>JAAGKR010000418.1:0-208025 GCA_011419295.1 Clarias macrocephalus
TGCCCCGTGCTCACCTCGTCGACGAATGCACGGTCACGCCTCAGAGCAAGCACTGTGCCCACTGCCTGCTCAAACTCTGCACACACAAGCACTCCCATATACAACATGACTCGTATAAATATACAGAACATACAAACTAACGTGTGGCAAATGTCAGTCACCGTAGTTGCCGTTGTCATCAGAGGTGTAGCGGTATTTCATGGTGTCATCTGTGGCAGGGACTCCTTTGTTCCTCAGCTCCTCAATGGCATAGATGTCCAGCATGATGTGGTCCTCATCTCCAGCACCTTTGCCTTGTGACTTCAGCTAACAGCACATGATGAGAGAACTGCTGACTTAGTAAATGACCTTACTGTGTGTGTGTGTGTGTGTGTGTGTGTGTGTGTGTGTGTGTGTGTGTGTGTGTGTGTGTACTCACTAAGATTTCTGCTCAACATTTACTGCTTAAACTGTACAGATCTAAGTTACGAGAAGCCATTGTGATCCAAACAGGATCCATCGAACTCCGATCATGCGTCTTTTTTTAACACCATAAGGCACGTTCAGCTCTCCCACCTGTGCAGCTTTCTTTTCCTCCTCAAATGCAGCTAGGTCCACTCCCATGCTTTTCTCCTCTGCAATGAGGACAGTCAGGTCCAGAGGGAAGCCGTAGGTATCGTACAGCAACCAGGCAGTGTCCCCTGAACAGGATAAAACAAGAATATGAACACCACATACGTGATATATACTGACATTTATACACAGTTATAAGTTATAACCTTGTGACACAGGTACACGCAACAATGAATTACAGCACAAAAGGATATAACAAAGTTGTAGATTTATTTTTATTTTTTTAGACAGACTGAATGCATTTCAGGTTTTTTCTTTTGTAGTTTACTTTAAAAAGTAATATGTATTTTTATGTAAAGTAAAACATTTTAAGTGTGAATTTTGATGATTATGGTTTTTGCTCATGATAATAAATCCAATATTTAAAAATATTAGAATATTTTCCAAGTTCAATCAAATGACAATGGGATGGATCAGCCTATAGCATTGCTATGGCGTTATTGAGGACCAGGTTGATTTGATAGCAGCCTTCAGCTCATCTACATTGTTTCACATCTTTCTCTATACAAGCTGAGGAACATTAAGGAGATGGAACATTAGGCAGCTTGGTGTGACACCCACAATCTGGCCCACAGTATCAAGAATACCAGGGAGATGATTGTGGATTTTCGTAAAAGGCAAAAGGACCATCCATTTACCACTCACTATTGGAAATGGGACAGTAGAGAGGGCTACCAGCTTTAAAGTTCTTAGGACAACTGTGCCAGAGGACCTTACGTGGGGCAATATCATCATCACCTCTGCCATAGGAGATGCCCAGCAGTGCTTCTTCTACCTGAGGAAACTGAGAAGAGCCAATCTTTCTCGGCAGCTTTTGGTGAACTTTTACCATTATGCTAGAGAGTATGCGGACATATGGACTCTTGGTGTGGTTTTCCAGCTGCACTAAGGCAGAACAACTGGCACAGCAGAGGGTGGTGAAAGCAGTGGGGAAAATCATGATCCTTCCACAAGCTGAGGGGGCTGCTGAATAATCAGTCACACAATAACTGTGGTTCACAATAACCTGGACTTTGCATTGATGCAGCACACACAATATACACCCTCTTCTTGTGGTTCGTGCCTAATCCTAATCCTATATCCGTCACATAACCATAACTGTTATGGTTACTGCACTGCTGCACTATGGTTGCACTATATTACATGCTAGGAAAGATGATGCCTAAAGATAGCTCGTTATTATTTATATTTAGTTATTTATATCAATGACTAAGGTTTAATTGAATTGAACAATAACCCTTTAGCTATGGGGTTCAGGCGAGTTCTCTGGCCAATCAATAACAGTAATATCACGGTCAGCAAACCAGTTAGTTGTAGTTTTATAGCTGTGGGAAGTTCCTAGGTACTGCTGGTAAGGAAAATCTTGTCAGCAGATGGAAGCATGAGTGGTCCAAAATAGTCAGCTGTGTTGGTAGACGGCTGTATTGACGTTGGACGTAAAACACAGTGGACCAACACCAGCAGATGACATGTCACCCAAATTCATCACAGACTGTGAAAACTTTACATTGGACTTCAAGTAACTTGGATTCTGTGATTCTGGGGTTGACTCTGGGACCTTGATTTAGAAATGAAACACAAAAAGCACTCTCATCTGACAAGAGGACTTTGGGCCACTGAACAATGGTCCTGTTCTTTTTCTCCTTAGCCCAGGTAAGATGTATCTGATGAGGTTTCTGGTACAAAAGTGGCTTGATACTAGAATTGTAGAACCATTTCCTGAAGAAGTCTTCGGGTGGTGGCTCCAACCTCACTCCGCATTTTGTAAAGTGCTCCCAAGTTCTTAACTCGGTTTTGTTTGACAATTTTCTTAAGGCTGTCGTCATCCCTGTTGCGTATACACCTTTTCAGGATAGCTGAATTTTCCAGATGCACTGTATGTTGTTACAAGTGTTCTCATTTCTATAATTGCTTTTAGACATGCATCTGTCTGCTTCCTGCTTTTTATCAGACAAATTTTACGTTTGGCTTGCCGTTCACTGCTTTTTGCATCACGTAAAACAACTCATTCCTCTGCTTTCATGATATCCTGCAACATCTTGCACATGTTGCACACCTGCCTGGGGATTTAACTGCCATTCGCTTTCTATGGAACCAATTAAATCGCCTGTAAAGTAAAAAGTGTTTATCGTCCATGCTATAGCTTTGTAGCGTTTTCAGTTTGAATGACGCTTCAGACCGTTTTTTTTTTTTACATGAGAACTTTAGACAGCTCCTTCGTCTTCATTATGTTTGCTGATTGTTTTGTAAAATCCTCTCAACCAAAGAGTACAGCTTTTAAAATGAAACCAAGACCAATTTGCATGAGAACACTTTCTGCAATGTTTATATTTAGAATGTGATTTATTTTTCTGTAATTATGAGTATATATGTATGCATACTAAATAGTCCAAATACTCCCCCATTTTCTTTTTTACTTTGCTTTAACTTTACAAAAACTTTTTTATGTTTAGATTTATATAACAAAGAAATTATCTTCACTGAGGTCATGGAAGAGGGTAAAGACTAGGGTTGGATATCGAAAACCGGTGCCAATACGGCACTGGTACCTATAGAACTGGTATGTACCGGACCAAAACAGAACGCGAATTTCGGTGCCTCATTTCGGTGCCACTTAAATGCCTGAACTGTCGATTTAAATATTTGTTCTCTGGGGCTATGATGACACAGTTGTAATAAGCATTAGATTCATCAACACACATGATCGCTAGTAAAATTTAAATACTGTATTCATGGGGTGTCAGAAATGATAAATTATTTAAAAAATAAATTATTTCCTTAATTAGAAAACTCTTGAGGACTTCGGAAAGCTTAGATAATACAAATCCTAAACATTGTTGCAGTAATGTTACTGTCCATTTTATTTTTGTAGTTTAAAAGTTTATTAGATTAGATGAAAAAAATTAAAAGCACAACTCATCGGGAAATGAGACCATCTGAGATGCGGCAGCAAGTGATCTACCGCTATCTTAACTTGCTAAATTAACTTTCGTTAAAATGTCTAAAACTAAACAGTCGAAAGTGTGGCTTTATTTCACAAGAAAAGGATTCAGACACCGCGACGGGCAGTAAATATTTTACAGCAGTTGCGTGTAAAGGGGGAAACACGTCAAATCTAATGAAACATTTGATGGCAAACGGAATAAACTTAAAAGCAGAGGGATGCACCGTGTTTGACAGCTTACAGACAACAGCTGGCACTATTGGTGTGGATGAGCCCAGCCCCAGTCACACCAACCGTAGCAAAAAGGAGTCCAATGTAGGAGTAGGCTAATGTAATGTTAATTGCAAAATGCTAATCTTGCATGCATGCTAACAAATAGTCAAACGATTTGTAAAATACTAATGTAACATGGATTCTGTTTATAATTATGGCTTTCCAGCTAGTACTTAAACATTTAATATATTGTTAAATTTTAAGCATTTAATTTTTTGTTCAATAAAAATGTATTCTTGAGTCATCCACCATCATTTTGTGGCTTTTGCAAAGTATCGATTCAGGCACTGTTTTGGCACCGGTACCTGTTTAAAAGTATTGATTTGGCACCGGTATCGAAAAAACCCCAACCCTAGTAAGGACACCAACCTGGAAGGGTCTTGCTGTCTCCAAGGTTTTGGATCTTCCTGTCCAGGATACGTCGCCCCCTGCTGAGAGTCTTTAGAAACTGCATTTCTTCTTCATTAATGACATCCTTCACAGAGTCTGGGTCTTTATTCAGTTCAGGAAAAGCATGGCCCTGTGAGCAGAGATTATATAAATCAGTGAAACCATGCAGAAACTAATTAGATTAAATTTAAGTTAATTAGAAGGGAGCAAACAAAAAAACATTAAAATATAGTTGCATGCAACGATGAGTGGGCCCAAAAACTCTGCGCCATCGCCACTCTGGTGCTCCAGAAAGGCAATGGGTACTACGAGCACACGCATTTAAAGGGCACATACCAATACCATTATAACATAAATTTGGAAATGGGAGGAATTTTATATTTAGATCTCCAAAAAGCCCCACATGCTGGAAAAAAGGATCACACTACGATGTCACTCAATAAAGAGTCACACAGAAAGTTATTAACCACTTTCTGCATAAGTTTGAGGCATAGCCATAGCTGACCCGTTTGAGCTATCAAAAATCCCTCTACAATTTTGCATCCTCAATGTCTTTAGATCACATAGACCCAGTTTGGTGGTGATCGCATAAATTCCCATTGGAATTCAAAGTCCATTGGGTACGTTTTGCCAATGACCCAAAATAACTGACTTATTGTTGAGTTGAGCCAATGACATGCAATGGAAAAGTTGTTCTGCTCAATGAGCTCTAAATGTACACTGGGTTTCGTATGCATACATGCAAGTATGTATGAGCTATGCAGCAAAAACTCCTGTGAGGGCCCTGAGCAATGCCCGGGCCCAGACGCTCAGGCATCCTAATGGCAGCAGATTTCAACCTGTCTGAAAATTTTCATGAGTTTTTGAGCAAAATGTAATTCTTAGAAAAACAATAGGGCCCTTCACACACTACGATGACATAGGGCGGATGTCATAATGCTTGGGCCCTTAAAAGAAATTCTCATATTACCTGTAAATGACAGACAAAACACAAAAATTTCTGTTCAAGTAGAAAAGCATTCTCACCAGTGACTGCACCACAACGTCTACCAGACTGGCAAAGAAGCCCTTCTGAGCACCCAGCTTCTCATGAGAGTACCTTACTGCACGTCGCAGGATCCTTCTCAACACGTATCTACACACAACCACAGGATAAATGTAATACAGCCATAAAATGTGAAATATACCCCAAGTATTGCTAAGAGCTATTCTATAATCTTACCCTCTTCCAGTGTTGTCTGGTCGACCACCGTCAGACAGAGCAATAGTGATGGTACGAGCATGGTCAGCCAAGACACGATAGGCCATGTCAATACCATCTTGGTCTTCAGATCCAACCTTGCCTGTGTAAGGCCTGGCTCCTGTGCCCTAGCCACCCAAAACCAAATGTGCTCGTTAGGTTAGGAAAAATTCAACAGCAACCAATACAGACAGTCCTACAGATGCGCTTATACCTTTTGGATAGCCTCAAAGTAAGGAACGAAGAGGTCTGTGTCATAGTTTGACATCTTGTTCTGCAGAACTGAGACCAGGCGCTCCAACCCCATTCCGGTATCAATGCTCTTCTTAGGAAGAGGCTTCAGCTCTGTCTCGGACTCTCTGCATATCAAATTTCAAAGGTTAGTGTAAATTTATTTGTGCATCTACATAAAAAGCCAAAATCAAGGCCTTTATTCTACCTGTTGAACTGGATGAACACCAGATTCCAGATCTCCAGCACATTAGGGTCATCCATGTTGACAAGATGTGAAGCGTCTCTGCCTCCAATGCGGTCGTAGTGGATCTCACTGCAGGGACCGCAGGGACCAGTGTCTCCCATTTCCCAGAAATTGTCTTTCATATTACCTGGCAGGATACGCTCCTCTGCCACCCTGACACACAGTACAGAGAACAGAAGATATTGAGGAAACACGAAGGGTCATTAACAGCATAACAGCCCAACACCTGCCCTTGACCATGCTCCCACCACCAAAAAGTCCTTTTCTTCGATTGCACTGGTTGTTTTGACACAGTTAAGACGGCAATGTTCCCACATGATGTTTTAGTTCATAAAGGTATTGTCAATGCATTGTTATTCACTTCAGTAACCATTAATGACTACATGTCAGTGCACTTAGATAAACAATGAACAAATCAATAATTACATATATGTTGGTAATTCATCAGTTAATTGGTTTTAATTGACTATGTTGATTATTCGTTGTACCCCATAACCGTACGCATTGTCACAATGCATCTTCACACAACTAGTGGACACAGGAGATGGTCCTTAGCTCCGGTCCTGATTAAACATCTGCCCTGCACATTTTTTGTGTTTTCTCTTCCAGCACACCAGATTTATCTAATCAGCTAATCAACAGCCTTTCTTTAATTGAGGTGGGTGTGATGGAGCAGGGTAAAAGTTCAAATATGCAGGCCATGTGGTGTTCCATATATGGTGGCGGAGAAGTGCAAAACAAAATAACAAATTCAAAGACAAAATAACAAAACCAAAAACAATAAACCAAATCAGAAAACACAACAACATATCCAGAAACAAAATACCAAATGAGAAAACACAACGACAATTCAGTCAAACCAGAAGAGGTAGGTATTGTTCTCGTATTAAATTCTTAGCGTTGATTGGAAGAGACATCTGTCACACAAAACATACAAGCAGTACTATCAAGTGAAGTCAAACTTATTTGAAAATACATCTAAATGTCCGTGAGGCTGCAGTACTTCCTGTATATTTTGAGTGTCAGATGTCTCGTCCAATCAGTGCAAGTATAAACAGGTTTAAAAAGTAGGTGTGGCTTGCGAATGACATTCTTACCACTGATTGGACAAGATATCTGCCACTCAAGATCAGCGGTAAGAATTTAATTCGCAAACCACACATAAGCATTTTGATATTCACCGCTGATTGGACGAAACATCTGTCACTCAAAATATACAGGAAGTATAGCAGTCTCACGAAATTTAGAAGTATTTTCATTTAAGGATTCTTTTTAGTATTTTAGGATTGTACAGCACTTTGGTCAACTAAGTTGTGCTAAATCTGTATTTAAAAAAATATTCGACTTCACTTGACAGTACTTCTTATATGATTTGAGTGATAGATGTCTCTTCCAATCAGCGATAAGAATTTCATTTGCAAACTATACGTACCTTTTCCGGTTTGACTGAATTGTTGTTTTCTCATTTGGTATTTTGTTTCTGGATATGTCGTGTTTTCTGATTAGTTGTATTGTTTTTGGGTTTGTTGTTTTGTTTTGATTTTATTATATTGTTTTTAAATTTGTTATTTTGTTTTGTGTTTAGTTATTTTGATTTTGTTATATTGTTTTGCACTTCTCGGCCACCGTATCCATGAGCACAGTTGAGAACCACTGATAGAAGTGTGTATATATCGCTAAGACATTTAATAGTCAGAATAAATACCAGCTCCATGGTTACAATAAACAAACATGATTACAACAAAAAAATGGGTGTTAAGAAACAATCTGAAAAATGGCACCACCTCAAACTTAACCTTATTTTTATTTCTGTAAATTGTTGTCATTTGACTTTCTACCTGGATGTATCTGGGTGTGTTGTTGAAAGACTGTAATTAGCTAATTATACTTGTATGAACTATGCTCCACTCTTGTTCCTTGTATCATATATGCCTAAATTTCCAAGGGTAAATACAATGGTTTGTGTAGCGTGAGATTTCAAATTGTGACGACAAAAAAATCGGACAGACAGCAATAACCATTTATGTTAGCAGATGTATGGTTTTTATAGTGTGATTTTTGTGTACCCTACCCTAGGTCAAGCCAGATCTGCTTGCACTCATTGTCAACTTCAAGGCCTGCTTCAGCGTGTCCTCCAAAGTAGGTGAAATACAAGCGCTCAAGAGGAATGCCAAACTCCTGGGTCAGCAGCTCCAGAGCCATCTTACAGGCCAGTTGCTGAAGACGGCAGAAGAAAGAATTTTGAAACATATTATGAAAAGTATTAAGAGCACCAGATAGTTAAAAAAAGAAAATAAAATAAAAAAGATATTCATATTGTATTTGATTTGATCAGATTAATTCATTCAGAATGCCAAACTTTGTTAAATAACTCGTGTATAACTGCCCTGTAGGTTCCCTGTGTCTTACTTTAAAGTAATCTCCAAAGGACCAGGAGCCCAACATCTCAAAGAAGGTGTGATGGTACACATCTTTGCCCACATCATCCAGGTCATTATGTTTACCACCAGCACGGATGCATTTCTGGGTGTTGGCAGCACGCTTTAGTCGGGCCATGGGGTGGGATGGGTCGATGGTATTTAGGAAGATTGGTTTGAACTGTGAAAATAAAATACTTGATGAAAAAGTCTTTGAATCCAATGTTAAAACAAAAACAAGAGACACAACAGAATACAGCTACAATTTTCTTTACCCGAAACCTGTTCAAACATGTCAAGCTTTTTCACAGACACCAACATTAAAGTAATTATACAGCTTAAAAAAAGAAACATTGACCACTAATCCTAAATTAACAAGGGTGGAACAATCGTACCTGGTTCATGCCAGCATTGGCGAAGAGAAGGGTTGGGTCATCCAGGGGAATGGTTGAAGACGAGTGCACATACTCATGCTCATAGCGACGGAAGAAGTTAATGAACTTCTCACGGATCTGAGCAGCAGTCAGTGAAGTGTCCATACTGGATGGGTTGTTCGAAGAGGACTAAGCAATCAGAAAACACAGTAAAGATTTATTAAAAAGCTCACATTGCCAAACACAAGATCCTAGCTGAATTGTGAGACATGCATCTAGGGAGGGAGAAATCATGTTAGACCGGCAATGTAGCAAGCTATTGTAATTTCCAGCCAAACAAAAAGTCTGAAAAGGTAAGAATGCCAAACCCCGCAATTCATTCTTCCTTCCTAACCTATTCTTCAGTTGCCGAATTTAATCCCATGTAGGGCACACATGAAGAGAAGTTTACCTTTGAACACACTTCTCTGAATAAAGAGTTCAATAGCTTTCCTCCAAATTAGAAAACGGCAAGAAACAACACACTCAACTTGAATGAGGATCAAGCTACCTCAAACAAAACTAAATTAACCTATGCCTTTCAAAACAGCCAACTGTTCTCCTATGGGTGGAAATCAACAGGCTCATGGGATGCTTCTCATGGCAAAACAGCTCTAGAACCAGCAGCACTAATTACGGCACTGCTGCTTCCAGGACTACCTATTAGTAACATCATTTCTTAGCTCCATAGCATGAGCACTGTAGATGTGTCATCAACATTAATACTAACATTTTCCCTACAAATCTGCTCTTCTTTCCTGTCTGACTTATGGCCTTTAGTCAAAATGCAAACCAATGAATTTACATTTTGCTACAACATTTGAACATGCAACTCCACAGTGTCTAGAAACAAAATAGTATGGATTTGTTTGTAGTGTTAATTCATCAACAAGGTAAACTGCCATACAGACATAATGCGTGACTGCAAGCTTCCACCGCAGACCACTGAGCAATACTGAAACTGGTAGAGTTATGAAACTCATCACTCATCAGAGAAGAAACAAGGATCTCATGCACTACTCTAGCATCATACATAAAACTAATAAAATTTTGCATAAATATCATGTCCCGTAAATATTTTTTAGATTAACAAGATGGAATTCAATTCAAACTCGCTGAAAGGGGATGCAAAATATCAAAGTAATCAATCGCTTCAAGCATTTCTTTCAGAGACAAGCTGAACTGACCACAGACCACACATCCTGCACAAACTGATGCTTCCTTCACCTGACACCATGAAAACGCTTTGGCACAGAAAAAGGTGAGATGGAGAGCCATGTGGATGTCGGCACCTAATACTCCTATGGTGGCAGACTAGGGTGGGGGACAAAAAAAAAGAGAGAGATTCCTTTGTTTCATAAAAGCAAACGTACACAGTGTTGTCAGCTTTCCAACTCTCCTCTCGAAAAAATTCCTAGCTACTCATTCCTAGCTTTCAATCAGACTGTTCTGCACTCGATGCAGTTCTCCAGCTCACTTCTCGGTACTGCAGGGTATAAGAGGTGTGACAGCAGGTTTAGGAAACTCGCCACTAGTATGTATAACCTGCCATGGGTGTGTGATTGTGCAAACCATTGTCTCCAACAACCAATCGCTGTTCGCCAGTGTTCCTGACAAATGAACACTAATCACTATTGGTTCCTACCTGTTCCCTTTGTGTCTATTTCCTGACTGCTAATTACCACGAAATCTTTTTGTTCATGCTATTGAGAAACTATTCCAAAACTATTTTGTAAATACGTATGAGATTTAGAAAAGTTATTTGTGGAACGCCCAAAAATATTATACATTCTGACAAAAATCTACACACTTCTACTCAAAATCTTTTTAGAAAATCTTTCAAAACGTTTTACCATACAAATCTCAATATGCAAGTCACTCTGTGACGCCATCCAACGAACTTCCCCCTGAAGAGCTGACAACACTGATGTATAAACTCGTGCACAGGATTCGTGCAGTCCATTAATTTGATGCATCAGCATTTGGCTTCTGCTCATATGCATGCAACAAAAGCAATTGATCATTTAAATGCATAAACATTATGGATCGGTGTTACACTGTGGGTTTAACACTTAGTTAAGGCTACTGTTCCATGTATATTAACCGGTAACGTTAAATACAATTTAGTATTTAGTATTAGTATTGCTAATCAGTAGCACTGATTTAATCCACCCGACTTAGAACTAAACAGTACCTTCTGCTTCATATAACCCAAATTAATACCGTCAGTTTGCTGAATTAAACAGACTAGAGATGTGATTTCTAATCAAGTCCAGGCTCATTGCCAGGCAGTTAGCTCGCTAGCTAGCTTTAGCTCTTCGACGCGCCACGAGACAAACCCGTGCTATGTGCTGTGTCGTATTCAGAACGGCGTCGGCAGTCGGACAACAACTATACGGAATGATTAAATTATTAGAAATATACAAGCAAAAATAGGAGAATAATGAATAATATTAACCTATCTCACCAAAATGCTCTCAATAACCGCTTCTCGCCTTCTCACGCGCACCACTGCTCAAACACGCCGGTACAGAAAACACTAAACCGCGGGAGTCAGGGCAATGCCGCTTTCCTATTGGTCAGAATGAGGTCACGCCTTAACTTTACGTCTTTCCTATTGGTTGAAGGAGCTGTCAATAATAGACAACGTCAAGTTCATTTTCATTACAGGATGATGCAACGTAAAAGAAAGAGTTGAGTCATATTAAACAGCCAGTAAGCTGATAACTAATGTTATTGCCTCGTAGCATGTGCATTGATATGTAATATGCATTAAGTCATTAACAGCGTGATAATAGTAATAATAACCTTACTTACCATGAAGGAGAATGCCAAAACGAGCCATACACTACAAACAGAGAGGGTGGCTAAGTTTCATCAGTGTCCTCATATCATTTTACATACTGTATTCATAGACTATTATACATAGATATTGCAGGCAAATAAACCTTTACATGGGCATTATTTCTATAAAGGTTGTTATGAAGAAAACTCTCCATCATTGCCTGCCAGTCCAAAAGGCAATACAGGAGTGTGCCTAGGGCCTTATGCATGGTATTAAATGCATTTCCTTCTCACCACAATAGAATGTGAATACATAAACATATCACTGTACTCACAACTCATGGGCCCATTAAACATGATACTAACAGGAAATGCATTTAATAACAGGAGCGTTGGACCGGCCAGCACTGTTCATTGCTAGTTGCATGACAGAAAAATGTGATCAAAATTTAAAGTTCACAATATTTGAATCTCTATGATAATATGGATTTAACTGCTTTTTGCTTTCTGCTCACGATGTCGTCGGTCTCGATTTTTTCCGCATATTTGTCACATTTAAATCAAACAAATTGTACAAACAAATCTGGTTATAACCAGATAACCATATTATCATTTCTTTAGTCCAGATAACCAGATTATCATTTCTTTAGTTCATGTTTTTCATGGCATCTTTATCATGCCTCACTTTGACAGACAGGTTTGATTTAAGTGCTTTCTTAATTCAACAGTTCTGGCAGTAATCAGGCCTGATTGTGGCAAGTGTAATTTAACTCAGCTTTACAAAAATCGCAGAGGGGGACAGCTTTTTTCACTTAATAAATGAAATCATCATTTAAAAACTGCATTTTGTATTTACTTGGGTTAGTTAATATTTGTTTGATTTAAGTGTGAAAATATACCTAAAAAAATCAGGAAGGGGCAAATAGTTTTCATTTCATTTTTGTATTTTATTGAAAAGTCTGTTGATCGCCGAAGGATTAACTTGAAAAATTATTTGGATAGGCTGAAAATTGAGTTAAACTCTTAAGGACAAGCAAAGATGACCAGAATGAGATTTAAATTCCTGGAATAGTAATAAATGTTTAATTGTATTGTAAAGAATGATGCAACAACACCCATGATGCGCCCATACAACCCTTTTCTTAATTTGTATTATTCTTTAAGCTTTCAGTGGCATGGACCAATGATTCTACATTTGCTGACTTCGGGGTAGTGATCTGTGGATTACAGACCACTTTGGGGTAACTATTTATTTATATTCTACATTTGCTGACTTTGGGGTAGTGATCTGTGGATTATAGACCACTTTGGGGTAACTATTTTTGGCAGGTTTGGGATGTACCCGCTTTATGATACCAGAGTTAAACAAATTAATTTATTTCTTTATATTCAACCCTCAGAGAAAACTGGTAATACATTAAGAATGAAATACTGAGATGCAGGTATAGCCAGATAATCCTTAAAATTCTAGACTAACAAGACTGTCATGCTCTTTGATTAATTTTGCAGCAGACTAGCCTCTATAATATTTTGCTACTAAGCTACCAAACGTCAAATTTCTAGATTGAATGAAACAAACAAAACAGTAGCACAAAACAGTAGCTTAGTCGCCTCCCAAATATATTTCCTTTCATATGTTGAAATATCATGTCATGATTACAATATTCCGCTTTAGTTTTGTAATATATTTTATTGTGCAGTGTGTTACCATTATGCCTTCACAGGAGCAAAAACAGATGCTGGAGGATTCTCTCTCTCGCTTGCTCGCTCACACACACACACACACACACACACACACACACACACACACACAAATGCCATGCCACACAAATAGCTATATGCTTCTGACACTTCTAATGCAGCATGTCTCAAAGTCAGTCACTTGAGGGCACTTGAGGCTCTTCTACTGCCCCGCTAACAACAGGAATCTGCTTGGACTTCTCATATTGTTTATTACCTATTAGCAGCACAAACAGACTATGGATCTTCACACATTTTATATTATTGGGCAATGGCGATCTTTAGTGTCACATTAATTGACTGATACAACAAAAAAATAAGTTATCTTGCGATCTTGTAAATGGTCTAGCCTAAAGATCAGAAACATTTAACTAATGGAGAACAGTGCACCCTCTATTCTTCCTTCCGCAGTAACACCTTTGTTTCTACCTGTTTGTCTTTGTTCCTATCTGTTCAGTTTTTCAATGAACCTTGCCCTACCTAAACCTTAAAGGAACAGCTCTAGAGAGATTTGTAGATGGCAACACTGCCAGCATGGTCTCAAATAGGTCATAATAAGTGCATAATAGGTCACAACAGGAGATTTTATAAATTTTTTAAAAATCCTTCTCACAAAGTACTGTAATTATACCGAATTTAGTTGGTTCCTCAAAATACAAATACGCTAGTAGCCAAACTAAACATTAATAAGTGTATCTTTCCGTAATCCACAAGCCTTATAGCTCACTGCTCACTTGCATAGGTAAAAAACCTTTAATTCATGCAATATGTTTGCATCCCAGTTGCCTCTTGTATAAAGCAGATACCATGTAAACATTTCTGGTGAGCTTTCTAACAAAAGCAATTAATAATACACCTACTATTCGCATCTGTATTTGTTTAGAACACATTAATTCATCTATTTATCTATTCATCCATATAAAGTATAACTCCAGTATGCTTTCATCTTTTAGAAAAGTCAGATATCTACAGTACCTCACACAAGTACTGTAAAAAGAAAGAAATAAATAAATAAAAAGCAAAAAGACTGAAAAATAATTATTTTCATTTAAAAGATGTTGTCATGTCTTATACCACATTTAGACATGTATTATAACAAACAAATGTTGGTCTACAATACTCACACTGGGGCCACAGCAGTGTAGAGTAATGGGGAAAAGAATGTGCACCATAGATTATTCTACATTTTTAAAGAATCTTCTAGAACTTCTAGAAAGAAACAAATGACCTCAAGTTATAACAACAAAACACACACAAAAGATATTTCAGTATGTTGTAATTTTCCCAAACCCATCCTTTCTACTTCGAAAATCATTTGAAGAATAACTAGCAGCTAGGTGTCACTAACAAAATGCCTAAAACTAGTTCATTATCAAGATGTGTGACTTCTTCTAGGCTTGTTTTGTAGCCACAGGACCTGGGAAACTCCAGAACTCAAATTTATACCATCATATTCAAACAAAATAGGCCAAGCTGAACCAAAATTTGGTCATGCAACAGCACAATGATCCCAAGCACACCAGCATATCAACATATGAATGGCTAAAGAAGAAAAAAATTCAAGTTGATAGACTGATAGATCGTCAAGATTCTGTGGTACCTTCATAATGTACATCTGTGAACTAAACCAATGTTGTACAGAACAGTGGGCTTAGGTTCTCTTTAACATTGTTAGAAACTCAAAAACTCCTACAGAAAATGTAAAAACATGTATTGTTGCTAGGTTTTGTTGTACTATTGTTGTAGTTCTACATGTTACTGAATTGTAGTGTGTACTAAACCCCCCATACCCCCACTACCACCACCATCCTCGCCATGATTGTAGTTGCTCCACTTCAAATCTTGTTAGATAATCAATATTATACAGAAATAATCACTGTAATAAAAAAAGGATTTAGACAGAATTTGAACAACAAATGACATCACATGGCAAAAAGGTTTGATAAAATGTCATTTATTAACATAAAAGAGTAAAAATAATTGAATAGGTTCCACACAGGTGAGGAGGAAGAAAGACAGAGAAGATCAAAGAAGTACAAGTGCAAATGTTGATTCATGTTTAATCACCCATAATCAACAGATATAATACATTTCACACTGCTCGGTCTACGGTCTTAAAAAGTGTATTTGTTGGTGTGCAGAAACCATCAAAGCTCATGGACTGTTAAGACTAATGCAGAGTGCAATAGAAAAAGAATTTACACGACTGTATGGTGTCCAGAGTATTTCTTATATCCTTATAATGTGTGGGTATAATACATAATATATATGAATATAATATGTGTGTGTGTGTGTGTGTGTGTGTGTGTGTGTGTGTGTGTGTGTGTGTGTGTGTGTGTGTGTGTGATAAATGTTATTAAGTAATATCAGTTACACAAATAGTGCAAAATATGCTTTAAAAAATATAATATGATGCTTACATACAGGTTAAGCTTAAAACTGAGATTTCCATAGACTGCTTGTGCTTTAAATAAAGAAACAAATATCATTTAAGATTTTATTAAATATGATACACTACAAGTATGCTTAAGGAATAAAACCTGATAAATGCAAATATTATAATATAAAGAAGTGAGCATGTTATCTTAAAGCTGTTGCTATCATTTCATGCATCAACTGGATTGTACTGTATGAGATGCTTAAGCATTGCCATATCTTTTCTTCTGAACAATTATAGTGGCTTCACCCTTGACGTCTCTTAGTCTATCTGAGTCAAAGTCAACCAGCAGCTTCCTCAGTCCAGCTCGAATGGGTTTAAAGGAAAATTTCACTACAACATCCTGGCCAGGTCCAATATCACCACTGTTAAGAACAAAAAAGTTAGGATAAATCATCTTACATATAAAGTATTATAAATCTTGCTTTAGATTGTTTTAGTTTCCAAACAACCATCAATTCCACGAGAATACAGTGTACATGGAACCTTACATATTCCTTTCTATTGGAATCCACAAGTTAATCTAGGGACCATACTGACTGTGTGGTATGGTTTAGAAAAATTGACAGCACAGATTTTTTTCTTAATACTGGGCACAATTAAACATATGGCTTCCTTTTCAAGTGACATGAGATACATGAGATATAACTTAAAGTATGAAATAGCCTGAAAGCAGGGATTAGAGAGTAGGTTCTTGACTACAATAAAACGGGGGTAGGGGGGAAGTACCCTTCTTCTATGTTTTTTGGTTATCAGCTGTGTGGTCCTCACCAACTTCTTGGTCTAACAAACAAATAACCTAAGCTGAAAATCACATTTCATTAGATGGTGGTCATTGTTTTTCAAAAAGTAAGCTAACATTCAGAAACCAGATGAGGAAAAAGAAAGTACACACTATAATTCAAAACTCGCTATATATCAAAACAAGCCGGATAGTAGATTAACATCAAGATTCCATATGGTTTTGGGTTACTGCATACATTAACAATGCATTGTGCTCAGGCCGATGTTACCGATGGTGACAAAGACATGCAGACTCATCTGATAAAATGAGACACTATATGGGTAAAAGTATCTGGACACCCGGATGAAATGGTGCCTGGGACAGAGGCTATTCAAGGTCATCCATGTCAACCTTGAATAAAGCATGACTTTATAGACTTTGCATTGTCATTCCGGAACATGCCGCAAGCACTTATCTCTAGTGAGTGAAAATCATAACTAGTATGCTACAGTGTACTAAGACATTTTTTTTTTATTCTAGTTTCAATTAGTATGCAATAATTAGTTTCAATTATATATAATTTAGCACAAGTATGTTAATCAAACCAATTATATATCATATATCATAAGTATCTGAATTAAATCAACATGGAAAGAGTGGAATGTTAGGCCCTTAGGCCAGAAATGTTTTTAGGGAAGTAAGTTGAGACATAGAAAGGCAGAAAGAGGAATTTAATCCAGACAACAAGTAAGCTCAAGATACAAATTAAGACCAAATCGTCTGCTCGGAACTGCTAATCTGAGCACAAAGTAGGAAAAAGATGGACAGATGGACCAACTCCCCCTTTACAGAGAGCGTGCACAGTGCTGTAATTACAGCAAATAAAGAATTATTTATTGATAGAAGAGGGGTGGGAAATGAAGGGCTTGTATATAGCATCATAATTAGGGAGCTGAATAAATTATATCTATAATATAACTAATGAATAATTAATCAGACAAAGAAACGAGGAGGAGCAACACATTGGTTTTCAGGTATATAAACCCATGCAGGAAAAGGCAATGAACTCTTTTGCCTTTCGTGCTGTTTTGGCTTTGGGACTTCTTTGGGCACGACACATCTTGATGACTGCTTTCTGACCGGTTCAGATTTGTCTGTCTTGTGCATTTCAGTAAATGTGAAAAAAAAAAAATTTTTTTGATAAAATTCTTGAAATTTGCAATGACACATTCTAGACAATTGTGTGCTTCAAATTTTGTGATAACAGTTGGAGGAAGGGTCATAGGTGTAACCTCATTCTTTTTACCAAAAGTGTAAGGGGGAATCCTTTACTTGATAAATCACATTGCAGCACTTAATAGTCCCAAATTGCTTCTACAAAATTAACTCTAACCATCTATTAATTCTAATCTACAAACGTAACTCTAACCAACTCTAATGAATTCCATTCTCAATCAAGTGATGGCTGTAAAAAGTAATACAGAGAGCGGAGACACACAGCCTAAAATGCCATGACAAATTAAACTTCTGCTAAGAAACTGTTGTAGGGAAAGACTCACCTCAGTTTATCTATTTTCCTGGAAATAATGATGTATACAATGTTTTCTCCATTTTCTTAAAGTTACCTTATCATATTACTACGAATGTAACCACAGGTGTGAAGAATCTGCTATAAAACACCATTTTTTTTCAGGGGCATGTTAAATTATTTTTATTCAGTTAAACTTGAAGTTTATTGTACCCGACACCAGTATGCATGAAATTCCAAACCCAAGTTATACTATGTTGATTTAGAGATATCCTCTCTCATATTAGAGGTTGGTAAATGTTTGTGCTGGTGTCTAGTTGGCAGCTATAAGTCAAGGTCTTATGATAATTTCATTTGACAAATTTTGTTTGTAGTGGAGATAAAGAAACCATTTTCTTTGTAATATGGTGGTGAAACATGGTAGGCACTGAATAAGGGCTGATGGCTTTCAGCCCCTGGTTCATGTTCCATTGTACTTGGTATCCATACTCTATACTGTATATTCCTTCTATGAATTAGGTATACAAAGACCTTTGACAAAAATAGGACACAGAGATGATGAGCTTATACATACGGAGCCTTGATCTCCTGTGCTGCTGTGAGCCCCGCTCCCTCCACTGTAAACATCCCTCTTGTCAAAGTGATAGGCAGTGGGTTTGTGAAGGAGATGCGTGCTGTCAGCTTGTGTGATACCATTGCCTCTCCAATCACCTGAAATTTTTACATTGAGAATTGAGAATTCTACTCATGTGGTCAGTATTTACTGAACTGAAGCAGTTCCATGAGCTTTTGTTCTTTACCTTGATATGGAGCATGGGCAGTTTTAGGGGGATGTTGACCTCATGTAGAATGGTATTTTGCTCGCCCGTGGTTTGGAGAAGTGCCATGACTCTGATCAGGTGATGCTCTGATACACATGCTCCATAATGATCGTACCGTAGCCTCATCACTTCTTTATGAGCTAATGATCATTGAAAATATAAAGAAGAGTATTGAACACAAAAAAGACACATACATATGATAATATTCCTTTATGCGTTTATAAACCCTAAAAGCCTATTTGCTCATTGTCTTTTTTTTGTTGTTGCACATTTTACTATTACTCCCTTTTAAATCACTTTTTTACCTAATGAATCTTACTGAAGTTATATATGACAAGAAACATTTTTTATACTGACAAATTGGCTAATCTCATTCACTCATCATCTATACCACTTTATCCTATGTTCAGGGTCACAGGGAGCCTGGAGCCTATCCCAGGAGACTTAGGGCACAGGCCGGGGTACACCCTGGACAGGGTGCCAATCCATCGCAGGGCACATGCACATACACACACTCATTCACACACTATGGCCAATTTGGGAATGCCAAATAACCTAACCTACATGTGGGAGGAAACCAGAGTACCTGGTGGAAACCCACCAAGCACGCGGTGAACATGCAAACTCCATGCACACAGAGACGGGAATCGAACCTGGCCGGGAGTCGAACCCGGACCCTAGAGGTGCAAGACGACAGATCTGAGTTTTGAAATTATGCTGCCTAGTATGTCTTGATGCCATGGATATTTAGTGTGTTCCATTTTTTAGCAGATCTTCAATTTTGTATTCTGATTATTACTTTAGTCATACTGTCTGCATTAACTGTACTCCATGGGCTCTGTATTTCCGTAGGAGGACAATGCAGATCTATGTAACTCTACCTACCTTTCTGTGCTGGCACTGTGAGTTTGGTAGTCTTTCTCTGACACTCTCCCCGATGAAGACTGTTGTATGTGACAGCATTTGATGTGACCGTGAGCTGAGCAGGCATGTCTTCTTCTCCAACATTATTCACCTCCACAATTACATCGAAATCTGTCCCATGAATGGCCTGAGCATGCTTGATAGACATCTCCAGCTTGCCAGGCTGTCTATTTTGTCTCACCAAATGTTTCCCTGCCTTTTCATAGACCTTACGCTCCATGATGGAACCTAATGAAAAATTACAATGGCTTACTGAGTAAATAGTACTTGCATAGGCGAGCTACTACCTACAATGCAGAGTGATTGAGTGATTGATGCAAGTTGAGTGAAATACCTTCTGGGTATTTATAGTTAGCAGTGATGTCTTCTCTATAGTCTCCATACACACTTTTCGTGCTAATATTTCTTCCCACATTTGTGTGGTTTACAGATGCTCGTCTTCTCTCCCCATCAGAATAAACAATCCAGTAGACCATATCGGCGTTCACCTCCGAAAAGACGAACGGTGCATCGTATTTAATCCCCATTTCACCCTCTCTCACTGCCTTCACTGGACATGGCCCACAACAGTATACACCTAAGGTGAGGAACAAAATCCCACAAATTTAGTGAACTTTGTAAACTTTGTGAAAATTACTGGTACAGTATGAAATCAAACTGCAATCAAATATTAGCAAGCATATCATTATATCGTCATATTACCTTCATAAGGCACATCACCTTCTATAAGACTATCAACTAAAACAGACTATAATGAATACAACAAAATAAAAATAATTATAAAAATGATATCCTACATATAGATTTTATTCTACATATTTTAATAGAAAGCTTAAAAAAAAGTTTTAAAAACCTGTTCAGTTTGTTAGCTTTCTTAGTTACTTACTATTCACTTGGTTAAATACAGGAAATAAGCCATGAGGACTGAGGTTTACTGATCTTTTTAATGTAACGCCATTCATTTATTATATTTCGAAACAGCTCAACAAGAAGATATTTTGCTGAAAAATCTAGGTCATAGTTGGCATGTAATGACCTCTTGCAAAGTCACTTCAGTTTAGCTGACTAAATGCCTGTGCCGTAATACATGCGTTATCGCAACTCATACATTAAAATGAGACATGAATTTAATACTATACCTTCATAAGGTCAAGAGTGGAAAGTCAGTAACATGGTATCAGTTTTATCGGTTTTATTAAATTTTACATTTTAGCTTGTTTAAAAAGGAGAATCACTGGTGAAGGCGTTCTCTCACTCACTCTCACTGTACTGGTGTTCAAAGTCACGAAAAGCATGCAGCCTTTCCCAAGAGACTCTGGGTGTTAGGCCGGGTACACCCTGGATTCCAATCCATTGCAGGGCAAAAGCACACACTTTTGCCCTGCAATGGATTGGACACAATGGAAAAGCACAGAAAAGCACCCACACACTACCGGTAATTTGGAAACACCAGTTTGCCTAATCTGCAGGTCTTTGAACTGCGGGAGCAAACCGGAGTACCCGGAGGAACCCCATCAAGCACAGAGAGAACATGCAAACTCCATGCACACAGGCCACAGTGCCGACTGGTGATACTAACGTCCAATTCCAAAAACTGAAAGCATCCCCATGTGTATATGACGTAAAAACTCATTGTCATTTCTTGAGATGAAGGGAAAAGTTGAGGAATTTATCAACGCAGTATATTGTGATCACAGAAAAAAAATTTTTGAATGTAAATGATTGAGCTGCCCATTGAAGGGTTAAACCCTACCATCACTTCTTTCCTGTGGGGTTGGATCAAGTACTTGCCATCCATCATAACCTTTTGGGAGATCCTCTCTCCTCATCCAGGATTCCACCCAACAATGGAAATTCCTGAAAAAATAGAAACAGTTAGACACATTCCGGTCCAAAAATGTAAAGAAGTCTAAGATTTTAAGACTTAGAATACCACAGAGCATGAGTTTTACCAGATTGAGTCATTCCTGCGCTCGGATATACTCTCCAGCTTCTCATTATACAGGCAGTCCACATTAATGTTACCATCAGTGTCATGGGCTGAGCTGTAATTAGTAACACA
Source organism: Clarias macrocephalus (assembly GCA_011419295.1). Taxonomy (NCBI): domain Eukaryota; kingdom Metazoa; phylum Chordata; class Actinopteri; order Siluriformes; family Clariidae; genus Clarias; species Clarias macrocephalus. The sequence goes on from JAAGKR010000418.1 coordinate 21,788, forward strand.
TCGGGTTGGAATGCCCAAACAGCGGAGAACTGCGGAGGCCAAAAGATAAGCACTGAACACATTAACACATTACAAACTCAACATATTATAAACTCTCATATTATGAAGAGTTGCAGTACATATTCATTGGTTCTTAATATGTTTTCTCAATGAATAGAACTGACTCAGCGTTTTGTGCATACACTAAAATTTGAGACCTTATGTGTGTTTTTTGCACAACAACATACGACAGAGAAGGGTATGAAAACAGCACACAAAGTAAATATTCAGTAATAATGTATACTGTTTGAAGGAACCTATGATTATATCTGTCTACAGTAGGATATTATGAATTCTTTACTTACTTGTGCAAGCAACAGCGGAGAAAACCCAACACTGGCCATAGCGCACCTGCTGAGCCCCTCCCTCACTCCAGCGTCTCAGGATGGGGACACTTCCAGTCCATCGTGTAGGGGTCACACCATCACTGTAATCACCATCCCAGCGCCCAGAGATCACTCCACGGTCATCATTTGCATTTACCTTCCAGTCACAAAGACACATTCGTCTGGTTAAAACTTAAAGATGATTAGCATCATTCTCAGATTTGTCTAACCAGCAGAATTACAGTATATTATTATATTATTATTGAAATGGAGAGCAAAATGTATGAGACCTTGACCTTACCATTGCAGTGATTGTCCTACTAACATAAACAGGGTCTGCTCTTCTAGTAATATCCATCTCAGAGTTTTTCAAGGCAGCTGGAGAGTTATCCAGTATCTCAAAGCAGATATCCATCACACCTTTTTCAAACTAGAGAGACAACAGTTTGAAACACAACAGTTACAGGAGCAAGAAAAAGTATGTGAACTTTTTGTGGAATTTCAAGGTTTTCTACATTAATATGCCATAAAATATGATCTGATCCTCAAGAATATTGATGTATATAATGTTTTTTTTTAATGTATTTATTGAGAACAACCATTAAAACCTCATAGTGCTATAGGAAAAAGTGGAGCATCCTGGAGCTCATGACCTCAAAAAAGCTAATTGACATTCACATACTTTTTCTTGCAACTGTATAAAAACTTACATCTGTTCAACTTCTGGCTTCTTTGGCAGAAAAGTGTAATAGTGGCAGCTTCCACCTTCAAGTCATAAATTATCATAACAGTTACATTATGACATTTGGCAGACACCCTTATCCAGGGCAACTTAGATATATTTTTTTAATCTTATTATACATCTGAGCAGTTGAGGGGCTTACAATGGCCCAACAGTAGCAACTTGGTGTTTGTGGGGTTTGAACCAGGGACCTTCTGAACCATGCACTACCCCTGACCCATAAAACATGTTTTGAGGAGACTGACTACCATCATTCATACTATAAAACCATTATGCCTAATGAACAAATAAATTGTACTAAACAAATTCAAATACAATTATATTTTTTTCACAGGGCATCTGATTGAGACTACTTGAGAGAAATATGCTTTTTGCCACATGGACATGTGTATGTGGAGCTTCCAGGGAGAACAAAGCCAAAAAACATGCGGTGTTGAATAATGACTCATTCCTTCATGGTCATGCTGGTTAGATTAAAGCTACAAGTTTGTTTGCATGTTCAGAAATAGAGCCAATCTAAAAATACAGGTACAAGTGAAAACTGCTAAACAGTCTGGCATTCGATTCAATTCAATTCAGTTCAAGGAACTTTATTAATCCCAGAGGGAAATTGTTTATTCTTGGTTAGAGTTGCTCACAGTTGTTAAATAAGGAAAATAATAATAATAATAAGATACTATAAAATAAAATAAAAAGAGTCCTAAAACAGTGAGTATCATATTGCACAATTTATACAGTAATCTAATATATGTATGTAATATTGCATTACACATTGTATTGATATGAGATATTGTAATTATTACAATATTAATACAGGTATGAAATATTGTGTTATTGTGTTATTCCAAGTGAAACAACAGGTCAGAGTTTGCCCTACCATTGGGATGTTGCAAGTTCAAATCCCATCAATGCCACCCTGTGGCCAGGAGCCCTCAGTGCAAATCTAGCATTCCTGACAGGTAATATTTCTCTTTGGACATCTGTGAGCTCATGTATGTGAACAACATTACACTGCCCTAGGACACAGCATGACCAAGATTTAAGAAACATGCAATTGATTGGCTTCACATTTTACAAGACACTTGTAGTTTAGACTTGAAGGTTAGAACTTTTGTTTAAATTAAATACATACAGTATATGATATAATGAGCCCTAAGCAGACACAGATACATACTGTATATACGAATAATGGTAAGGTTTAAGAAGTGCACACATCAGAGTACAGAACATAGCAAACTATGATGAATTGGTTTTCCTGCCATGGATGGACATTATAATGGCAGGATTAATGAAAAGACAAACACTTGCAATTTTACATTAAACTATTGTGCAATACCATACTGAGCAGTCATTGCATCAATAAAACAATGCAACAGTTACAAATCTCAAACCAAAACTAATTATTTCCTATATTCTTCACCTTTTTCTTTAATGTTCAATTTGCATTCACTTCCCTTTTTCCTGTCTTCACTAGAAAATAAGATTGCGGAAGTCCGCCCTTGTTTGCATGGCAAGCATTCTCACACATGTCGAGCAGAAATGCTTGACATCCAGGGAAAGCTTGCCCAGACAAACCAACCCCCTGTGCCTCTCTTGGCACACAGCTGCTACAATTCACACTCTCCACCATCTAACTGCTGATTCTCACCACAAATTCCAACAGCATATAAAACCAACCATATATCAATTTTTCATATCAGCTGCCCAAGCCCATGACAAGATGTCTGTAACAGCTTTGACCTCCATTTGGCAGCTCTAAAAATCTAGCACACTATTGTTTTTAAATTCTCACCTAATGAGAACTGTATTGTCAGTGCAATAGTAGAATATCAAACTCACTCACTCATGGTCTATACCGCTTTATCCTGTATACAGGGGTCGCAGGGGGCCTGAAGCCTATCCCAGAAGGCACGAGACGGGGCCCACCCTGGAAAGGGTGCCAATCCATCACAGGGCACACACACATACACACTACGGGCCGCCAATTAGCCTAATCTTCAGGTCTTTGGATTGTGGGAGGAAACCAGAGTGCCCGGAGGAAACCCACCAAGCATGAGGAGAACATGCAAACTCCTTGCACACAGAGACAAGAATCGAGCCTGACTGGGAATTAAACCTGGACCCTGGAGGGGCAAGGCAACAGTGCTAACCACTACATCATAGTGCCTCCGAATATCAAACTGTGACATCAAATATTGTGGAGGAACATGTTACCTGTCCAAAATTCCAGGGAATGGTGGTCATTTGGTCCCATGAGCCCAGGTACAGAATGCCATTCTCATTTAGGATGTACTCCCACAGGAGCTGTTCTTCAGGGAAATACACAGAGTCACCTGCAGCATAAAGTTAATATGTTAATACATGCATTAAATTGCTATTATCTCTTTACCTTCAATTTATTTAACATATTTTGCACATCATATTCAAACAGCCTATACAACCACTAATGCAATCTTATGTTATTAATAAAATAATAATCAATCAATTGTTAAAAATTATTTAAAATATGGAGGTATTTTACGCACCTTTATTCCAGGGATTGAAGAGCATGCAAAAGGAATAAGATGAGCTCTGTTCTAGGATGTGTCCCTCAGAAGAGAGCAAGAGCACAGTAACGCTGTACTGACCCACCGGGGCATCGGCAGGGCTATAGACCCTCAGCAGCACCTCACTTTGAGCAGTCTGCTGACTAAACCACCATTTCCCATAAGCTGCTCTCGAACCTGATACCCTCACAATCATCTCCCCTCGTGCACCTGTTATGAAAAAACACAAAAGTCGATATTTGTCAGATCTAAGTGAATGTTCGGTTGATTTGCTCACCTTGTTGCACAATGGGCAGCATGTTCAGTGCCACATTTAGCTTCATTAAGTTATCATCAAAAGTTGGAACTGCAGCAAGAGGCGCGATAAACATTTTCACTAGAGGACACAGAGTGGACGAGACAGATTTTGCTAGCCTAGGAATTTAGAAAAGCTTGGTGTAGGTAATGTTTATATAACAAATGTGTATGTGAATGTCAGTACCTTGTTTTTCATGCACAAGGCAGAAGAAAGAAGAAACGAAAGTGACAGGGCTAGGTTCAGATTGAATTGTTTTTTATTTAACACAACTGCTAAAAGAACTATTCTCTGTCTTGCATGCATACTTTCTTCTACATCTTTAAAACCCCCAATATTCTAACAATTTTCATGTTTTTCTTACTCCTCTTTCTCCCTCCTATGTCCTCCCTACTCTTAGTGTACAAGGTGTTATAACTAACCCAGGTTGAGGACCAGAGTGAGCTGGTGGTTTGGAGGCAGTGGAGGGGAATCTGTACAGCGCAGGAGCAGAGAGAAGGGCTGTCCTCGACGCACAATCAGCCGCTCTGTGCCCATTTCTTCTGTGTGGTGAGCACGGTTATTTACTTTGCACTGCAAGTCCACGCCTCGAAACACAGCTGGAAATAAAACACACACGAAAGGTGTGAGGAATTCCAAAACGTATCTCATGAAAACAGGACGAGATTGATGTCCTTACATTCGAATGTGGCAAAAAACAAAAACAAAAAAAACAAGCAGTCTTGAATCTTGAATTACTACGACATGTTTGACAAAATGAGTGAGGAAGACTCTCTATAAACTTTTTTGCCCAGCATTATAAGTTTGTGGTACTTTTACGTATCATTAAACTGGAAACAATCTGAGCTTTCCTATGCATTATGAGGAACGTGTTTTCTTAAGGCAATTTATTGAGAGTCTTAAAATGTTCTATCTACACTATTTTTATTACATAATAGCTGCTTTTTAAATCATGAACTGAGTTTCTTTAAACTTTATATAGTCATAAATTCATTTATATTGTCAGCACTTCATAAGAGCAATAAAATTTCTAAAAGTAGATATTGTTACATCATAGCTTCACACAAACACCTTTTACTCTCTTTATTTGGAAAGGTTTGACAATCATAAACTAAGGATCAGGGCAAAACCACTCACCACTTTCACAGACCACTGAACTGAACAAACATATTTATTGCCACCATAAGGATTTTATTGGACCAGCATCAGAAACGTCTATATTATAACTATAAAGTTAATGGCTCTCCAGTTACGTCACAGCGTTTTGTGTACATTTTGCAGATGTTTATTAAGAAGCATTTAGGCATACTGTGGTTGAGACAGAGACCGAACCCATTCGGGGTCCTATAACCAGCCACAGTGCTTTTCATTAAGTTTAGTATTTAACTAATAATAATGACAATAATTACTTTAGGTTAGTTATCCTAATATGCTCCAAGTCAAAGGGGAAAGGCAGTTTTACTTATATTTAACATGCTACTATTTACATAAAAATGTACTAGCAATTATTGGAAATTATGCTTTTCTTTACTCTCAGATACCATATTTATGAAATTTATGATTTACATTTCATTTAGGACAAGACTTCCAAAAGGCATTCATATGATCAGAAATCTTTCTTACCTTTGTAACTGGCCATTATCAAACTTGTGTGTAATTCCAGCCAAAATTCTTCTTCCACAACGCAGCCTAGTGACGCTTTCTTTTCTTTCTTTTAATACATATCCCCTCGTCAGGACCCTGCATTTATATAATGCACTAAAGCCCATCCCTCTGACAGTCTCTCCTTTTTAGTCCCTCTCACTTCTTGCCCTCTGTGTCAATGCACGCACACACACACACACACACACACACACACACACACACACACACACACACACACACACACACACACACACACACACACACACACACACACACGCACTGTAGATGTGTGTGTATGTGCTTCTTTTCTAAAAGTGAAAAACTGAAAGAAGACTTGGATTTATTTACAATATCCAGTGTAAGCTGTTTGGAATCATACACAGAGGCTTTTGTTTCTTGTTCATGTTTGTTAATGTCTGCTACTGCAGCTCTCCTCCAGTAAATGTTCTGCATCTTGATGAAAGTGTACAACCTGATTTTCTGTTCCAGGAGCATCTTTATTCTTTTTGAAGGTGCTGATTGCAGCAAGTCACAGAACAGGGAAAATATCTGAATGCCTGCCATGTCGAAGTTGTATTAACATAAACAGGAAAGTCCATGTGAGGGCCAGTGTTCTATTCACATCAAGTGAAGACACTTGTTGGAATTTTACCTGTTTTTCCTGGCACAATGAGTGTGAAAGGCAAATCTGAAAGCATTTAGTACTTCCTCCCGAAGTCGACAACATCAACTATCTGCAGATGTAATTTGTGAATAACACATCACAGTGCCAATGTCATCAGTTGTGCTATTCTTTCCCAGAAACCTGACTTATAAGTAGTACCATCAACCCTAAAAATGAACCATAAGAGTAAAATCAAATATAAAATCCGATAGTGGGTACAATTTCTTGATTTGTTTTTAAATTACATTTACAAAATTTATTTTCAAATTAATTTTGAATCATTTATAGTTACTGGGGGCAGCATGGTGGTGTAGTGGTTAGCACTGTCGCCTTGCACCTCAAGAGTCCGGATTCGATTCCCAGTCAGGCTCGATTCCTGTCTTTGTGTGCATGGAGTTTGCATGTTCTCCCCGTGCGTTGGTGGGTTTCCTCCGGGTACTCCGGTTTCCTCCCACAGTCCAAATAGATAGATTCCAGAACCTCCACAATCATTTTGATTGTGGGGGAAAAAAGAACACAGTTATGGGAGTTAAAAAAAAACACCTTTATTCTGCTATTCAACCTCCCCTTACAACAGGAGGCTAGCGATTCAGATATATAGTATGCAGTCCAATCATGGCTCTGGCATACTGAAAAAAATTGATACCTTGATGTTCTCCAAGCACTAGTGAAATGCTTGCCTGCCAGGAGCTCCTTTAATGGGTCAAACAAGTAGAAAAGTTTGGAGCGAGGTCAGGACCGTACAGAGAATGTGGCAATAACTTGCAGCTGAGTTCCTGTAATAAAGTGGTGTTTGTAAATGATTGTGTGTTCAGTATCCACAGACAGATGTGTCTCTTTTGCAAGTTGGTGACAAAATATCAATGCATTTTCAATGATCAGGCATACCACATGCTGAATGTTCACGGGAACATAAAACAGAATCATTTATTTGAAAAAGGGTCACCCCACCCCTTCTAAAAATTGACTTGCAAACTCATTCAGGTAAAGCTAATCACCTTTTCAATCGCACACAAAGCCTTTGCTGGTCCCTGGTATTGCACCTGAAGCAAACAATCAACTACGGGTGGCAAGGCCCTGCCAAAAAATCCCTGGGATTAAGTTGTGCACAGTCACATGAAGTCATGAGATACAAATAAAAATAACGATCTCAGCCAAGGTGGGCTCCAAGCCACCTTGGCTGAGATCGTTATTCATAGACATACAGTACAGCCTTCTTTAAAATGCTTGCACCATTCAAATTTTTTTTACCCCAGCTAAGCATCTCATCATCATACTGAGTTATTACACCATTACCTGTTATCATGTACATTATACTGCACCTCCAAATCCCTTTTTTCCCTTTGGCTTTAAGTGAATGACACACACACACACACACACACACCAATGTGTTACCAAGGAACTGAAAACCCCTCTGTTCTATAGACTCTGCTATATAGGAAAAAATTACTGCCACTGAAAGCATTCACTAAACGTCATAAACAACCTAACAGAAACATAACAATGATTGTACAATTTATTTTGGCTATTATTTTACTAGGATGATGTGATGTATGCAACATTCAAGTTCCTCTAAATTGGCTGTTATTACAGAAACAATAACATACTAGAATGAGCACATTATTGTAAACATGTCATTTATATTACAGATGAAACTACCAGAGAAATGCTGTTATAGAAAATGAATCAAAACCATCTGGTTGTTGAATTCAGCAGATTTGGGGTATAAATGATTATAAAGACGTGTAAATGATATATTCTGCACATAGATCTGACATACAGTATATGCAAGGTTCTTTATTTTCGTTGTGTGTTCACATCGCCATCATCCCAGCTGAGTGATACGTGACCTAATGAAAGTCTAAATGCGATAAGCCAAATGTCAAAAGGTTAGCAGTAGGAGGCTGAAAAGAAATTTCTAACACCGTAGTTACATTCAAATTCCACTACGATGCCTCGATGGAATTTTCAACCACTCCAAGCAATTAAGTTGTGCTTCCCAAAAATAAAGCTTTACACATGTATTGTCTGGGTTGTAAATAGATGGGAGTACTGACCTCTCCAGTCAGTGGATTAGCACCTTGCTGTTAGATTGCTGGATGGGTGCTCAGGCACAGAGCGACCTCTGTCCTAACCGACATAGTCACTGGGGGCGGTGGATAACACCCTACTCCACCCAGAGAGAAACTGGATTTGTGTCAGTGTGTGAAGCTGATCCATGGAATGCGAAGACGGTCAGTTTTCGGGAAAATGATGAGACTCTCGTTTCCCGCCATCAACAATTCTTCTATGTGACACACCTGCTAAATGCAACTCCTACCCATTTCACAGGAATATTCATCATAATCTGACTCATTCATACTTAGAATTGATGTATTTAAGTTAAAACCAGATTCAAGCTGAATAACATATTCTAAATGTTTTTGTTGTTCCAGAGCCTGCTCTCCTGTGCTGTCTTATGTAAGTCTTGCTGCATGATTTATTGTTGAAAGCAACGTGGTTTATTAGTCCATAATGATACTAAAGCTTTATATGTGAATGATATATTTGATCAATGTTTTGAGGTAAAGTGATATACAGTAAAAATGAAGCAAAGAAGAGGCAGCTGGAATGTCAGGAAACGCACCAATGAGGAGTTAAAAACAAATCTGTTTAACACACACACACACACACACACACACACACACACACACACACACACACACACACACACACACACACACACACACCATGTTTTCTTACTTGAAAAACGGTGACCTACTGAATCATTACACAACACACACCCGAGGCACTGTGTCCAGACACTACTGCTATTTAGTCTGTCTCTGTGTGTGTGTGTGTGTGTGTGTGTGTGTGTGTGTGTGTGTGTGTGTGTGTGTGGAAAGTATGTACACAGTCATGGCAAGTTGTAGAGCAGAGATTATGCAATCTTTCTTCCACTATTCCACTATGTGGCAGGAAGTAAATAGTGAGTGGAAAAAAAAAGAATAGTGATGACAAAGAGAGAATTGTTGATTATAACAGTTAAGATTGTCTAATAAAGATTGTACTTTGCATACAAGGTTTCCATTGTTCTGAATACTTACTATTTCTTTTACTGCCTGCTCACATCTTTTTCATTACATCAAAGTTAGTTTGCATTCCAGTCAACTTATTTCCAAACGCTGTCAGTTTTATTTATATAGTTATTTTAATACACAAATTGTACACTAGATACATAAGAAAGGCCTTTACACGAGAAAGCCAGAAAAACAAGAAGATAAGAGCAAAGAAAATGTTTCCCATGACAAAATGCATCTACACGCCTGTCTTACTCTCTTAATCCTTGTATTTACTATATTTGTACAGTACATTCATGTCCTTCATATTCTGAGAGGAATGATCCACTGTCAATGGCATTTTTAATAGCCGAATCAACAGAGGGCGCTCTTAACTAGTAAAAGTGGTAGGAAACATCTACAATGGGCGTCAGCCTCTTTAAAATAATCACATGTTGTTGCTTTGCAGCCTGAAATGAAGACAAATACAGTTTTTGTTTTATCCAGCCGAATTTATTTAGTGCATCACCAACATGTCAGTCAAAAAAAAAAAGAAGACAGAATCGCTGATTTGGAAAAGGATCCTCTCACTACTAAACATGACTTGTGAACTCAATCAGATGAAGCTAATCACCTTATTAATGGCGCACGAAGCGTTGCACATCTAGATTTGTACTATTTGTCCGCTGTTATTTGTTACATTTGATGGTGTCTTTTTGTGGACTGCAGTCTTCAAGTCATTTTCAATGGGGTTTAAGTCTGGGCTCTGACTAGGCCAGGAGTAGGCAAGGTTGATCTTAGAGAGCAGCAATCCTGCAGAGTTCAGCTCTAACCCTAATCAGGGTGAGTTTTTTTTTTTTTTTTTAAGGTTGGAGCTGAACCTCTCTAGGACCGACCGAACTTGCCTACCCCTGGACTAGTCATGCAAGGACATTCATCTTTTTTTTTTTTCCTTCAACCACTGTGTGGTCAGTTTTGCTGTGTGCTCTGGGTCATTGTCATGTCTGAAGATAAACTCTCTTCCCATTGACAACTACCTGGCAGAGGGCAGCAGATTTTCCTCTTGAATTTGATGATATTTTGCCTCATCCATTTTCCTTCTATCCTGACAAGTGCTCCAGTCCTTGCTACAAAAAAAACACCCCATAACAGGATATTACCACCTCCATGCTTTACTGTAGGAACGATGTTGTTTGGATGGTGAGCTGTATTGGCTTTCTGCCACACAAATCATTTGGTGTTGTGGGCAAATAAAACCACCTGCGTTGTGGCAAAGCTCAGCCGTGACTGCACATAGCCTTCCTTGAGGAGTGTCTTTTTTTTTTTTTTTCTTGCAAGCCTTCCATATAAGAATTTATGATATTGTTGTCACATGCTCACATTATTTGTCATAAATTCCTCTCTGACCAGTTTCCTCCTGACATCCAGTATGTCCTGATCCAGGGAGGATCTGTATTGTATTAAATACCTCCACTTAATAATAGACTTAATTGTGCTCCTAAGAAATGATAAAGCCTTTGAATTTTTATTTGTATCTCATGACTTCATGTGACTGTGCACAACTTAATCCCAGGGATTTTTTGGCAGGGCCTTGCCACCCGTAGTTGATTGTTTGCTTCAGGTGCAATACCAGGGACCAGCAAAGGCTTTGTGTGCGATTGAAAAGGTGATTAGCTTTACCTGAATGAGTTTGCAAGTCAATTTTTAGAAGGGGTGGGGTGACCCTTTTTCAAATAAATGATTCTGTTTTATTTCTATTTTTTTTCCTAAAATGTTGATCTGGAGCCTATGCCAGGAGACTTAGGGCATGAGGTATGTACGTAATGTACGTCCAGGTCCAGCTTGGATGGGGTGCCAATTCATCGCTGGATAAAACAAAACTGTGTCTGTCTTCATTTCAGACTGCAAAGCAACAGAATGTGATTATGTTAAAGAGGGTGGGATAAGAAAAGGACTGTGTTTAAAATTACAAAAATTCTTAGGAACTGCAGGTTTAGAGGACGTAGCTAGGATTATCTACTACATATATATAATGTGTATAAAACAGATGCAGTTATTGGATAAAGGTCCTAAATAATAGAGTAATAGGGCAGAAATGGAACAACAGAATCAGACTAAATCAGTCATAACATTAGAATGAGACCTTCCCGGAAAATGCAAATGATTATGGCCCAGTTCTGGCACACGTTTACCACATTTATGTGGCCTGTAATGATGGCCTGCAAACAGTTCACTCAGTGCTCAATGGTAACGACATTGGTTGCCAAATGTCAACGACACACCTAAACAATTATTACATATTCATAGAATTTTCATTAATTATAGAAATAACCTTATGCTATTTGTGGCTTTGATTATTCTAGGTACAGATTCTACAGCTTTTGTTCATAGCAGGCATGGTGGATCATAATAAACCAAATGTTCACTTAGGTACTGTTCACTTAAGTACAGGAGCATGATTACAGTGGTTCCAGGGCACGGTTTAAACCCGATGACCCCATCAGTGGGGATGACACCAAAAACGCACTGGTCCCCACACACCCCTGGAGGTCTACTGCAGTCATACATATGTAATGAATAGTCAATGTGGCTTCATAGTTCGAGTTGTCACAGTATGTTGGTTATGTGGCCAAATATTTTCGTAAGAAAGAAAGAGGAAAACCTCTCTTTTAAAAAGAATAACAATTTAGAACTATGTTAAAGAATATTTTCACTTATGGTTGCAAATGCTGTGCTGAGTCAAGTAGTATAAATTGATCATTGATAGACACCAACGGACGTTAGTACTATTACCTCCAACTCCAAACTTTGCCTTTTCCTCTTGCTGCTGCTATCACTAGCATTGGTTACACTTCATAATCCTCACTTACTTATTATCCATATTGCTTTATCCTGTATAAAGGGTCGTGGGGGGGGGGGGGGGGACCTTGATATGTACGTAATGTACGTCCAGGTACACCTTGGATGGGATGCCAATTCATCGCAGGGCACACACACAGTCACACACTCATTCACACACTACGGGCAATTTGGGAACGCCAACAGTCGAGTTGAAGTGGCGGGTTTATAATCAGGGGTATGATATGTTTGATTGCTTTTGGCTGTATTTCTTTAAGAAAATGCATAGAAACGGACTCTAGTACACAAAATACAGCTGTGTACCATAGATAGGGTAGCACATACCATGCACCTTTCTTCAGTGCTTACTAATCATTTTGTTTTATTTATCATTTATTTATTTATGCATTTATTTATGTATTTCTACATTAATTAGATTTTTAAATATAGCAAAAACAGTTGACATTTCTGTCTAGCCTTCTGTTCTACAGATTCAATACAGTCAAAAACAGTCGAAATGCAATGTACTTAAATTTTTCTTTTTGAATACAATAATGGGAAAAAAATTACAATGTAACTTTTTTTAATACTCATCAAAACTTTTATTTAAATATGTTATAATTAATTAGTTACCAACTAAAGCGTTAGAATGGAAATTCGACTTAATTGCACATCAAGTGCCCCAAATTACCTGGACTCACTTCATGGATCGAATAGAAGTCTATGAGTCGTAGATACTTGGCTGATTTAATATTTACATTGCCAGGCAGTTGAACAGGTTTATCTAATGAAGTGGTGTGTGTATGTTAACAGCACAGTATTTGAATTAACCACACTCAAATACATTCCCAAAGTGTCGGCTCCCCCTAGTGAGCTCACCCTAGTAAGGGTACTGGAGGTGGGTCGCAGGGGGTTATTTCTAAATAAATAAAATATCCATAAATATTTTTTATTATGTATTTACATTTAAAAAGTAACCAGAAATAATAAAACAAGACCATAGGATTTAAACAACATGATATTCTTCATTTATGTATGAATCACATGTTGATCATGTAATTTAAAAATGGTTTGGCTGCAGAACATTTTTCACATTTCTGATTGGGCTGCAGCCTTGGTAAGTGTAGAAACAGCAGCTCAACAGCTTCCAAATGGTTCAAATTGAAGTCTTCAGACTTTTGGGTTCTTCTATTTCCTATCAAGGGTGTATTCACAAATAGTCCTTTTTAAACTAACTAAACTCAATCCTCTATTCTTTGACTGGTTGGGCAACACGGTCAGGTATTTATTTAGGTCATATGATAGTTATTTATTAACTCTTGTCAAGCCCTATGTACACAAGTAAATGCTTTTACACAAGAAAACGCTTTAACAGATTAAAAGTAGAGTGTGACAGAGCATGTGTGTGTGTGTGTGTGTGTGTCAGAGAGAGAGAGAGAGGGAGAGAGAGATAGAGATCATGAAAGCATGAGAAAAATTGAGTTTGACAGAGAGATAGAGTGTGTATGAGAGAGAGAGAGAGAGAGAGAGAGAGAGAGAGCGAACAGGTGTCATAAGGCACCTGTCTATTTGGATAGAGTTGCTAGGAAGATCCTGTACTGGTTGGATCGGTGAACCTTCCTCTGTTTAGTTTATCCTCTTCTAACATTTGTCTTTTGTGAAAAGGGTACACAGCCTGATCACAAGACGTCTGGAACAGGAACACATAGGAATGGCAGACTTTCCTGGGAAGGTGAACACCCAAACCAGCTCGCCTCAGCTTGAGACAGGTCCCACACACATCATGAATGCATCTATTGACTTGAACTTCATTAAGAGCGTGCCTGGGATACTTTTGCTGGTGGAGATTGTAAGTTGTTAAAAAAAAAAAAAAAAGGACTGTTAATAACGTAATGTGTAACTTTCTTACCTTTTTCTTTGTTCAACTTGATCTAAGGTGTCTTGTCACCCTGCACCCTTTCAATCCTCTCATTTACACTTTCTCCTGCCTGTCTGCCACCTGCTTCGGCCATGCATGGTTAATCTTAATAATGTCTCAGCAAGACTTACAAGGATTCAGCAAGAAATTCACGTTTTCTACGCACTCCATAATGTTATTCGTCCTATTCTTTTAAATCAGATTTAAAAACATTTTTGTTGGAATTTGCTTCATAAACATAGTAAGCCATCATTTTTAATTTATGGAATAATGAAAGTATAAAAAAAATGTATAAACCTGTAAAGATATCTATTCAACAGAAGGTTAAAACTGTATCCTGTTGAGACAATGAGGTTTTTCTACTCAGTTCTTGCGTCACTCCCTTTATACAATTTCCACCCTTTGTCTACACTGGTTATACTGCAGTTATCTGTAACCTGATTTGGTGTGCAAAAGATATGACACAGCTTTATATAAGGTATAGTAATAATAACAGTGGAATGGTGTGGCTTTTTTACTGTTTGTATTCTTCTTGCAGATTCTTTCAGCTAAATGTGAAACTTGAATGATACAATAACAAGTGTTGTTTGTTTATCCCAAAGCAAACTTCACATTACTTCATCTGTTCTCCTCCTTGTGTACAATTGTGTCCTGGCTTTTGTTTGTCCTTTTTAAATAATACTATATAATTCACAACTACAGTGTTGGTAATGATTATTATTATTATTATTATTATTATTATTATTATTATTATTATTATTATTATTATCATTTTTATGTATATCTGTTTAATATCTCTTATTTTTCATATTGTTATTGTGCATGTCCTTAAATTCCAATCCTTAGGACTGTTTATAGCCGACATATTGAAAGGGCATGGCACCTGTATGCCAGATCTCAGGTGTCATGCCCTTTCAATATGCCGGTTGGTAGGCTCATGCCACCAACAGCAAGCTGAGACCATTTTCATAAATTAATAATTGATTAGGCTCAAACATATGCATTGTACTAAACTGTGTTATTGGAAACATCTAATCAGATAGTAATATCTGATAATAATAATAGTGGCCACAATAATCATGTCATATCATAATCATTAAGGTTATGATATTAAATATCACTGGACGTGAAACTGTAACTTACATTTAGTCTGAATTTATAAAACTTTATTCTTTCATTAAGCTCTGGCCCCGAACCTTTTATCAGGCTTTACGTCTGTACACTAAAAAAGTACTGTGGTTGTGCCCTAATAGGTTAAAAAAAAAAAGAGAGAGAGAGAAAGAAATACAGCGTAGTATCTGTTTCTAATTCTCATATTTTTAACCATGAATAATTTTTTTATTGTTTTGGTTTATTCTTAACATAAACAATATTTTGTGTTCCTGCTCCAGCATTCCATGTCCCGTATTACCTGCTTAGAGTCTAACGTAGCCTATAAATAAAACTGAACCATATACATGTGTTTTTTCAACATTTTAACAAAAGAGAATCATTTTACATTGTAATGTGGTTTGTACAGTAATGTGATACATAATACGTTGTGCAAAGATTTTCCTGCCATTGCCCCATTTTAAAATGCAGGCGTGCAGAAAGGGATTCATTCTGTACAGGAATTTATTCCTACTTGAAAGATGCTTAAGTTTGGAGTTTCTGTGTTTCCCCCATTTTTGTGTTTCTTTCCTCTGGGTTCTCTGGTTTACTTCTACCTACCAAAAACATGCCAGTTGGATTATTGGCTACTATATGTGCCCGTGACTTTGTTTGCATGGAGTTTAATTGCACACTCATGTACAATGCCATCTGTTGAATTTTGGAATGAACTAAAATTTTTATGTGTCACTGTGAAGTGTTCGCAATTATAACTCATAAGCGTGTATTAAAACTGTACAGTGCCATCTGTTGAATTTTGGGATAAACTAATGATTATTTCAAGGTCAATTTTTTTATGATATAAGAGTGTTTTCTATTTAAATTAAAAAGTAGCATATCCTCTCATCCCATCGACTGATTGCGATGAAACGAAAGCTATATGTTACCTGAAGCTCACCCAAATACACTTGTGAAAACCCCATTAAAATTTGTTCAGTAGTTTTGATGTGATGTGTGCACGAACAAACAGACAAAAAAAAAAAAAAACAGACAAACAGACAGACAAAAATTCCAAAAACCACCTTGATTACTCATCTTACATCCCCCCAAATTATTTTTTTGCAAATACCTTCAATGTACAGGCAAGCCAACTTTACAGTTTTATTATATGTATAGATAGATAGAAGTAGCCAATAGGAGTAGGACCCAAGGAGTGTGTGCATGGTGGGCATGGTGTCCTGCAATGGACTGGTATACCATTCAGGTTGTATTCCTGACTTAACCTAACCCTGATCAGGATAAAGCTGTTCATGAAAGAGAGTGAGAGACTGAGTAAGTGAGTGAAATGGTTACGCATTAAAAATAAATAAGAACAATAATCATTTCTTTCTGGAACTGTTTAGGGTGATTGTTTTGAAATTAATCTAATTAAAAAATGTTTTCAGTTTTCATTATCACTTTTTCATTTGTAATTCCTATCCTTAAAAGAATACAGTGTTCAGTTATTTTTTATTATTATATCCCTGTAGGTTTTTGGCTTGCTGGTGTGGGCTCTTATCTCCAGTGCTGCCTACTGGATAGTGCCTGCCTATGGCTGGGTATTGTTTGTGAGCATAACACTGTGGATCCTCACCATCGTGCTCTTCATCATTCTCACTTTCGGTATGAAGCAAAATGTGTCCTTCGTATCCTGGCCTCTAGCAGTAAGTGAATGTCTTCCAGGAATATACACTGCCTGACTCCCCCCAATAAGTAACATTTGATCTTTAGCTTTGGTTATGCTGGGCGATGTAGTGGCGTGATTTGGCACTATTTTGTGTGAAAATGGTTCATCATGCTTCCACAATTCATGAGTCATGAAATTGATATTTGATAACCCGGTCATTCAGTACATTCATGTTGTCAGCTGAATTCTTTTTATTGCCTTACAACATTACTGAGTCCAGACCTGACCGACTAAAGATTGTCTAGTCCCAATTCGGAGAGTTAATGTTATATTGTTTGTGTGTGGAAGTGCTTTCTTTCACTGCTCACAAAGCTCTGATTTCTACTATTGATATTTTCAATGCAACCCAACCAAGAGTTTAAGTGATCTGACCACATGATTTGACCCTTCTAAAACAAACACCTTTTTGTCCAGGCAGTGTAGTATAACGCAATACATTATTATGTATTATCAAACATAGTAAGGTATAGTAACTCATACATAATATATCATGTTCTTCTGTTTTTTTTTTTGTTTGTTTTTTTTCAGCTTCTGGTGTTTTATGCAGTTGCATGCATCCTGTATTTAACAGCCTTTCTGGCAAATGCAGCTTCAGTCAATAAATTACCAAAGGGTTATCACTTTGATCACATGGCAGCATCTGCGGTAAGTGATGGCATTACTGTAAACTACATTTCCCTCAACGTCAATACAAAGTAATTCTGAGTCACATTTATCCTATAATGAAGCATTTCTATCCTATTGGGAGTGATCTCTTAAAGTATGTCAGTGTCTCCATTTACATAGCTTGAATGTCATTAAAGGGTTTGATGAGTATGAAAGTGATGTATAGCATATACTATGGCCTTTGTAGTGACCAGATACAAACTTTATTATTAAACATCTGTTCACTGTCTTCAAAACGTTAATTGAGGAAACATTTTTGGGAAGACAATAAAAAGACTGATATAATAATAAAATCTTTGCGAATGTAGGTTTAGGCTATTTTTGACATGCTGTAGTTCAGCAACATATCTTGATTTTACCTTTAATTTAGTAAATGAATTGTTGTTAGTTGTTTGATATGTACACTATACAGATATTTACACTATACAGACAGTGCAGTGTATTTTATTGTTACTGGATCATAAATTACTAAACGATTGCTACTGTTTATAGGCAAATCAGTGCCTACGTTGCGTAAAAAGCACCAATGATTACAAGACAAGGGCCTCCAACAACAGGGAAGGTTTATGGAACAGTGCATATGAGTTTATGGCACTTTAAAAAGTTGAGCTTTTATACCAAGCCTGGTCAAAGTCCATGCAAAGAACTGAGAAACACATGACATGGGTATAATTTCCTGTTGCCAAATAGACCTGTCATCACAATCATGATCAAAAGGTCAATAGTGTAAAAACTAAGAGATGTCTATGGCGTTTAAACAAAGGAACTGCTTTTTATAGTATTCGTACCGTTTATCATTTGCAATCACAAAAGCAAACAATTTCAAGCCTGGTCATTGGTTTGATCCGGATCTCTTTTTTTTCCTCCCAGTTTTTTGGCATTTTAGTGACAATGGCTTATGGTGCCAACACCGCCTTCGCTTACATGGAGTGGAAGAGTGATGGAGAAAACACAGGTGTAACTGTTCCTGTGTAGAGACACACCGTGACTGTGCTTATGGTCCGACATGGGAATCACTGAATTCTTACAGGGACCTGAAGGATATCATGACGATCCGTACTGGCATTGGATAGAACGGTTGTGCTATTACACAGCAAAAATGAAATCTTACCAAGTCACCACATCTTTAAAAAAATGTCTGTCAATAGGACAAGCAATTCTAAAGCCAGGAATGTGTAAAAGCATTTAAATCCAGGCTGAATAATCTAATTAAAAAAATAAGTTATGTTAGATAACTTTGACTACATTGAAAATATTTTACTGATTTTATCATATCATTTATATTGTCTTTTGAAGTGTACAGTAGTGACGTTACTGTGACACAAAAGCTCCGAAGCTTGTATCGAGCAGAAGGGGGCGTGTCCAAATAAGGGCGCGCTTTGAGGCGCGTGTCAGTTGCCTGAGAGTCATGTGACCAACAGAGCCTCACGTGACTGAATCGTTATTTTGGAGATTTTTGTTTTTAAATTGATAAATCCAGATACAGGAAAACCTTTTGCATTTCACAATGAATCTTACATGTACTTCTTATAGAATATATAAAATATAATGAAATATACACAGAAAAAAAGCACACAATCTTTTGTCTTGCGATGTTACGATGCAGTTGCTACACAACATTTGTCCACTAGATGGCAGTACAATTAGCCTTGAACGAAACGTCATGAAATTAATTTTTGGCTGAAACTATTGGCTGGGAAGCCTCGACACTCAAATGAGGCCTCACCTCACCATCATTAGTGGCCAGAACCTCTGGTTTACATGTAGACCTATTTGTATGCTTGTAAAGTTATACAGGGTTATCTTAATATATATATATATTCCACCTGATTAAACATGTATTTAATCAATGAAGTTAAGAAGTTCTGTGTTTTACAATATCACTCTATAAATGTTTTTACGTTTTGATACTTGATGTAAGTAAAATTACAGTCATAAGCCTTTTGAGAATACAGTGATATTTATATACAAGAACATAAAATACATTCAGGCCTTATACACACAAATACACAGTAACAACATAGCACAAACAAAAATATTTATATCTTGTGGGAGTTTGAAATAGATATACATTGGACTAGAAATCCACATTTTTGAAGAGCTGCAAAAGTACATGTTGTATAAAAGTTATAAAACTTTTCCTTGTACCTTTATAATAAACTTTTTTTAATGCATGCATGTTATATGGTGCTTTTTGTTCAGACAGCAGCACACACATACACACCCCCCCCCCCCCCCCCCCAGGGGCTTTACTCTTTTTACAGCAGTTACCAAATTCACCTGTTATGTAGTAAGATTGTGACAAAACCGCACAGACAGTAGAGAGAAAATCGAAATCTCTGAGTAACTGGTCACAATACTGTGCGACAAAACTGCACTAGAAACAGGACCTTTTAACATCAAGTTTAAATATTAAACCAGAACAAACTCATGATCCCATTCTTTAAGCTAATATGGCAGCAAACTAGAACAAAGAAAAAAAAAAGACTACAAAGCTGAACAGGCTAACAAAATTTAAATGAAGACATGATGAAGTCAGTTTTTTTTCCCTCTGCATTAGAAGAGACTTTAGAGTTTCTTGGTTTAGAGAGAGTCTGATCCTGTCGCAGAAGGTATTGCTGTGGGAGTTGGTGATCTCAATGACTTCACCACCAGGTCAGTGCTTGGATCTAGCACTCTTCCTTCTCGATCCTGCACAAAAAGAAAGGAGGTCAAATGTTCTATAAATGCCCAAGAACATATTTTGTGTAGATGGATGTCTTGAATTGCTTTTAAATGGTTCATGTAAGTTATGGTCATAAAAATTTTGAACATTTAATTTGCTGTTGTGTTACAGCTACTGTCATGAGTCTGTAAACAATTTCAGTGATCTCATATTGCATATATTGTGAAACTACCAATACATATGACCAATAAACAAACAACAGGTTGATGTAGTGTTTATATTTATCATGAGATTATCTAGATTTTTCCATAAGATAATAAAATATCTAATAAATATCTTTTAAATAATGATTTCATTTATTAAAGGAAAAATGTTTCCAAAACTACCTGGCCCTTGTAAAAAAGTAATTGATACTTTAAAAAAAAAAGTATTTTGGATAAATATTCTGTGGACTGATGAGACAAAAGTTTTACTTTTGCCAGATGTGCATCCCATTACATCTGACAACATCTAACACAGTGTTTCATAAAAAGAACATTATACCAGCAAGTCGACCTCTTTGCTCAAAAAAAAAAAAAAAAAAAAAACATTATTGAGTTACCTAGTCAAAGCCTGGACTAAAATCTAATTGAGATTTGGTGGTATGACTTTAAGCTAATGCTCATGCTCAAAAAGTCTCCAATGTGGCTGAGCCTTTTAACAATTATGCAGAGGAGAGTGGACCAAACCTCATCCACAGTGATGTACGTGATAATTAACAGTAAGTCTTTTACATTTGTTTGCAGTTTTTGCCCCCTCGATGGCACAACCAGTCATTGGTTTGAGGGGCAACTACTTTTTCACATTGGTCCAGGAAGATTAGGACAGCTTTTTCCCTAACAAATGAAATCATCATTTTTGCATTTTGCAACATTATACATTTTGTATTTCCTCAGGTTATCTTAGTGTATTATTAAATTCTGTTTGATGATCTGAATCATTTAAGTGTTAAATTTTAAAATAAAAAACCAGGAAGGTAAACCTAAATTTGCACAAACACGCCATGCAAACAAGCAATAGGTTCTTCTTTTGAAAACTACTGTACTTCTCTTTTGAAAGCTACAGAAATATCGCCACCTGCAGGCTGTTTGCCTATCCATTCTCTCAAACCCAATAATGTACAAAGTGTTTGAAATCAGACTTAGTGATGGCTGCAGACAGGAACCAAACTGAATTCAGCATTCTTCCTTATACACCGACAACCACTGATTTTATCATTTGTTATGAAAAAGAAAATAATCTTGAATTTTTGAAAAGCACAATGGAATCAGAAATACTGATTGACGTTCTTGTACAAAGTCTCCTAAATGACTTACAGTGGTACCTCTGCATACGAATTTCATTTGTCGTAAATGAAGAAAATATGAAAGTGGCTCCCTTTTTTTCTTGCTACTGTCATTGCTAACATTCTTGGGAATAGTGCTATGTCTTCACTAAACCATGCACAAAATGCAAAAAAACTCACAAGAAAATGTAAACTTGCTTCACTTGGATTTTCACTGGTTCGAACATAAGAAGAAAATGTCTTGCAAAATTTCAGTTTGAAAATTTGAGAGGTGGGGCGTTCGTATGCCGAGGTACCACGTAGATACTTAAAGCATAATTTATGGCTACAGTGAGCTAATACAAGCTGACTGTGTTTGATACTCAATTATATTTGAACACAAGTACTTTCTTACCTTTATTCAAGTGGAAATTTTAAAGTAGAACTTCTACATTTACTGGAGTAATATTTCAAGTACTGTACCTCTTCTTTAATTCAAGTGCAAGATTTGTGCACTTTGTCCTCCACTAGTTATTTGTCTAACTAATCCTCTTTTTACCCTTCCTTTTTTCAACAATACTTTTAAATCATGCTTCTTCAGAGGTTCAAGTTTCTTTCTTTTATATCCAAATTCTAATAAATACTTTTCCAGAACTTTTTTTTTTTTAATTCATGATGCTGTGTGTTTCAGTTTGTTCTCTAACAACCTCCTGGGACACTCTTAGGAACAGGAGCATTTCTAAAAAGTTCTAATTACTTTTTAAATAAACTGTTTCTCTCTTTTTTTTCATGCACAAGTCTTTAGAAAAATTTACTCAGGATGGTGGGGGAAATAAAAAAGTGAAGTGAGCAGCAGATCTGCAGGTAGAAAAATCTTGAAGAAAGATAGAGGATAAACAGTAATTCTTTAGACCTTTAGACCTTTGGTGAGCAGACAGCAGAAATGCATCAGAAATTTAATAAATAAGCAAATACTTACAGCTCTATAATCAAGGAACATCTCTTTAAAGGCCATGAAGTCGGTAAAGGTGAGGAGTATGTCAAATACATCCCCTGAGACATCATCTTTGTGTTGCCTTAGACAGTTAAGACAAAGAATTGAAAAGTACAAGTTTTTTTTTTTTTACGCAACGTAGATGTGTGAAAAATGTTGCAGCTCATTTTTTATTTAAACCACACCATGTCATGACCTGCAAATTAGTGGTCTATATGAGTAAAGGGGAAGCGTTCTCACATTGGAAACATAAAACTTACTGGAGAGAACGAGTAAAGTCATTCATGTTGAACCCAGGAATCCTCTCTATCAGCTGTTGTTCCAGATACTTCTCCAAGAGCTCGATCTGCTCAATCAACAATGAGCTACTTAATTACGAGAACTGATGCCAGAGAATTAATTAACAAATTTACATTAAACAGCTTACATATTCGTTAAAAATCGGTGTATAAATAAGCTTGTTCTCCTCTGTGTCATCAAACTCTAGGTAATACTTCTCCATGAAGGATCGCTGAAGATTCAGAAAATCGTCTTCTGTAAAAAGATTTGAATCTTAATTGTAGTTTTCACACAGATGGCAGTGTATCCTCTGCCAAGAACATTATCATGCTCAGAGTAATCAAATCTGCAGGACTTACCCATTATGATAGCCTCAATGTTCCCAATTACAGCATCAAACAACGCATCCGCCTTTGATGATCTTAAAAGGAAACGAGGTAATATACATAGATGTTACACAATCAAACCTTTTTTCATCAGTATCATCTTTATAGCAACAAACGTATTTGAGTGACAGACTCACACTGAGATAGAAAATTCTTCATCATCCAAGTCTCTCATCTCAACAATATTCTCCTCTTTAGTAATCATACCTTAAAGATATGAGGAATAAAAACAAATTTAGTTATTTAACTTTAATATACACTTATTGAAAAGGGTGAATGTTGACAAAAATATAACCTGCTGGCTATTTAACTATTTAACATCTCGCTAACCAGCTAGTTCGTAACGTTAAACAATTTTGTGGTCGGTGTCTAATGTAAAAGTAAGCATTCTACGAATAAAGCTCCTTATTTTTTTTCTTAAGGTATGTAGAAGGCATGAAAGAAACCAGTGAACTAGCTTACCCTTCTCCTGAACGTCCATCATTACTCGACTCAACGCACCACAATTACACCCAGTTGGTTTCTGCCTCCCAAGGCAACGGGAAAATACGGACCGCCATCAAATTGGTCCGGTAAGGAACAGAGCTAAGTGTTTAGGTTCCGACTCCCACGCTCTTCCCACAGCGGAATACCTAAAATAGCTGCTTGCTTAACAGGAAATTTAAGAAAAATATAAATTATCCTGATTATATATAGATAAATATTTTTAACAAACGTTCATTTTGAGATTTAAACGTGGGCTTCAGACTCCCTCTACTGGTACAAAACACGAACTTGTCACTTTAGCATCAAAGCCAATTCTTTCCATTTTTGCTATACACTAAAGACACTTAGGTTTGAGATCGAAAGATGAATCCGTTGCGCAGAATTTGTTTTAATTTACTGGTATTAACATTAAGAGGTGTTAAAACATCAGCTTTTCTTTGAAGCCACCTTCAGCATCCAGGTTCGATTCCTGCCTCGCGTCTGTGTGCATGGAGTTTGCATGTTCTCCCCGTGCTTGGTGGGTTTCCATTGGGTGCTCTGGTTTCCTCCCACAGTTCCAAAACATGCAGATTAGGATCAGTGGCGTTCTCAAATAACCCGTCGAGTGTAAATGAGCGTTTGCGTACACTGTGATGCATTGGCACACCACAGTCCAAAGACATGCAAGTTAGCTTAATCTAAACCCTTAAAACCCAAGTGGTACAGATATGCCCGGCAACACAGCATAGGTCAGTGCCTGTGTGTGTTAACGGGGAGGCTTCAGATTTCAAACTGGGCATTTGGGTTTTCAGATACATCAGGTAGAACAAAAGTTATCATTACTTTTATAAAGGGTAAATGTTTCCACTATCAGAATAATAATAATAATAATTATTTATTTATTTATTTATTTATTTATTTGGTCATAGAAACAAACAAAAACAACCATAATGATTAATATCTAAAATGCTCTGAGGTTTAAGGGCTATGTGCTTCCAAATTGCTCATAGTGTGAATGCGCATGTAAGAGTTTGCCATCTAGCATGTACCCCCTCCGCATGTCCCAAGTCTCCTGGGATAGGCTCCAGCCCCCCGTGACCCTGTATACACGATAAAATGGTATAGATGGTGAGGGTTCTGGCTAAATTCAAGTTAATACATTGATCTGTAATTGATTAGTTATTTTTATTATGTACAAAATAAAACAGCAGAAGACAACACCCAAGCATGATCATAAGTGATCTAAGTGACTAAAGAAATCAGTAACATTTATTATTTGTATTAGAACCAGATTCCACTTTTAGTTAGTAATCTTGGAAACACTCACTCATCATCTATACCGCTTAATCCTGTATTCAGGGTCACGGGGGGCCTGGAGCCTATCCCAGGAGACTTAGGGCACATGGCAGGGTACACCCTGGACAGGGTGCCAATCCATCGCAGGGCACAGACACACACATACACTCACTCATTCACACACTACGGGCAATTTGGGAACGCCAATTAGCCTAACCTACATGTCTTTGGACTGTGGGAGGAAACTGGAGTACCCGGAGGAAACCCACCAAGCACGGGGAGAACATGCAAACTCCATGCACACAGAGACGGGAAACGAACCTGGCTGGGGATCGAACCCGGACCCTGGCGGTGCAAGGCGACAGTGCTAACCACTACACCACCGTGCCGCCATCTTGGAAACACATTCATTTTTAAATAGGTTTGGCACAGCAAGGAGGCAATTAAGAAATGTCCTGAATCCAGATTGATTGGATGCTCTGGGGACCTGCTTATGTTGAATATTAACATTTGCTCAAAATATGTGCGTTAAAATAGAGGCAAATAGAGGGGCCACCTCATGCTTCTAGTATCTTGAGTAGAATTGAATCTTTCATTTACACTAGCTACAACAATGTGATAAGACAGTCCGCACTCACTCCTCGTCTACACAGCTTTATTCTGTATACAGGATCTATCTCAGAAGACTTAGGGCATGAGGCGGGGTACACCCTAGACGGGGTGCCAATCCATCACAGGGAACACACATACGCACTCATTCGCAAACTGTGATTGGGAACAATTTGGGAATGCAATTCCCCTAAACTGCATGTCTTTGGACTGGGGGAGAAAACTAAAAAACCTGGAGAAAACCCACAAAACATGGGGAGAACATGTAAATTCAATGTACACAAAGACAGGGATCACACTTGGCCGGGAGTCTACCACGAAGCCTGGAGATGCACGATGTCAGGGCTGACCGCTCTGTCCTATACAACAGAAATATAGTACTGTACTTCAATATATTGCATGTTTGTTAAGCCTGTGAATGTAGGATTTCCACAGGGTTTTCCCACCACCCAAACGTGGTGGTAGGGTGGATTGACAACTCTACATTACCTTTAGACAAATGGTTCCCTGTGATGACTTGCCATCAGGTATGTCCTGGTTTAAGCCAGGTTGTTATTGGGAAATAATATGGATTCAGTGTCCTTGACCTACAGCTGTTAAAATTAATAATTTATATTTATGAGCAATCCGAGGGCCCAGCTAACTTTATTTATTTATTTATTTTACTAAAAAGTCTGTCATTATATGAAGAAATATATCTGAAGATTACAAATTCTCAGGATTAGTAGTTACATTCGATTAGATTTGTTAAGATTGTGCAAAGAACATGTACAACGCCAATTAGTATATACAGTGGGAGCTGGAGCCATTTTCGTCTGTAGAAACAACTTTCCAAACTCGTGACAACGAATGAAAATGTTTGGTGGCCGGAAAAACAACGTCTTCATCAGTCACTCCTGAACAGACAACTTTATCCAATAAAGTTTCACGATGGAACCAGAAATGACGTAACACTCGCTTGCACCGCCCCGTTTTGTAGGCTTTTACAGAGCTGCAGCTATGTGTGACGTAAGTTCCGTTCGGTGAGGCGGGGCTTGTGGCTAGGTCAGCGCGAGGATGTTTTGAGGAAGCACGTTGCTAGGTTACCGAAAAATACTAACGGTCATCAAAGCAGATAAAATAAAGTGATGTTAGGGAAAGTAGAGCAAATATGCCTTGGTGAGGCATACCTCGTTCACCACCTTGAATCCTAAAAATACAATTCTAAGCTACACAAATTTAGTTGGCTGCAAGATGACCACCCTGGTTCTGGTGTTTTTCCGCTGCATTTTTCACCCTGCATGACGCCTAGGATTGTGGGATATGTAGGACAGAGCAGTAATCCAGGTGACAGCGCCTCATAACTTATGAGGTTTAAGGTGGTAACGTCGTCGAGGAATACTTGCTCTATTTTGTCATGAGGCAAACCATGACTCGAAGCTTTTCTGCGTATATACTATAGCATTATGTTTCAAGTTTCAGACACACTCCTATGCATGTAAAGTCGAGTGCATTGCTGCTCACTCAGACTATTAACTCTAAATAAATATTACTTCATATATAAATGGCCCTGTCTCAGACGGTCATGGGCTCCTTACACTGAGACACTGACTGAGCATTTCCGTGACTGCTTACCATCACAACGTTCCTTAAGCACACGTGACCTCTTAGAGTTGTAGATTTCTTTTAACCATAGTTATTTATTGTTATAATGTGTTGTACATATTACACATTAGTCGCCGTGTTGTTTCTAAAACACACTTAACTCTAAGAAATAAATACATACACGGCAACTTTTTTTGGCACGCGCATGACGTAAGTCGCAGTCGGTTGATGACGCAGTACGTCTCTTTGTTGGCTCCACCAGCAGCGTCCGATCTGTTGTTATTTTATCTGCAGCTAAAAAAAAATCAGGAATGCTAAAAGGTTAAATCGTTTATTTTTCCCCCCAGGTTGAGAGCTTTTTCCTCTGTTTGTGTGAGTGTGTTTTTTTTCTTTACAATCAGACACACGTATATCCTGGATTGTCAGGACCCGACGCCGATCTAGTAGTAATGGACTCGGACGAGGGTTACAATTATGAATACGACGATGAGGAAGAGGAGTGCAGCGAGGACAGCGCTGAAGATGAAGCCGAAGACGACACCTTGGAGCTCGGCGACGTGGAGCTGGTCGATCCCGTCGTAGCCGGCGGTGAACGAGACGAGTGCGGGGACACCGGCGGCAGCGGCCTCGGCCCGGGACAAGACGAGGAGGACTACCGCTTTGAAGTTCTCACTGCTGAGCAGATCCTCCAGCATATGGTCGAATGCATCAGGGAGGTCAACGAGGTCATCCAGGTAAATGTTTTTCAGACCTAGTGTGGTTGTGCAAGGCTTTGGATTGAGTTTAGCTGTTAATATTAGATACGGCGGTGTTTTAACGGCTTAAATGTTAGCCGTTTCTCTAGGTGTTACACACTTGGTTTACAGGTTTATCCGCTGATCCTACAGCGTTAACGATCAGTCTAAACTAGCTAGTTATACTGGTATTTAAACATTCAATGTGAAGAGGTGAGAAAATTAACTAACCTTAACTGATAAAACAGAACCATGACAACTCATTGGACAGCTAGCCTAGCCTGGCTAATTTTATATCATTTCAGTCAACCTAGTAACAAATAACGTCTTTAACTGCACATGTTCTTCCTATGCAAAGTTTTTAATGATACCTTTAATACATTATCTGTCTGTTTTATACGCTCACACAACTCCCCTCTGCATCACTAAGCTAATAAAGTACTTCATTAGCTAGCTGGCTACATACCTTACATGCTAATACAAACACTTTCTTTTGAGAGTGCGTTACGTTTCAAGTTTCAACCCGTATAATATTTGTCAGGGCACTATAATGTGACAGTGTAGACTGTTTTCAGTAGCTGTTTGCAAGTAGTTGTTTTGCGTTACAGTGCTGCTGTCTGGACAGAAATAAATATCAGTTGTAAACTCAGCTACATGGCTAGCTTGCTAGCCAGGTTGTGCTTCGTCGCGACAACAACATGGCGGAACTGGTGCTTTATCATGGCTGTTATGGTTCATAAATGGATTAAACTGCTCACTTTGATTAATATTCACAAATCAGTTAAGAATTACAAGTCATTATGCATTATACTTTCGTGCGTAAGAGGCCTATATAATGAAGTAACTGCACAAATATGAGAGGTAATGTGAGGAGTTTTTGCCAAGCAGTATGGATTATTTTGGTCAGGTCAGAAATCAATTCCAATATTAAATACTGTGTTGGGTATATGATGATTAATACTACGTAAAAGCTTTTGATCACACACAAAAGACATGATTGCAGTCTGTAGCCCTTAAAACACGGATCATTTTTAATTTTAGTTGTTGTTTTTTATAAACATGTATAGGGCTCAGGATTGTGTACTATAGTGTGACATCCTTTTTTTCAGCACAACCTAGACAATATGATGAACTGAATTTTATTTCATTTTAACCAATTATACAAACATGACAGAGGAAAAAAAATAGAAAGTAGGTCACATAGACAAATAAATATCACAGATACACTGTTTGTTTTCAGTTGTTTTTATTTCAGACATAAAAAAAAAATTAATTGTGCTTGCTTTTGAGGGTTATACATTTTTGCAACGTCGTTCCCATATTCTGTTAGTGGTTCCGGAAACCGAAATGCACAGTTTGATGTCTAAAGGCTTCCATATAAACGCACATATATTTTTAAAATCGGCATTGATCTATGCTGTGTTGTCGGCACAGATCTGTGCCACTTGGGTTTTAAGGGATTATTAATTACGTTAGCTTCATCAGGCACTGTGGCATGTTATTTTTGTTCTTTTCTAGTACAGTTTTGAAAACACAGATTCACACGTCAGAGATGCTGGAATGAAGAGGTTTATCCGCCCATCTATTTATAGTATGTAGTTCATGTCAGGATCATTTTGTGAAGTGTGACCTGCAAGCTTAATCAACTTGGGCAGAGTTCATATCTCCTGCTTTAAAAGATCAGTATTTGTGATAAAACTGTATTGGTGACTTTGAATGTTACCTTTTTACTAGAAATAAACAGAGCTATGTAAAAAAAAAAAAATTACGCATTGAAGGTAATATTTAAAACACCTCTTCCCTGATGCTCTTTTTAAAACTGTTTAGTACGCAGACTGCAATTAGAAGTAAAGCCTCACGTGGAGAGAAACCTAATTTAGATCTGAGCCTTTTGTCTCGATTTAAGCAAAGAAAACTGCTGATCATAATTTATTAAAATGCAGTTCATTTTGCAGCCTCTATATATAATATCCAGGGCATTTATTCCGTTCTGGTTTTGCTTGTTAGACAGAATAAACAAAGTGTAACATGTTCTAATGAAAAATTCTGATTTGCAGAATCCTGCAACAATCACAAGAATACTGCTTAGTCATTTCAACTGGGACAAGGAAAAGCTTATGGAAAGGTAAAAGCTTTCTGTCATGTCTGTCACTAAAGTTTTTTGTGTGTTTATTTTTCAAGTGATGAATAGTCAAATCTAGATAAGGACATCCAGTTTGTATTTTACAGGTATTTTGATGGTAACCTGGATAAGCTGTTTTCCGAGTGTCATGTCATAAACCCTAGTAAAAAATCAAGGACGCGCCTCATGAACACACGATCGTCAGCTCAGGATATGCCATGTCAGATCTGCTATCTCAACTATCCTAATTCGGTGAGTGCTGCCCAGTGGTGCAGAGGCATACTTTTTTCTTTTTTTCTGCGTTTCCGTTGCCAGTATAATTTGGCATCCTGATAGAGTGGCAAGAAAAAGTATGTGAATTTTTAAATAAAGACATGACCGATTTGTTTTAACACACTCATTCAGCATTCAACATTCACAATGGTAGTGGGGAAAAAGTAAGTGAACCCTTGGAATTAATAAATGGTTGACGGCCAGTCAAGCCCCTTGGCAGCAATAACCTCAACCAGGCGTTTCCTGTAGCTGTGGCTCAGACCTGCACATCATTGAAGAGGAATTTTAGCCCATTCTTCCTCGCAGAACTGCTTGAGCTTCCATACAATCTCTATTGGGATGAGGTCTGGGCTCTGACTTGGCCACTCCAAAAGGCGGGTTTTGTTTTTCTAAAGCCATTCTGTTGTGGTCTTGCTCCAGTGTTTTGGGTTATTGTCCTGTTGCATCACCCAACTTCTACAGAGTTTCAGCTTACGTACACTACAGACATTTTCACGTTTTCCGGAAGAACTTTTGAAATGATTAATCTCCTCCTCTATGACTGCAAGCTGGCCAGGCCCTGATGCAGCAAAGCAGGCCATGATGTTTCCTCCTCCATACTTTGGGAAGATGTTTTTTTATGATGATATGCAGTGCCCTTTTTACGCCAGATATAGTGCTGTATGTTCTTTCCAAGTAGTTCAATCTTCATTTCATCAGTGCACCAAACATTTTGCCAATACTGCTGTAGACTCATGTGAATTTTTGGCTGTCACTCTGGGTCGTTTCTTTACCTCATTAATGAGTCTTTGTTGTGCTTTTCGTGTCATTTTGACTGGGTGCCCACTTTTTGGTAGAGTAGCACCATCCCAAAGTGTCTCCATTTCGCTAACTGTAGGCTGGCAAATTTTACTTGTCAAATGATAATTATGGAGTAGGAGTCTGGTAAATCAACCATTCTTGATCATAGATTCTCTTAAAACTCTTTTTGGTGAGGTATGGCTCACATAAGCATATTCTTCTTGTACAGAGCAAATTCAAAGGTGGTTTTTATCAGTCAAAGTAGCTATAGTCCCCCCATCCAAACCCATTTTCTTACCAAGACTCCATTTGGCTTTTTTTTGAGGTAATTAACCCAAGAATTCACATACTTTTTCCATTTGTCAATACTTGACTTGGATGAAGATCAGTTCAGATGTAATGACAAATTAATGCAGAAAGCCATGAAATTCCAAAAGGTTCACATAGTTTTTTTTGCTACTGTATTAAAAAGATTTACTTTGTTGCAGTGTTTGAAATGGTTGAGAGAAGCTCTCCAAGACAACATTTCTGACCTTGGTTTGGTGTTAATGTGTTTTTGTTTCTATTTGACTTTACATAAGCTTCACATAAACATAAAGATGAGTTTTAAGTTAGTTGATAGCACTTTTTCATTTTCTGGATTACTCTACTTATGTGCAAGGCTGCAGCGTGGAGAAACATACAATACGTGTCACAGTATCTGCAGGGGATCTGATTTGAATGTTTGTGTGTGTACGCACATGTTTATGTATCAACTTTGGAGCACAAGTTTAAGCTGACAGACACCATTAGATCATGACTAAAGCTTGTAGGGGTCAGGCAGTTAATAGTCACTTTCACACTGAGGTCAAACTATAATGCTGTTAAGAACATTCCCTAAATGTGACCACCGTTACTCACATTTGATAATTTACACTGAACCCACCAATCTGGTGTAATGCTGGTTCAGTGTGAGCTTTCAAACAGCATACTTTCATAACAGTACTGGTGTCTAGTGTGACGTAAGACATATGCATTAGAAATACCCACATGCTGTTGCTTTCAAACCAATATCGGTGGGTGGACTCATTTCTGAGGTGCTTTTGCTCTGCTTTTGTGTATGGTTAGTTCCTAACTGTTTAATGGTCTCAGCTCTCCCAGTGGAAGATTACAAACATCAAACATCTCAAAATGTCAAACCCCCCCACCCGCAACCAGATCTCTTCTGTTTTGGTTTGCTCAATACAGGCTAGCAAGGTGTAAAGAAGGCACAGCAGTCTTGCCTTAAACAGTGTTAAAAGGGCTGCTGTATCTCCCACTTTCAGCTGCTTCTTTTTATCGTCAAGGTACTTCATCTAATCTGAATAATGATGTAGTATAATATGAGGTCTGTAATCACACTGCAGATTTCCACACTTGTCTAAGTTTGTGTGTTGCTTTTTGCGAGTATAGTTCATCTCTCACCTTTTTAGCTTCATGACGTTGTTGCGTCTATCCATTCATTATCTATACCGCTTATCCTGAGTAGGTTTGCTCGGGTTATCACAGGGAACACCCTGGAAGTGGTTCCAACCCATTGCTGGGGAGAAGTGCGCGCACACAGACATGCACATACGCGCACATAATTATGCACTACTATGGACAATTTGACAGATTGTCAACCAACCCCAAACCCCACTCACCCCCCCCACCCCCCCCCCCCCCCATCCTGAATAGGTTTTTTTTTCCTGATACTATAGAAGTTTGCTTGAAATTCTTTATTTTATTTTTTTAGATATTTTTAAAAAAATTTATGAACATGTCAAATTCCTGTCCTGAATAGTGTCTTGTTGGAGGGACTTTAGCTGACTTTTGCAAAGTGTTTTACAAAGTGCTGACTCCTCTTCCATTAATATTAAATAAGCATTCCCCAAAAGAAAACTTCACCAAATCCTTGAGGAGACATTTTCTATGTTGAATAATAAAAAAGAAATTTTTATTTTATCATTAGCCTTAGGTTATCTGTAGCGGTTGCCATGCAGGTCTTCGCTAATGAGCTGCTAGAAAGAATAAAGTAGTGAAATGCTAGTAAGTAGAGTTGAGCAACTGTTGTGTAAAAATAAATAAATAAAAGAATACATTAAATTAATAAACATCTACTGACCAAAAAGGTTAAAGATTTGCGCTGAGGTTTTATCGCTCTGTGATAAGAAACCTACAAGATTTGTGATCTTATCATTTGAGAAGTTTCTATTAAGGCTGCTAAGCGAAGTTCTTTTTAAGCATGAAGTTTGATGTTATCTGTTTGCCTCTTCAGGTTTATCTTCCCTATCAGCACTGGATATGAAGCAAATGATAGCTGTTAAATGTAGCTGGTGTTTTCTAAGAGCATGGCTTGATTACCTTATAACTAACTTTGCAGCATTGTTTATGCTGGGACATAAGTACAGTATACCTGGCAACCAGTTCAACTTACAGTGACCAGATGATAGGTTACAGTTTATGGTTACAGTGTCGACCATACCAACACTCTGGAAGCGCATTTTGATATCTGAGAGAACTGGTAGGCAGCACAGCGTCCTGTCTTGTAGGAGTCAATTATTAAAAAAAAAAAAATTAAGTGATTAATTGGGTGATCCCTGGTGTTTTCATATCCATACATCTCTACTGTCTTTTCCTTCAAATATTCCTTTGAAAGCCACATAAATTTTTATTTTAGTCAATGTTGATGCTGGGAAGGGGTGCATACATTTCATATTTGAAATGCTATTCCGGAGTGTTTGCGTTTCCTGTCAGGTTCTTGAAGTGCTTGATGTAGATGATCCAGTACACTGAAACCACATACTGACAGAATGCTCATGCTTAAGAAGGGTGTATACTGACTTGTCATAGAGTTAATGGTCATTCAATAGTTACTTGCTACTTGTAAATTATCCTGGTTAATATTATAAATTGCTGTGTTTGTGTTGAGAGTTTTTGTATTGATTTTTATAATTCTTTCTCACAGTACTTCACTGGTTTGGAATGCGGCCACAAGTTCTGCATGCAGTGCTGGGGCGACTATTTAACCACCAAAATCATAGAAGAAGGAATGGGCCAGGTACCCTCCTTGTTTTTTCCCTTATTGAATTTTTTTTATTGTATTACCTTGCCCTGCTCAATTTGACCAAAAATCACATTGCAGTTATTTTGACACGTATTGTGATAAACCGCAAAATGTAACTATTAATGTATTATTTTTTATTCAAATGTATTTATCAAGGCTAATACCATCTAACTGGACAAATGATCTCATTTAAGAAAATGTTTGCCAATATTTATTTATCAACTTAAAGATTAACTGTGCAGCACTAGTCTTATCTCAGTTTTTATCTGGTTTCCACTGTTGGCCTCAGAGTATCTCATATTTCAGTGTTTTCCCTGCTCCTAGCTCACTCACTTCCAAATTCTTTAATTAGATGATTAGTTAAATGAAAGATGTTAGGGCCACATAAACAATAAAAAGTAAAGAATAGGTTATTCTAGAATCAATTGTTGGAATTCTGTCTTCTGGACAGTTGCATGAGGTTTTTATAGCAAAGGTTTTTTTTTCTTTCATAGATACAAGATGTATGTCATAGGTGGATTAATGAAAAGGCAAGGTTTTTGAACAGAGATGGAAAACTTTAAAACCAAATAGCTTTATTTCTTGTCATAGTATGTACCCACTTACATTGAGTTGTATTCTCTGACCAATCATATTTAAGATGCAGAGAATCCTGCCAAAAACCTTCTTGTTCACTAGTTATTTCTCTGGTGACATTTCGTAAAAATGTCATTTGAGTTTTTAAAAACTCCTTGTATCCATATTCTCATTGCAGACCATTTCCTGTCCTGCACATAGTTGTGATATCCTGGTTGATGACAACACAGTTATGTAAGTGCTCAAACTGTTTGTGTATGTTTGTGTATGTATACCGGAGGTGTGAGGCCAGAAAGTTTCATGTGAAATCTCTGGAAGTGGTCATGATCTAAAGCCGTTTGGGAGAATCTAAGTGCTTAGAGTGAATATAAGCACAGAGGATAATCTCTTGTTCCACCTTGGTGGAAAGCTCTCAGTAATTGTCTTAACCTACATTTTGATCTTGCAGTACAGGCGTTAGTGTACATGTCAAATCTGAAGTGTGTTTAATAGGAGTAAATAAAGGTGGTATTTTTTTATAATAAAAAAAAATTATTCATTTATTTTTTATTTCTCGATATGGCTTTATTTTCATGTTCTAATACTCGCCAGATTTAAAAAAAATGTTTACACCTGGAGCTATATTAATTTATAAATATGTTTTACTGAGTGGCAGCTCCATACATTTTTTCATATAACTGTTGAATAGGTGTTTTCTGGCCAGCCTTGCTTTTTCTCTTTACTCCTGACATATATTTTACAAAAATGCAGGTTTTCATGTTACTGAAAAGCTATAAACCTCTCTGTTCTGAAGATTAATGACAGCTGTTACAAAGTGCTGACAGTCGACAGTCTTTGCAAAAATGCTAGATAAACATCACAGCGAGAGAAAGAGAAAACTTGACCATATCAGAGAAAATTTTTGAATCCCCTTCATGTGAAATGTCTAGCAAAGATGCCACTGTAAATTACTTGATTAGTTGAAAGAATTAATGAGTAGAAATTAATCCCACAGCAAAAACTTTACTGAATGCCTGTAGTCCTAGTGTAGCAGTGAGTGCACTGATGGAAGGCAAAATACAGGTAAGACTTATGTCACAGTACAGGTGGGAAAATCTCATTAGCTTAAACCAAAATTAGCAAATGTTTGCGTTTATTTAATAATACAGATGTATATGCAGGTTTTCTATATAAATAAATGAAAGGTTTTGTATGTAAATTGGTCAGAACTCGCTCTTTCAATTATATCTTTACGTTTCATACATTGGAGGACCAGAAACCAGTCTCAAAAATTTTTATCCTTCTGTATGTCCAGTATGTCTGACTGTCTGTCCAGCCGATTTTGTCACAGCATCACGCATAACAAGCTAACCAGAATTTGATGAAACTTCTGTCCTTTGGTATTTGCCTGAAATTAAATTTACGCCATAAATGTTGAGTAGAAGGAACGTTATGAGCAGTTTTATGCCAGATAATGTCACAGCATTTAGCGCTTTTTTTGGGTGTGGATATATACATCACTCGACAGAGCTAATCATCTTACAATGCATCTTACAAACTTCCACATTTTTAATAACAAGGAGTAATGGTAAAGCACCACTATGGGATAAAACGCAGATTGTTAGAGCAAATATATCCACAGCAGTCCGAGGTGAGTGTGTGTAAAATACCCAAACTGAGAGCCCAGTCTTCCAAAGCGTTCAATTCAAGATGTTGAGTAAAAGCAATGTTATAAACATGTTATGTGCCAGATTTAATAAGCTACTTGCTCTATGCCAACACCTGCACCAATAGATATTAATTCGAAAAAGCTAAACTGAATATTTTTACTGGGGTTATTTTAGCTGTGAAAATATTAGCACTGAAGTGGTATTTTAAGTGAATTTTTTACGCGCTGGAGTCATTTTAAGACAAAACTTAATCTTTATCTGGTCTACTTCTTCATTTGCTCATCTGTGATTCACTCTCCGATTACCGAACAGGGAGTGTATTTGGCTGACGATGAAAGAAGTACAACTTAGGATAAAACGAGGCGTAGAATAGTTTAATTTATTTGTATTAATAAGTTAGGCAGACAGGTCTGATGTACAGAAAGAGAGGCAGACAGGTACGTGGGCTTCAACCTGAAATAATATCACTGATTACATTAAAGCTGATCAGTTTATTTTTAGCTTTAACCTTTTCACTATTTCTACAAACTCTTTTCGCGTCAATGATGGGTACTATTGTTAATAATTACTAAAGCAGTAAACCAAGACAGAAGTGAATTAGTTGAAAATGAAATGCTCCAAAGTTTTGTGCTAGGATTATTATTATTATTGTTGTCATTGTTGTTGGTATTTTACATAGGGGTATAAAATTTTAACTGATTAATATAATCCATATATAAATAAATAGAATGTTCTATTACAACAAAATAATTAAGCAGCATAACTTTGTAACCGTTAAGCTACATTCAATTACATCATTGTAACACGTAATAAGTTACATTTAATTTTGGACATTGAATAATGTTCACAACAATTAACTTCCTGTTATTTCTGACCTTATTGTCACAGTAAACCGTTGTTTCTTTAACAGTATCTATTTTTCTTTCTCTTTTAAAGATAATAAACCAAAAATGCATTTTGTCATGTTATCAAGAGACAATAAAATGCCATATTCAACATAAATATATGGAGTATTAATGGAGATAATCTCTCTTATCCTGCAAGCCTTGAATCTGGCTTCCCAGTCTTCCCTGTTTGAGGAGTAAAAAACTCCTGCTCATAATACACAGCTTTAATTGGCACAGCACAACATTGACCTGCACAGTTTTACTTTGTCATACATTCTCAATCATTGGGTGTAAGTGAAATTGGGTTATAGGTAATAACTAAATAGTGATTTCTATTTCTAAATACTGGCTTCTCAAATGGTCAGGTATTACTTCCTTTTTTTCCCCACAATGTGACTATTAACTGGGAACATGTATTTTCAGCAATATGTTATATACTAGCTGTTGCTATTATTAAGGTGGGCCAGGTACTGAACCTATAGTCTCGTTGAAAACTTTAGGAATGACAAGGAATGGCCATTTTTTTCTCTCGCCTGCTATAGAAGTTAATTGGGGTTGAGTCAAAACAAGAAGTCTTTTTTTTTTTTGCAACGCAGGGGTGAAGATATCACAATCCACCACTTAAAGAAAGCTTCAAGAAGCCACACCACAAGATACAAAACACACATCAACAGGAAGAATTAGACAGGCAGATTTGAATGCACAGATAAATAAATACATTTAAAGTCTACAGAAACAATGTGTCTGACAGTTTACAGAGAAATGTCGCCAAAGTAAGTGGGGAAAATTTAATTTCATATGGCAATACAGTGACTAAAAATACACTGGCAACACAACTAGACTTTATCAGGGGGAAAAGGTTTTAGAGTGGACAAGTCAGTTCCCCAGCCTTAACCCAATTGAGCATGCTTTTTCAGTTCATTAGGACGAGGCTGAATGGAAATTGCCATCACCCCACTCTGTCACACACTCGAAAGCAAAAACATTTACAGTACAAGCCACATTGTTTAATTTCCTTTTCTGACTCTAATGTGGTCTGTCCTATGAAATAGCACTCATACACGCATTGAGCGCTAGGAATTAGGGGGGAAAATTTGTGATGCTTTTGTGTGGCGATTCAAGTATCGATATGATATCATAGATATGAATGATTTTTTACTGTGAGCAACAGAATCACATTTTATGGCATTACATTATCAAAAATCGCAAGTGTTAAAAGCCTCCAATCTGCCTTTTTCAGATCTAAATTGTGAGCAAATTAGCCTTAAACCCACTCAATTCATACGCTTACACCAGTCTCAAAACACAGCGAGCGATGACTAGTTAAAAATTGTGTGCTTTAGATCCCTGCGTGTCCGCATTAGAAGTCACTTGCGCTTGCATGTTTTCAGCCACTC
Organism: Clarias macrocephalus; assembly: GCA_011419295.1. Taxonomy (NCBI): domain Eukaryota; kingdom Metazoa; phylum Chordata; class Actinopteri; order Siluriformes; family Clariidae; genus Clarias; species Clarias macrocephalus. Next base: position 60,382 of record JAAGKR010000418.1, read on the forward strand.
GACCTACTCGGTCTCAGTCGAGCTGAGTTTAGAGATTTGGGAGCCATTTGAGCCGGTAAAGCGTCGCTTTTTCTTCTTAATCCTACAGGTGGCACACTCTGAACTATTTGCACATTTTTATCCCATGTGGTAGGAGTGAATTATTTGCTAAGTTCGTTTAGAAATACTTATGGCGGCGGATACGGAAGACATGTGCTGCTCAGATAAATATTTAAAACAAGTAAAAATACAATTGTATGTGATATTTTGTATTTAAATGCTGCACTTAGATCCTAAGTGAGAAAACTAATGTTATAATGTTATAATATGCTACATTTAATTACCCATTGCGTTTTCTTTTTAATGTTTAAAATTGTAACACAATCTGGGGGAAAAAAAATTCAAATCAGGATGTTCTTAAAATCATGATGCTTTTAGAATAGAATCGCAATTTTAATTGAATATCGGATATACAGTGTATTCATTTTTGGACCTGATGTGTGTTCAGAGCCCTTGTCACATTGAGGCAAAATATCAGATTTGAGTGAAAAATGGATAAAGAAACAGCAATACAAGTACAGAAGAGCTTAAGATTCACCTAAAATATTTTGTGTTCTGTGATGTTCTAAGTTGTTTAACACATCTGGATATAAATATCAGGGAAAGCTGAAATTCTGATGGAACATCTCATTCATAGTCTCTTGTTTTCAAAGTTAAATGTCTTGACAGTGAACAACCAAAAGAACAGGATTTAACTTGCTGTTCCGAAACTTTTGGAAGGGACTGTCAAGACCCTATTATATAGTTTTATTTATTTATAGATGGTCACAATGTTGGTCAAATGTTATCAGTTATCTGTGCTTGACAAGGTATTTTCAGATGTAGCCATGCAAATTGTAACCTCAGTTAAGTGCAGACTTAAAGTAAGAAGGTGACAAAGATGTCAACCGCATAATTATTGATGGGAAAAAAAAAAAAAAAATATATATATATATATATATATATATATATAACAGCATGATATATTATGGCACTACAATATACTGTTTTCTAAATGTTTTTTTTCCCCAGGCGACTGATAACTGATTCAAAAGTGAAACTGAAGTACCAACATTTAATAACCAATAGTTTTGTAGAGGTAAGTGCTTCAAATGTTGTCCTGATTTTATCTAGAGTTTGCCTGAGGTTAACCTCAGAATAAAGAAGCCTTTAAGTGGTTATTTTAAACATATTGTTTGAATAGTTATACAAAGTAGTATTTTGCATATGGTTGCATACATGGATATGTCCTTGTTCAGGAGTTGTCCTATTTTGTGCAAATTTTGACCCTCTCATTTTACTTTTTCTGCAGTGCAATCGACTGTTAAAATGGTGTCCAGCTCCCGACTGCCATCACGTAGTCAAAGTCCAGTACCCTGATGCCAAACCTGTTCGCTGCAAGTGTGGCCGGCAGTTCTGGTAAGAGATGAGGCCTCTGAGCCGCACATAATAGACTGAGTAATAGAATCTTGCCATTGTTGGAGCCAGTACCAGGAGAAGCACCTGACTGACTAGACCAGGAGATCTCCTCTCTACAAACTTGGTCACCATGTCCACTCATCACAACTTTAACTAGAACAGCATGCTGGAGTAAATAGATTTACCTGCTATGACCTCCCTCTACTTCCTCAAAGATTACTGCTGACATCACTGATTTAAATAGCCTTTTATGTTTTACAGATTTGCATATTGTATAAAAGTGCAGATACAGAAGGAACTTTTTCTTAACCTTAGTAGTCATTTACTGGCACATTTCATTGGTCCTGTATTTGAACCCCCTCTGTGTCGTCGTCTGCAGTAAAGTGTTGCATTATTCATTTGGACTGTTTGGTGGGAGAAGCTATATAAAAGTATGTTATGGTCAATTTAAGTTCAAATACTTTGACAAACAAAATCACTGAGTCTTTAAATCGCTGCGGACGATAACACTTTGCAAAGCACGTTGCGTTCATGTCGAATGCGAAACTTGCCAGCAAGTCTTTGTCTGTTCTGTAGGCCTGCAATCTCTCTTGCATCTTCCTTTTTTTGCTCTGCATATCTTTAAATAGGAGGTGATTGCATGCGGCACTTGTGGAACACTCATTTTAGCCCAGCACTTGTCACAAGCGCTACGCTTATTTTTTCATGCTAATTTAAACTTTTGCAGTGGTAGTGCTTATAATGAGAATTGTCTCTTTTCATGAAATCAGACCATTTTGCTATGTTCATCAGAAATGATCATGAAATGCCTTTTGTTTTGTTGTTGCTTTTTGTAATTTGTAATTAACCTGACCATCTTTATATTATTTCGATCATTTATTTCGGAATTGTTTTCGGCAATCATACTCTACTTTCTAATTAACAAAATAACATTGCTCTGTACAGTGTTATATAAAATATGTTTATTATGCTGTGTCCTACGCATAGCCCAGAGTCAGTTTTGCGTCTCACAAGCCCCAGAGTTGAAAAGAGATTTCCATGAAAGCATTTTGATTAAATTACACTGCAAGGGTAGTGGCATTGCTTACATTTACAAAAGAAGAAAGAAAATGGCTCCTATCCATGAATCTTTTCTCAGCATTCAGAAAGAAAAGACCCAACTTATTTGTAAATATCACCTGATTAGTGTACATTGACCAAAACGTTATGTGACAGATGCACAAATCTGTAGATTACTTTCCTGAAATGTTAAATAATTAATGAGTCCCACGCAGGATGAATTGAAAAGCTTGGCTTGATTTCTGAAAAGATAAATTTTCATTGTTTGAGTTGGACATTGTTTAAATGAGTTTCATTTGACATTCAATGCAGAAGCATGCCCGTTGTTTCAAGCTATTTATTTATTTATTTATTTATTTATTTATTTATTTAAAAACTGGTTCAGCTCCCACCACTTTGAGGCCTTGTTATTGTTTTCAGTAGTGTGAAATTGGCATGCTTGTTTATGTCAGAAAGACCATCACAAAGATAACAGTGGAATGAATTACCTGTGCATGTAGGGTAGGGCAAGCTAACATCATAGTGTGGGAATCACATCTAAGACCATCTAAGTGTGTGTGTTTAATTTGTTAAAGTACATTAGTAACATCGAGGCAGAAATTATTCAAATAAAAGAGACCCAACCAGCATAGTAGTACAATGTGCTACATTTTACTGCATGCAAACGTACAGATGGATTACAGTAAAAAAAAAAAAAAATTTTTTTTAAATTAACTACTAAAATGTAGCTAATAAATGCTTTAAATGCTTTAGATGTGAACTCCTACATTTTAATCCTAGAAATGCATATGTAAGGTTGAGTCTGAGACTGGAACCCAGTCTTCAAAGGTAATTAGAAAGGATATCTTTAATTATAAACGATAAGGTGGTAATGAAGATTTCGCTTTATCATGACTACTCCTGCTAATGTGCTTTCACTTCATTCCCTAATGCAGTTTCAACTGTGGAGAGAACTGGCATGACCCAGTAAAGTGTAAGGTATGAATGACAAAATCCCAGAACTTTTTCTATTGCTTAGAAATGCATCTAGCCTCAGGCATAACCACAATGTTAAATATTAAATAATATGTTAAATTATACATATCAGATGTTTTGTTTTTAAGCTCTTTGATTATGTGACTTTTACTATTTGTTGTAATTTTACTATTATACAGTATACAACAGACGTACGTACACTCCTGTGTAATACCACTTAAATGTTAAATGATTCAAAATGCTATCACCTTACTGTAATTGCATTACTTCTAACCAAACCATCAGTAATTGGTATAATTAAAAAGAAACAGTTTAGATTACTTGTAATGTCCTTAGCTCTTAATATAGACTTCCTGAAGTAGTATTTGTTCTTAATTGTTTATTCTTGTCAGCTTATAAATAATGCTGTTGTTGACTAATCAATCGACATTTAAGTGATTATCGCACTTGGGTGTCTGTATCATACTGTATATTTTCGGAATAAATTTTTCTCACTGATAGTTTGTCATAATTTGTAACAAGATGGCCTTATAATCGAACTGAATGGTCATCTTATCGTTCACTTCTTTGATCCTGAAGGTGGTTTTAAGGATCTTGAAAAACTGTATATGTTGCAAGAATGTAGAAAATGCTGCTCTAGATGTGTAAAGCTTTGCTTCTCCTTTAGAGAAGAGTGGCAAAGCAGGCACTACCTCTTTGTGTCTGTGCTATGAGCATCTCTAGAGACATGCTTTGTTATTGCAGGGGGAGCCTTGGCAAAAAACAAAGGAAAGCATCTTGTCCCTTTGCGTCTTTTTGACGTAGATTTCTCACTTTGCATGAGATCATGATTAACCCCTTCTATGTAGCACCTGTTTACTAGATCTTTGTTGCATTTGTATGGATTAGTTATTTGTTAGCACATAATACGTTTTTTTTATTTATTTGTTTTTTACTTTCAGTGGTTGAGGAAATGGATTAAAAAGTGTGACGACGACAGTGAAACGTCCAATTGGATTGCAGCAAACACTAAGGTCAGTGGTGTGGAATGACGCTTTTTGAAGTGTTCAGTCTCTTCATTGCACTGCAGATATATCAGATGACGTTTCTCTTGTTGTGCTGCAGGAATGTCCTAAATGCCATGTGACCATAGAGAAGGATGGCGGCTGTAACCACATGGTGTGCCGGAACCAGAACTGCAAAGCGGAGTTCTGCTGGGTATGCTTAGGCCCATGGGAACCCCACGGATCAGCCTGGTGAGTTCAGTATTATTGTGTGGTTTTGCAGTTCTTGAGAATTAAATTACCCAGAATTCTCGACCTGTGTAAATGATTTATTAATCACCCTTTTCTGTAGTACAAACAAACAATGGTCCTGTTATAGGAATTAAACATATTTGCTGTCATTTCAGGTACAATTGCAATCGCTACAATGAAGACGATGCCAGGGCAGCAAGGGATGCACAAGAGGTAGGAAAAGTTGTACCAAGGGATACAGTTTCAGTTGGATGAAATGTTTAAGCCACCCTTGCAGACCTGATGCACAGTTTTAGTGTCAGTGCTTTTGTGTCTAACTCGATTCTGGTAATGTGTACAACTATACATGTTATGTGCACTTTGCAGCGCTCCAGAGCAGCCTTGCAGAGGTACCTGTTCTACTGCAACCGCTACATGAACCACATGCAGAGCCTGCGCTTCGAGCACAAGCTGTATGCACAGGTCAAGCAGAAGATGGAAGAAATGCAGCAGCATAACATGTCATGGATTGAGGTGCAATTCCTGAAGAAGGCCGTGGACGTGCTGTGCCAGTGCCGCTCCACGCTCATGTTCACCTATGTCTTTGCCTTCTACCTCAAGAAGAACAACCAGTCCATTATTTTTGAGGTAAAGTCAAGATCTTATAAGGTTGTGACAGACTGCATGCATTTTTTTTTCGCCGACCGAGCAGCAACGCAGCTGATGGGAAGAAGAGTGTATGATCTGTGCTTTTTATTTATTTGTTTGTTTGTTTGTTTTGGTAGAACAACCAGGCTGATCTAGAGAATGCCACCGAGGTGTTGTCTGGATACCTAGAGCGAGATATTTCCCAAGATTCACTGCAGGATATCAAGCAGAAAGTACAAGACAAATACAGGCAAGTCTATTGATATTGCTCATTTTCTATAATTCAAACCATATTGTTAAAGGTTCTGTTGCAAAGCTAGGCAGAGAAACCTTGGATAGATTTTTTTGGATAGATGATTTGTTCCGACAAATTAACAAAAGGCAGTTATTTGCATTGTTGCATCATTGCTTTATCAGTATTTTACATAAATTTGGCATTTTCTTGATTTGTCACATGTCCCCGTTTGCTGGAACTCAATGAAACTCCTACAGCATTAATGGTTTTCTGAGTGCACAAGTTTAACACGTGCACAATTAAAAATTAAAACAAAAGTGAAGTATTATTATTATTTTTTGTAAACCTTTGAAATAACATGTTCTGCACATTTTAAAATGGCACACATTCTGTTTTGTTAAGTCACTAAAATGCAACATCCAGTTGGACTTGAAAAGCTATTATTGTTAGCTGTATTTTCTTTTAGATGCAAACCCACCCACTCTTTTGACTCACCTATTCTTATAACATTATAACATTGCCAAATTAGATGACTAAGCCCTGTCCTTGATGTTGTTCAACAGTGTCCTGATTTGGCCGTAGTAATATTCACCCAATACTTAAATTGTTTAGTTTGAAGTGAGTCTTTGCATCAACCTTTGCTCCAAAACTTTGCATCACTTTGCATCAAACTTTGTGTCCCTATTTTTTTTTCTTTTTTAAATGAAGTCATTGCCAGTTTAATGGTTGATCTTGTATGTGGCGAGCTTAATTCCAAATATTTTTATCTAGTAAATTGATTTGACAGTTTGTTAGTTTTTTAAATTAAGTTAAGGTGAGATTTAAGATTTCTTTTACAGTACCCTAATATACGTGTATATGTGGACATGTGTGTATTTTAGTGGCGTTTCTGCTGAAATTATTTTTGGTTCTCGCCAAACATGGCACTGGCCATTAAGGCCAAACAGATTCACTTTAGTCTCATCTGTCTATTGGACATTGTTCCAGACGTCTTGTGGATTGTTCAGATGCAGTTTTTGTGAACCTCAGTCATACTTCCCTGTTCTTTTCAGACCGAAGAGGCTTTCTCCCGTCAATCCTTCCAAACAAACCATTTGTTCAGCCTTCATCTAATTGTGCTCTCATGGACATAAACATTTAACATGCTCAGTAAGGCCTGTAGGGTCTCAGATGTAGCATTGCACGGTCTGACCTTTGGGTGAATGTGCTGGAACGTCCACTCCTGGGAAGCTTGACAACTATTTTGCTTTTCACGTGTTAATAATCTTTCTCACTGTTAAATTTTGAACTTTAAATTGTTTGGAAATTGTTTCATAACGTTTTTCAGATTAAAGTGCAGCAGTAAAATTTTTTTTTCCCATTTTGGCTTCACATTTGAGACCCACAATGATCGGACAATTTCTTTTATGTTTTTACACAAAAAAACACAATATTTAAACTTTACCACATGATTATATACACCATACAATCAAAAGTCTGGACACACCTGAGCAAAAAAAAACAAACAAAAAAAACACCTTAAATAAATGTAATATTGGCACACATTTGTGTCAAATATCAGATCATTTAAACATAAAGTTTTAAATATACTGACAGTGAATTTGGGTTAGGTGTAAAATATCCTGTTGATTTTAACATGCCTTAAAAAAAATACACATCAGATAATGTAATGTGTGGGTTGTGTCCGGACAGGTGCCAGTTGCAGTAGCATGAAGCCCAAAGTGAGTAGTAGCTGTCACCTGCTTGTGAAGAATAGGCGATACATGAGAATCTGTCATCTTGCGTCAGCGCCATCAGTTGTCGTCACGCACTTCTTCTTTCCGCAGTTTCTTCTAAACCGTTCATGTGAATTTAACCAAACCTTCACAGGAATGTTAATATGATGCGTAAATGTGCTCTAGCCATTTCATTTTTAGAAGTAGCATGTTCAGTGCACAGACGACACGTCTTTCTTGAAAGACTCATAAATGCTCTAATTTCATGCTGTTAATCATCTCACAAGTAAGATTTCTGTCTGTCTCCATGGCAGTGAACTCGATGGTAGTGGAGCAAAAATGTTTGTCTCACACCGTGTCCCATGTAACATTATCTCTTGTGTGCAGATACTGTGAGAGCCGACGAAGAGTTCTGCTGCAGCATGTGCACGAAGGCTATGAAAAAGACCTGTGGGAGTACATCGAGGATTGAGGCCGTGTCCTCCTACTACAGACTCTTGGAGAATGCCTCCACCAACTAGAGCGCTGATGCAACTGAACCGGGGCAGCACAAGCCTCAAGCTGCTGCCCTGTTTCCCTCCCGCCATCCAACCATCTTGCCCACCTTGCTTTCTTTTTTTTCCCCCCCATGGTGGCTTTTCAGTTTTCATACTGACCGTAAATTCTATTTAAATGAAAAAGGAATATTCAAAATAAAACGATATACAGCAGTATTGTTAGCGGTGAACAAGCGTGAAGACTGAGATTCAAGAAAAGCAAGTGGATGGTTTAAAAAAAAAAAAAAAAAAAAAAAAAAAGGAAAAAAAATCTTCTCCAGGCTGGTGTTGTAACACTTTTTCCCGATCATGTATTCCCTTTATCATTGATGTTTTCAGTTAATTTTATTTTCTTTTGGCCTGTTTGTGTGAGAGCAGTGGACTTTTTTTTTTCATAATGGCTTTAATTGTCCTGATCATGTCCTCTTGCATGGTCAGGTCCATGTCTGGGTTGCTGAATGTTTGCTGAAAACAAAACACACACACACAAAAAAAAAAAAAAAAAAAAATCAAATTGGTATTTTTCAATTTGTACATAACGCATATGCATGGGAGTTAAAGAGCAGGAGTGGCACGTGTTTGCATACTTTTTAAATTTAAGGAAATATTTATTCTTTTCAATAATTAAGAAAAAGAACAGATGTATATTTGCTGTGTAGATTAAGTAACCCTCCCACCCTTGTTTGTTCCTCTTCTGAAGAGTTTCAGACGTCGGATGCTTAACCCAAAACAGGAGTCCAAATCTCTACATCTTTTTCACTCCGGCAAACCGGAGCACGGCTGTAGGAGACTGAAGACTGAACTCTGCCAAAAAAAAAAAACGAAAATAAAAAGCAGTATGCCAAGGAGGAACATTTAGTTTGCTGCAAGTCTAACTAAAAGCTAAAAGCAACACGAGCGCTCTGTCACAAAGAGCATGAGAAGTAGAACGCTATGGTTTTCACACAATTCTTATGGAGAGGTGTAACACAGTACCTGTAGGAATATACATGCCAGCCACAAAGAATATGCCGCTCAACCGGGCTCTTCCTGTTTTGTTTTCCTTTTTTCTTCTCCCCCAGTAAATAGATTTTGAACTGTGATCTCATTTTAAAGTGCTAACTTTTGGGAGCCAAGCTGAGTGACATTCACTCGTTCTATATATTTATATACACATATATAAGGTTACATGCACACAAACACTATATATATATAAATGTTTGCATGAATGTAACCTTTTATATGCTCTGCATTTCTCTCGTAAGGTTCCTGTTCTTCCCAAAAAATACCAATAAAAATAATTCTTTGGTGCACTTATGAGGCAGATTTGAACACATTGACATGAATGAATGGAACAGTTCAGTTTATATTCAGAGTTAGTGAAAACAAGCCGTCTGCATCGAGCTAACGTCAAGCATGTGTGTGTATTGAACCGTGCAGATCTGGTAGTCGGTCATCTCTAGTTTTGCTGTGAAATTTCATGTGCTTTTAACCACGTTTAGCTCAGGGGTCATGTGTATTAAAGATTCTCATTGTACAAGTGCTGAATTTTTTCCTTAACAAGTTGCACCTTTTTTAAATTTAATTTTGAAACCCTGAGACGCATTTTGGAATGAGTTTCATTATTAAGAGCTATGGTAGTTCGGTAGCGGAACATTCTGGTTGAGCTTACATGTTGTCCTAGTTGGAGTTGTATGTTTGGTTTAACGTCTAAGGATTGCGATGAGAATGACATGCCACATGTTGGTTGCTTTGAGTATGGAGTGTGTATGTGTGTATGTTGAGGGTTGGTTCTGTGTCTAGCTGGTGGTCAGGTGGATCCATCACCATTGCAGGTGCACTCATGAGGTGGCTCATGCACAGTGTCCACCTAAGAAATGGCCTGAACGTAAGAGGAGTGCATTACAATATGTTATTAAAACTGACTGCATTCTCTAATTGTGTGTGTGGTTGGGAGTGTGTGTGGTGTCAATAAAATTCCATGTGTTTCTGAAATACACAGATGGCTGAGAACCGTGAGGGGTCTTCCACGTCAACATTAATTTGACTACTTGACTACAGTTTTTTTCTCTCTCTCTCTCTGATTGGGTTTTAGTCACAGCTTTTCTCAGTCCCTGTGATTCCCTTCATATTTGGAAGTGGAGTTTGTGAAAATATCCAGTGGTCTGAAGGCTGCTTCTTTCCTGCACATCACCATAAACGTTTCTGCTTCTGTCAGACCGGTTGCTTCTCAACGATCTCGGTATATTCAGTCTCGTCTCGTCGTCTGCCAAGATCCCGGTGTAATATCCACAGTAACAAAACAAGCAGCTACTTTTATTTGGTTCAGACATCAAAAAAAAGAGAAAGTTTTAATACTTTTCTACATATCTTTATGCTATTCAAATGTTTGGTTTCTTAAATACATAGTGTAAAATGTGAAATAAATTAGTTGTCTGTTTTGGAGAAAATGAATATTAAAGTGCAAAATGTTGCAAAATGAGGTGTTTTTTTTTTTTTGCTTGGTATTCTGCTCTACTAAGTTTTCTTCAAGCTGATACATGATCATAGATAATACAGTAGCTTACACTTCTGATTTTAATTTAACCATAAGAGGGAGCTGTAACAACATTTACTACTTCAAGCAAATACAATGACGGAGGTTATTACTACAAATACAAAAGCAAGTATTTAACATGTATGCAGAAATCTCAAGGACAAAAACAAAAATTCAAGTTTTTGCTACACCTAAATATTGTAAAAATGTAAAGAGAAAAAACATTTTTCTCAGCAGCAATTTCACAGGCAAAGTGAAGGTTTAATAGAAGTTTAGAAGTGGGGGAAGAATTCCTCCCAACATTATCGAAACACAGGTCTAAAAACGGTTAGTGCTGCTTTCCACCCTGGCTGTTACTTCCTTGTTTCTCCAAATATTGAAAAAATCTGGAATTCAACAGCAGGTTCGATAAACCGAAAGGCACTTCAGATTGTCACAAGCTATGGCTGATTTAAACACAGTACGAAAAGTGAACTGTAATTTAAAAAAATGTAAACACAGAAGACATTTGGTACTTGTTCACAGTGCTGGAATGTAGAGCACCTGAAATGTTTGGGTTTAGGAATATCTCGAACAGATATATGACAAACTGGTACAGCAGCTGTTAAAACTTTACACAGACCCAACGCTTTATAAATATCTTTTTTTTCTTTCTTTCTTTCTTTCTTTCAGAAATAAAAAGCATGCTCAAAATATTCACAGTTTAAAATGAACAAATGCAAAAAAAAAAAAAAAAAAAAGAAAAGTTCACAGTTATAAGAAAAGTTATTACTACACTTCTACATGCAGTCACTTCAGTCTTCAATTTGAAGCCATCCTTTCTTGTAGTCGAGTAGCAGCTCCAGGTAGTATTGCCACTCGGGCTCGCTGTCGTATTTGACCTCGAACACAGTCTTGAGCGGGTTGGGATGAGACTCGTGGATACGCAGTACTACACCCTTGTACCACACCTCCGTCTTATCGTTTTCTTCATACAGATGGCGGATCCTTTTGCCCACTAGATCCGGGTAGCTGTTCCTCATGGCCTGTTGCGTGTTCTGTGCTGCCGAGCGCAGAACCCATCTCATTCTACGATGTGAAGTTCGTGGAGTAGAGAGATAAGCGCAGTGCTTGGATTTTGAGGAGAACCCCCCCACTCTGTGGCGCATACTAGCCTTGGAACTTCTACGTTTCTTTTTTCTGTGTCTGTGTCTCCCTCTGTGTTTCTCAGGCTGGTTCGGAACTCTTTGGTAGTGAGACACTTGGCCTTGTCGGCCTTTGGTGTAATAGACTTTCCTGAGCTTTAGAACCATGTCCGAGCGCTTCTTGGTGCCGCCGGGTCCGTGCCTTGCATACGATGACAACGAGGTCATCTCTGTATACTCGTCCGTGCTCTCCGATGAGAGATCGTCTGACGTCAAGGGGCGTCCCCAGGAATTATCGGGCTCTTGCTCGGCATCCGATTCAATCTTCACTTCGATGTGAGCGTCTACGTCGGCGCAGACTGCCGGGACATTTTCCCATCTTTCTTCCTCCAAACAGTTGGTAAAAGTCCAGCTTTCCAATTCCTCAGCTGATTGTTCCCCTTCAGAGGAAGTGTTGTCCCCTAAAAACCTTCTCTTGCAGGTCCCCTTAACCCTCCCTTTGCTCCTAAGACTTTTCTGGTAAGAGGGTCGCCTTGGATTCTCCACACACGGCGCAGCATCTGGCGTGTGTGGCTTTGGCGACATGCAGTGCACCTCAAACATGTTAAACGAACTTTCAGCTTCATCAGAGTATTCTTTTTTAAAAGTGGCGTTCACTTCTATTCCTACAGAGAGACAAGGACAATGTGTCATTTTTCTTCACTCAAGCAAAACAACAACAAAAAAAGGCTATCATCTTACACCACTCTTAGTAATCGAGTCAACATTCTTTGTCACATAAGGCTATTAAGAGCACACCTTTTATATACATCTTTCACCAAATCTACTCGCAAACCTCTGATGATGCATCCCAAATCATTTTAAATGATAATAATAAAAAAAGTTAATCCATGGCGACATTAAATACTATCAGCCAAAACATGGTACTGATGGTATCTCATCTAGGTGAAAAAGTGATTTTTGATTTTTTGTAAATATGCATACTCATTTATATTTCTATCAGATAAAATGAAACACATTTGCTAAATACAATTTCAAGCCCTTTTATGTAGTGTCCGTAACTTTTTTGAATTGAAATCGTTCAATGATCTTAATTGTCATTCGGATGAAATTTAGATTTACATGAAAAGACATAAACCTAAAAAAGGCGTATTATTCTAAAATACTAAATTGTTAAGATATTGCAACATGGTTAAAGACACTACAGATTTGTTTAGGGAAAAAAATCCTTAATTTTGCACGGAATCCTTTAATTCAAGCAACAATCTTTACAGATACACTTCTAGAAGCTTACACCAATTTTAGCATCAATACTCAAAGAAATATTAATTTTTGCATTTTAAATTATTATTGTTTGAAGCATTACAGTACAACACTGAAAAATTTACATTTTGGAGTACATATTAAAAATTATTTCTCCAAAACGGCTGAAGTTTGAAACTGAAATGTTTGGGGAAGCGAGATTGGTCACTTCTACGTTGCATAAACTTTAGAAGTAGCTTCTTTGGCACATACATTTTCTGTATTATATGTATAACATTAAACTTAAAGTAAAAATCAGCACCAGTACTATGTTTTGCGAAGGGTTCCGCCCCAGCAACCAACAGCATATCCCATGTGCTTTATCAATACTCCATTTCATTCCCAAAGTGGAAAACTGGGATAATATTCTATACATTTCATTAAATTACATTTAAGCAACATCATTATATGTATAAAGAACCAAAAGGACAAGCAGATTAAGGAAACAAAGTAGACACAGCTTGGCTAAGATGGAGCAAAGATTAAGAATATAATTGTGTAACAAAAAAGAAAGGTTGAAAACAGACATGAGCAAGTAAAAGATCTCCAGACAAACCTGACTGAAGAGAATTTTTTTTTCATCCAGAAAAAAAAAAAATCAGTAACTTATGTCAATTTATTTATCCAATGCAATTAGAGAAAATCTGGCCCATATGGTATATATGTGTAAAGTTTTGATTGTATAAAGTATAAGTGCTGGCAAAAACATCTTTCTAAAAAGTCAAGTACATTTATACTTAAAGAATAAAAAATAAATAACACTTGGTGAAAAGGTGGAGGAAGCTGTATATGATAACTAGGCTGAGTAAACACCTGCGCTGTTTTATCAACGGATGCCCGAGACGCATCTTTGCTAGGGGGATGTGTGCAACAGTTTTGACAGGGATCCCAAACCACACCATTTCCTGCAGTTTGCCACAGCATCCGATAGAACACTATGCAGACGCTGGCTCCACATGCAACAGTGCACGAGTGGGATCCTGTCTTTCCTGCAACCTCCTCGACATTTAAAGAATGAACTCAAAGCTGTGCTGCCAGCCAAGAGCACGGAGAAAAGAGAGACAAAGAAATAAAAGCTTAGCTTCACGAACAGAAAAGAGTGAACAGAACAAAGAAAAGTGGGGCAACAGAGAAAGAAGTACCTTTTGTGCATCATCTGTAGGAGTAGAATCTGCAAAATAAAAAAAGGGTTGACAACTAAATAAAACGTGAAATAAAAAATAAGCACTTAAATTAATAAAAGTAAAATATATAATAATAATAATAGATTAAAATGATTAACATTTCTATTAAAATTATTTAGTAACCTTTTTCAACTAAGCATTATTAGCCAGGTTTTGTTAAAAAAATGTCCAATGTAAGTAATTTAAGAATTTTAAACATTATCCTAGGATGTTAGTCTAACTCTGCAACTTACAGGTAGTTTTAAAGATCGTCACTTAGTTTTATTATGTATTAAGATTATCATAATTGTGTTATGGAAAAGCATCAGAATCCATATACAAACACTAACCCATCACTAAAGTAGAAATAAAAGGTGGAAAGAATCAATCTGGCTAGAATAGTTTATTATTCAGGCATTCTTTTAAATCTGTCACAAGCTACTCAACATAATAAAGAAACAAGAAAACAAAAACTTTTATTGATATGGTGACTTTTTTGTTAGTATATTACTTTCATTACAGCTGCTATAAAGTCATTCCCTCAGCAACATCTACTTTTCTTTCTATCGCTGTGTCTTCCATAAATGTTAAATAAATATTTAAAAATAAACAAATAAATGAATAAATAAATAAACTCAACACAAAGGATGTAGTATTTACTTTGTTAGAGGACATGTTTATAAAGTCTATGTTACTCGTCTTATGTTACATTGCATACACGTCCTACAAGTTCCAGTGAATGAGCGGTTTATATTTTACTGTTAAAAAAAAAAAAAAATGCTATAAACCTGCCGTTCACGTTTCAGTCTGAGTCATGCAGCTATGCAACAAGAAGTATTTCTAACAAACTTTTTTTACTTACTGTTGATTCCACATTGCTTTTACCTAAAATAAATTAAAACTCAATTTTTTGTCTTTTCTGCCCAAGTCTATCTGAATGTATCAGGGATGGGATTAAAACACTGCATTCTGCAGTCACATTCTGCTATGTGAAAGGACAAGAATGAAAAATGCTAAACTGAGCCATCATGTGCTAAAATGTGTCAATATGTGGCATATTTTGACATACTGGATTGAACACCGCTACCAAGGAATGTGCAACAAACACATGATGGGAGACCATATTTCGAGGCTGACACGTGAAACTGTTTCACATTACAGTCAAAATCCTCTTTTATGTTAACATTAGTATAAATAGATTGATTTATAGTGATCATCTAAATTTCATTATCCAGGTCACAAAAGCAAAGTTTGAAGAGAATAATGGTAATTTTCTATACTAAATTAGCAATTAAACAACATAAGCAATTAGGAAATATACAAATCACATACAATCCAAACAAACCCTTTTTTGGACCATTCACATCTGCTTGATTGATTCAAACACACTCTGGTAGAACTGGTTGTAACTGCGTTGTGAGCAGATGTAAAGAATATAACATTCTTTAAGTAAATATTTAATTTGTGCTTATTTTGGTGGAATGTTCCACAGAGTAAGTAGAGAGATCAACCTCCAAGATTTAAAGATGTGCATGTTTATCAAATTATGGTTTGATCGATCAAGAAGCTACAGCAACATCAGAACCAGAGAGCTGATTATAGAACTGGTGTTATTTCTATGGATAAATATAAAGAAAATTGTTAATCAGCGGATTTGCTATAATCCCAAATACCTCCTTACGTGACAGATGTGTTCTAGAATCCGATGTGATCATGGCAAAAATGCAAGAATAAATATAGTTGCAAGCAACAATGAGTGGGCCCAAACACCAGAGCCGTCGCCACCCGGGGACACAGCACAACCTGTGTGCCATTTGAGCAACCACGGAAGCACAAGTTCAAGGCATCGTCACAACTGGACGCGTCTTGTTGGTGCAGCCGGGCAACGATGGCGCAGGAGCTTTGGCCCATCATCGCTGCTTGCAGTCCAAGCACCTGCATTATTGCGTGTGTGTGTAGGATGTGTAGTGTGCATAGGACGTATGTAGTGCATGCATAGTGCATGTGTATAGGATGCGTAGTGCGTGTAGGATCTGTAGTGTGTGCGTAGTGAGTGTGTGTAGGATGTGTAGTGCGTGCGTAGTGCGTGTGTGTGTGTAGGATGTGTAGTGTGTGTGTAGTGAGTGTGCGTAGTGAGTGTGTGTAGGATGTGTAGTGTGTGTGTGTGTATATACACACACACACATACATACATATATATAAACCTCTGCACATTGTCTTGCCCATAACTGGACATGGTTCCATTATATTTTTTATATTCCTATTTTATTCTATTATTTTATTTATTATTATTTGTACATAATGTCCATTTTTATTCCTTTTACAGATAAAGGTTTTCCGCATTTTCCATAAAAATTCTCCTATTTCATAATGAAACTTTTTTGTTATTTTTTAGGTCAGTGGTGGTCGTATAAGCACTTCACTTCACATCATACTGTGTATGTGACAAATAAAATTTGATTAAATATTACGCCTTATCTCATCAGCGTTTTGGTCTACTTGTGGCCACAGAAGGATAAGTATAGATTCTAGATGCAAATCAATACAAACACATTCTGACTGATCACTGTAAAACTGTCAAGAAATCTTTCCATCCTGATGACGAGATGATAATTTCCCCACCCACATGGCATGATAACTCGCTGCATGGCTTGATGAGTATGAAGGCTATGGTTAATCCTATGCTATTGTCTTCACAATACATAATTTGGGGGAGACGTGTTTTAACTCATTGGTTATTTTGGAATGATGTACTAATACTCTCCACTATCACCGTCAAAAAAAAAATTTATATATATATATATATATATATATATATATATATATATATATATTTTTTATTTTTTTTTTTTTAAATATATTTTTGAAGCAGAATCTTTTCCCAAGTCTCAATGGAAATGTTCTGGTGCCTAATACCCTGCTTTATACATGACTGCATAGTTTTTCCGACTCCCTATCAGACACAAGCTTTAGATAGATAATTAGTTGCACTGATATTTGTATTACGATGTATTGTGATGAAACTCCTATTACTCCTTAATTACTTACTTGAAAATTAAAACTGGTGACTTTTTTAAACCATGGAAACTTTTATGTGAAATACGCAAATATGCCTGGATCTGCATGCGGAAACTGACCCGCTCAGTAGAATAATCCTCTTTGGTCCACTTATTTCAAACAGAAGATGTGACCAAATGCAAAACTTTTTTAAAAGCACTCTGTCAAGTCATCTCACTGCGTATAACTGACCTGCATGCAAATGACAGGTCGGGAATTTAAGGTCCTCTTTACCCAAAGTTGAAAAGATAAGAGCTTGAAAACAGAGTTACTGATAAACTTTAAAATTTGGCTTTCATTACCTTTCCATTCGCAGTAGAATTTCTATTCGACTATAGCAGACTGTACTGTTTATTAATGGTGTCCAGTATAATCCACAAAGCGGGTAGCTGGCTGCACTTTTTTTTTTCGGCCACAAACATCAGTCTCTTCGGGCTTCAGAGACTTGGGCACAAGGCAGGATACACCCTGGACAGGGTGCCAATCCATCGCAGGGTACACACACTCATTCACACACTACAGGCAATTTGGGGAATGGCAATTAGCCTAATCTCTATTTCTTTAGCCTGTGAGAGGAAACCCCAACAAGAACAAGGAGAATAGACAAACTCCATGCACACAGAGGCGGGACTCGAACCTGGCCAGAGATCGAGGTGGAAGGCTTAACCACTAAGCCACTGTGCTGCCCGTGAGAAATTAACAAAAACAAAATGGCTAAATACATGCTGGAAAATTTTATAAAAAGTTCTAAAGAATTCCTAATAATTTATCATGTCAATAAAAAAAAAAAAAAAGTGACATTACAACAAGCAGTCCCTCGTCTGCCTTCCGCTTATATTTCTATCTTTCAGATCAGTGTGAAATGCATACAACTCTACATTCCTTTAAAATGTATAAATTGAATATAACCATTTTAAGGAAAGTGATTATTAACTTACCAAGAACTTCACACACACCAGCATAGTAGAGAAGACTGAGGACATCTGGATATATATATGGCAAATGTTTAAGGGACAGGAGCCTCCGTAGTTTAGAAGAAAAAGCACGCTTGTGCAGCTGAGTCAGCTGTCTCTCCTCTGATAGCGTGGTTGGCCGCAACTCAACTCGATGCTCTTGTAGAACCTGGTCTATAAATGTGCCCTGGACCTGAGGAAATAGCACCTCCTTCACTACCAGCATGGGGATGAACACGGCCCCTGCTCTGATGACATGAGGAAATGGACACTCTTGAATTTTGACATAGTTCTCAAGCTGACAAAGGACTTTCTGGAGTGCCCTCATCATCCCTTCATCTTTCATCCACACCTCCCTAGCTTTGGAGCCCAGAAGACATGAGACTTTTTGGGTTTTAGCTGGAGGAGAAGCAGACTCATCCAGATCCAACATGGACAACCAGTTCCTGAGCTCACAATGTGAGGTTTGAGAAATGCAGCCTGATACAAGTTGGCAGAGTGACTGGTGAAGCTCCATGAACTGATACCGAGCTTGCCTGCTGCTTACGGCTGCTTTATTCTCAACAGGAGACTGGGGAACCTCGGGGATTGGAGACATGGGTGATTTGAAGGTTTCAGGCAAAATGATTTTAAAGCTAGTTAGTTTAAGGCAATGAGGAGGAATTTTATGGAGGGAAAATGTAGCTTGATTTGGCTCAGTTGGAAATGAGTGTTTGCCAGACAAACTGGCTGAAAATTTTTCATCAACGTTTTGATCTGGTATAGCAGCATCATCCTTCACTTTACACACATTACTGCATTCAAAGGGGTGTTCTGGCATTTCAGGTGTGACTGACTTAGAACTTGAATAGAAGCCACTTTTTGTAACCAAGTTGCATTTGGTGTCACCCTCTGTTGATTCTAAATTGCCTTGTTCATTTTTAACATTCACATTATCGTTGTTCTGATTAATCCTAGGACTGTGACTCTCTTTTTCTGACTGATCTGCCCTTTCATCAGACTCTATTTTCTCAGTTTTTACTTTCAATTTTAAGACGACTTTGTCTAAAATAGTTTTTGGATCTGTGTTTTGTGCTTTTGGTTCATCTTTTGATGGCTCTGAGTCTGGTGCCATTATTGGACAACTGGGATCTCGTGCAGATGTCAATGTACCAGTAGCTTCTAAGTAGGCTTTGTAAGGGGCCAGACTAAAGACTTTGTTAATTACTGGCAGTGGAGGAGAAGAATGGTGCTTAGACTCATTCGCTTTTAGCTGGTAAATCATTTGATGTTTAACCAGAGAATCATTTTCACAGCTTTTGTCAGTTTCCACCCTGTGCTTTTTAGATACGGCAGCAACATTATTTGGTTGGTCTGAAAAACAAAGACTCTGCTTTTTATTAAATTTATCACCAATGCATGTGGGAGAGGCCGCATAATTCTGACGATTAACATGACCACTGTCCTGTCCCTGACATGCAATGTCCAGGGATGAATTTTCAAGATGTGGATTATCTGAAACCCTGTAGTGGGACTGGGGTTCAGTTTGATGGAAAGTCCTTTTAATTCCAAACTGTCTTTGAGAAGTTTCTTCCTGGTTGGCGTTTGTGCTCTGCTCTCGCCGCATGGAAAAATCCAGTGGTTGTTCCAAGTGCTGCATAACGGGAGGACAAAATGGTCTCTTATTGAACAGGTTAATGTGTCTAGTATTTAAGTGTGTTCTATAAGCAGGATAGGCAGGTACATTCCTGACAGCTGGGTGGCCAGGAGGGGCCATGGTAAAAGGATTTCTGAAATCCTTAAAAAAGGGCTGAGGAATTGGGCGCTGCCCAGATGTTGGCTGAAGTTTTTCAGTTCTGTAATCATCCATGTTATTCTTTGGACAGTAAAGCAATGAGTGCTGAGGTATCTCTCTATACTTAGATGTGTGAGGACAGTCGGGAAAAATTTGCATGCGAGTTTCATATTGCATCCCAGATACCTGATCATACAGGGGTACCAGATCCTTATGTGCCTGTCTGGGCATTTGAAATCGTTGGCAGTGATCTGGTGAAGAGGGAACAAACGGGTGAAGATGGTTATACATATAGTTGTTCTGGCGTGGATCAGAAAAAGCAGAGGCCCGTTGAGGTTTGCTTAGGGTGAGACCATGACAGCCATCTGTGGTTACATCTTTTAATGGTATCCTTTCTCCGCAGTGCTCAAATGGCAATAATCTTTGCGGCATCAAGGCTTCTGACCCATTTTTATGCATGCATGGCCAGTAGCCATAGCAAGTCATCCGATCATCTTCAAACATTTGTGGAGGCCTCCTTTGCAGCCCTTGGTCCATAGTATAACTGTGACCTATAGTGCACCTTTGACCAGCACAGCAAGGACTATGTCCATAAACAGGCTTTGGAATAGCAAGTCCACCAGATTTTTCTGCGGTTGAGGGGGATAAGCTTGTGCATCCAATAGAGATTTTCCTCAAAGGAACAGGGGATATTAACCCTGCACTACTAGGGCTGTGCTTACTTGGACTTCTAGTACAGTAGGCAAGCTTCTGCTTAACTGCTACTTCCTCTGCTACAGTGGGAGAACCCGTGTCCTCAGGGAAACTCACATTTTCAGGCCTGTAAATGACTGGATTTGTAATTGACCCCTCTGTGGCTGAAGAAGGAACCACAGGGCTCCCTCCATTTCTCACAAACATCCTAGGGGGACTCCACTGCGAGAGAAGATCTAAAGGTTCTTGTCCACTGAGAGAGCAAGACATATAGGTGTGTCTGTAGGGTAAAGATTTGTCTTGGGAATAATGAGGCGGGTTGTTGGCTTTTGAAAGCCCTGACGTCCCCACAGTACTCATAGTACCCTCTAGTCTTACTCTCTTGCCTTGAGGTACAGGATCCATGAAAGGCTGCACCCCCTTACTGTTCATCATCCTCTCCTGTCCTTGAGGTTATATATTTGTTCCAAATGACACCTGTTAAAAGACAAAGAAACTATTTAGATGCTATTTTTTTACTGGATGAATCATACCTTTAAATCTCGTCTCTCATCATATTACATTTTCACACGAATGTAATATATAATTGCCAAGGCAAAAAAAAAAAAAAAAAAAAAAAACTATGATGGGTACACTGAAATAGAATATGAAAGAATGGAAACTGAAAGGGAAAAAAAGAAACTTTTTAAATACTCAAGACTTTATCAAAAGCATTTAGCCTTTGTCAAGGTCGGTGTCCATTTCTTACATGCACAAATATTACAATGACTTTAGTGTTCTTCAACATAAAAGGCTCCATTATTTTTTGGAAATAATATAAACCCTATTATGAGGCATAATCATATGCATGCATAGGTTTTTGAAGTCAGTAATATTACAAACTGCCCCGTGACTCCACCATGATTACATCAGTCTTTGGAATAGTTTTCCTAATATACATATTATCAAATTGCTTGCAAATAACATGCAGTTGTGTGCAAAATATGTCATTTAGCTGTTATATTTCTCTAAAACCTAACATAGTCTATTACCTGAATGCAGTCAAATAAATTTATTGCTACAGTTTTGAGGCATCATTAAGAAACTGTGAGAAACACCCTTTTTACACCGCACTGGTATATGACTCTATGTGTCAGTCGCTAAAACCTGTTTCACCAGGCTCTCCCAGGGCGGCACCCTGTTAACATCAAAGATTCCCCACATCGTCGTCAAATAGTTAATTAACACTTAAACACCCCAGTTTATATTCGTGCAACGAAAACCGAAAATAACCACACTCAGACTCTTTGTTATTTTTTTTGTCAGCATGGTTTCACAATTACGGTCCAAGAAGCATATTTTTGGTTGCATGATAAATTGTACATCTAGTGCGTACAGTCAATAGGTCTGTGCTGTGCTTGAGATGACCTAAAGTAAGTCAATCAGCTAAAAATTCAGCTCATGCGCTTATTGAAACTGCCTGATGGTGGACACATTGCTGCCGTATTGTGTTCTTATGAAACCTACATGTTACGCACCCAATTAATTAAGAGTGAGGACTATACCGTACGTCATATTTGGATTCAAAGATTAGGTTTCATTTATGAAAACATATGAATACATCCACTTATTTATTAGGAGAAAAGGAGTACATACAGGCTTTATTGTATGAAATGTTTGAGTTCATTGATTTGAAGTGATAAATAAATATTGCGTACTGAATGTATTTTCTCTCAAATTGGGACGGATTAATGGCATACACGTACTATATTGGGCATTGGTGGCTCAGTGGGAAATTTCTCGCCTGCCATGCGGAAAACCGGGGTTCGATTCTCGCTCAATGCCTTTAACCCAGCCACTGGATGCAGTGCTGGTCCCAAGATGTGTTAAATGGGAAGGTTGCATAAGGACGAGCATCAGGCAGAAAAACTGACAACAATGGCGTACAAGAACTATAGAGATAAGGTGCTGTTATTACAGGTAAGCTCTTGGCTCAATCACACATGGCATTTTGCTCTCTGTATAAAAGTGCATTATTAGTGCACTTAAAATCCAGTAGGGGGGCATTTGGGATACAGTGCCAGTGGTGAGGGTGGTAGCCCAGAGAGTCATGATGAAACCTTTAAGACTTTCATCATGGAAAAACTTGAGAATATGAGGGGGGAGGGGGGCATTTTAGCAGATCTGTTTACAACCATCAACCGAGAAAACTGTTCCCTACGATACCTGTAATGTTTACGCGTTGTCTGTTTGCATGCACACGCCAGCAGCACAAACCCACGAGTCCGTGTTTATTCTCGAGTCTCTAAGGAAACTTCCGTCAACATCGAAAAGCCGCCTTAACCCTTCTCAGTCTGCACCGTGACATCAATCACAGACTTCTCTTTGTTTCACTCCCCCCCAAACGTGAACATCTTCAGACTGGTTTATATTTCAATCCGTGTGACGAATGAAGTATCGTCTCGCGTTCACGCGCGCGCAGCCTCACGTGCTCTCGGAGTCCAGGTAGAGCCTGACGCGCAGCTCAAATCAACAAGAACACAAACACACAACACAACACAACACAAACAACACACAAACTTACCGACATGACTGCGAGGCTTCCTCCGCGACTCTCCGTGCTCATAAACGACACACTCCATCAACAAGAACTCACCGAGGTGAGGAACTCCTGCTCGCGCTGTTGACTCACACTCGCCATGCCGGGCTCGAGGTTAGTCCGCAGCGAGTCCACGCAAAGCGCTCGAGCAACACGCAGGGACGGATGGAGATACGCTGGAGGCTGCTCAGACCGCACGCACTTATTTTTCTCAAGAGTTTGTAATGTTAGGCGTCAGTCCAAAAGTATGTACGCTGTTGTCACACGGTTAACCAATTACAGCATGACAGAAAAAGAGGGGAGGATCTAAAGGTTACTGGCGCAGTAACGCACTGACTCCAATGAGCAGCACGACACAGTCAGTCTCTCTCTCTCTCTGTGTGTTTCTTTTAAATATTAACAGACAAAAACATATAAAGCCGAGTATATATTCCCCGAGTGTTAGCAACATTATTTGACTTTAGTGAGGTCATAGATTTACTGCTAACTTTTGTAAAAAAAAAATAAAATAATAAAAAATAAAAAAACATATATCTTAAAATGTGTTTAAAAGTAATAAAAGGTGAACCTCATTCTTATCTATCTAGGTGTGATGATCATCTTCTCTTCTATTCCCTTTCAGAGGTCTCCACAGCGAATCATCTGCCTCCATCTAACCCTATCCTCTTCTTTCCCCAACTAACTTCATGTCCTCTCCTACTGCATCCATGAATCTCCTCTTTGGTCTTCCTCCAGACTTTCTGCCTGGCAGTTCCAACATCAGCATCCTTCTACCAATCTGCTCACAATCTCTCCAAACCACCTCAATCTGGCCTCTCAAAAACATCGGTTGTCCCTTTGATGAACTCGTTCTTGATCCTATCTATCCTTGTCACTCCCGAAGAGAACCATAAACATCTGGTGTGATACTATTTGATATTGTTTAGTTTTCTTATATGCAGAAAGGAAGGTACCATAAACTGTACCGATGGCGTATACCTATTTATTTATCTGTTACATAGAAATGTGCATCTAGTTTATCTTTAAAAAGATTTAAGGTTGGACCATAATTATCTTTCGTAGAAAAATTTTCAAGGTACCTTTCTAGGTAAGAGATACATACAAGTTACCTCTGGGGAAGATATAATCATGTGTGTGTGTGAGTGTGTGACATCCGTTCCAAGTTTTGCATTCATTTCATTATTAGGGCCCAAGCACTATGACATGTCATGGCTATTATATCATTGCCACCACTATGCTGTAATAATAATAGTGTTAATGTCCAAAGATATTGATGTCATAGTGTGTAAAGAGCCCTCTTGTTTTTCTAACGATTTTCTCTTTTTCCCAGCATCCAGGGCTTTTTGGTGGTTGTATCATGCTCAAAGAATTATGAAAATTGGCAGACAGGTTTAAATCTGCAGCCATTTTGTTGATGGTGAAGTGACTGGTTGCTTTACATCCCAGGGAGCCCTCATGTCTTCTGGCTCTCCCTTTTAGTTATGCTGTCATAGTTAGTCCTGCCGGAGTCCCTGCTGGCATTCTGCACTAAATATACATTCACTTTATACATTATGTGACTTTGACCATAAATAACTTTTATCTGTCTTCTCACTCTGCCTATCTCTGTCAAGATATACAAGCAGCCCTCAGGACATGATGCGTCCTGGTGCCCCGTTTCTGGTTGGAGATCATGTCCCATAGAGACTGGGATTGGGGACTGTTCCACTTTACCATGAAGACGATCCTGCCCTCAATAGATGCAGAATGCAGACAGATGTTCTCTGACTGCAATCGCTCAATTGTTTAGGACTGGAGTTTTCTACAGTCTACCTGAGGCTCCAAAAACGAACTGGACTCCATATTAACTTAAAGATATCATCTGTTATGTTGGACCTTCAGCTGCCTAACATCCAGTATGACTGCACAACTATTCCTGCTATTCGTTATCACTCAAATGAGGATGGGTTCCCTGTTGAGGCTGGTTCGTCTCAAGGTTTCATCCTATTGCCATCTCTGGGAGTTTTTTCCTGCCAACATCACCCTCAGCTTGCTCATCAGGGACAATCTGATCATTTTGATTCATACACATTTTCTCACATTTCATACACATATCCATAATTTCCTTTTGATTCTGTAAAGCTGCTTTGTGACAATGACCATTGTTAAAAGCCCTATTCAAATAAAAGTGGATGGAATTTGGATGCCTGAGCAGCTGGGCCCCAGGTGCTGGCACATGACATTTTGCTGCATAGCTCAGACACATTTGCACGTACACATGCGAAGACCAATAGACTTTTAGAGCTCATTGAGCTGAACAAATTTTGCATTGCATGTCATGGGCCCTACTCAACAGGAAGTCAGTTATATTTGGTTGTGAACAAAACGTAACCAATAAAATATTATACATCCTACAAATATTATCCTCCTAGGGAATTTATACAATTGCCACCAAACCAGGCCTACAATATGTCATCTCAAGACAACGTCATAAATTATGTCATAAATGCTATTGGTATGTCCCCTTTAAATGGATGTGCCCACTGTGCCCGCTGTCTTTCTAGTGCACCTGGGGGTGATGGTGCAAGGTGGTTGGGCCCGTTCATTGTTGCTTGCAACTACAGTTTAATTTTTATTTCATTTTACTTATATGTGTTAGATGGAAGATAATAATTCCAATTTGTGCTGTGGAAAAGTGTTGAAAAAACAGATGAAGTCATTTCTAGCTAAGAGC
The DNA here is from genome assembly GCA_011419295.1 of Clarias macrocephalus. Taxonomy (NCBI): domain Eukaryota; kingdom Metazoa; phylum Chordata; class Actinopteri; order Siluriformes; family Clariidae; genus Clarias; species Clarias macrocephalus. The sequence continues at coordinate 86,073 of JAAGKR010000418.1, forward strand.
CACTAGAAACCACCTAAAATCTCCCGTTATAACAAAAACAATAAGGTATGATAATGGGAAACTAAAGAATGAATTATGAGTCATTTTAAAATAAAAAGATTTTATGGGTGTAAACAGAACCAGTTGGTGCCTGGGCGTTCTGAAGGCAGTAAGGAGAGTATAAAAGGGCAATAAAATGAAAATGAGTTCACTCATATCTCAAGAAAAACTCAGTTAGTTTTCTTAGTTTTGCATGCAATAAACCAAATTTTGCAATAGTCCTTCCCGCTTGAATTGAATCTTTCATTTCTTAAAAAGTTTCAGCAAGTTTGGATCAGTTTAGTTGAAAGAAGGAAGAAACATTTCCGACCATTTAATACCATTTCATTTCAACAGAAGAGTGTAGTTTCCTCATGAAACTAAAATCATAAATGCATTATCCACTCAACCTCCACCAACTCTTTTTGTATTCATTCTGTGTCCAGGAATTTGGGTAGATTAGGGTTTGTGTTTTTGAAGAAGTAGGTGTTTATGGGCATGACAGGGACATTTTAAAACGATTTAAGAGACAGAATTGAGCATGTCGGTTTTCTAAACAGTGTGGATTACTATGAGTGTTACAGTACTGTATATGCAATTCTACAGATCTGAACCATTGGCAGGACTAATTCATGGCAGAAGTCTATGGCATCTTTGTTTTTTAGCGTATTTGAGAAAAGACAAAAAAAAAAAATTATATATATATATATATATATATATATATATATATATATATATATATATATATATCTCACACACACAATAATAATACAATGTAGGCAATAGCCGTTCCTTATCATATCACTTTGCCCAATAATACCAACAATAAAAAGGGAGTACTCTTCTGCTCATTAGTATTAATATCACCAGGCTAGTACTACAACTGTAGGGCATTTCTGTAAAACTGTGTGTAACAGATTTAACCATAATGATTTTTTAAATTAGAATATTGTCTTCTGTTTAACAAATTCTGACACCCTGCCCTAGTTGATGGTTGACTACAAATAGTCAGTGTAGCCAGAAATAGATAATATATTAGCAGACTCTGTTGCAATCCCAGCCCCTATGTAGGGCTGAATGTCTGCCATCAACTTTTTATGTCTCATAAAAGCCTTGTGAGGTACGATGTTTACCTATACACAAAGGTAAATGAGAAATGTATTGGTGTGTGTTTATGTGAAAGAGACATAGAGTCAAATCATCTACTTGGCTTATGAACTATTATATCAAAAAAAATTCTAACTAATTGAAATCTGCCTTGATAAGTGTTATGATGTTAAATAAAAAAAGAATATCCAGGTGCCAATAATCTACTAAATAAAATACCCTAATATCATCACATATTTATGTAAAAGCAGGTTCTTACTGTATATATGCTTTCATTTTTGCAGGGACTGCCTCAGGTGGAAGTGCATGTGTTAGCACTGCCTAATTGTTCATCCTTCGAGATTACTCCTGCACGGTCTAGACAAGCTGTTGGCGTCCATGGCACCCCCTGGGTTTTAGTTTTTTTGCTCCTAATCTGAGTTTCAGAAAATGATCTCTCATAGGAAGAAAACATGGCACCTTACACCGTTTGTTGCCATGGCATCAGAATATTCCTGCCAGTCGTTAAGTGCCAACAACAGACACTCAAATAAACAACTGCAATTAACATGTTTACTGTATAAAAAGAGATAATAGTACTTAACCTTTTGGTATATACGCCAACTTGATCAGTTCAGAACTGCATGAATTGCATGGCACGTCTCACTTCAAGTATGGAGGTAAGGTACATCTACAAAATATTGTTTATATACTGTGTTATTGAGTACAGATGATAAATCTATTATTGCATCAAGTGTGCAATGGCTGACAAAATCTGATGGTTAATAGATCATCATAATGTCTTATGCTTAGGCAACTCATTCATTATATAGTAAATGATAAGAATAAGTATAATAAAAATATATATAAATATAAATGAATTTGAGGGCACAAACATAAAGCTGTGATCAGTGCAACCTTACACTGACTGCTGTATCAGTCTTAATTGTACTACTGAGCTGTAAAAGTATAGCACATCTGCAGAGAGGGTTACCTTTAATAGCAGCAAGGGGCTTGGTATTTACAGTACATACTCAGCACTGTATGTGACTAACAGGTCTTTAGACAGTAGGTTTGGAGCGATGTGATATCTGGAAATTTTTGTATGCATTTTCACACCATCTTCAAAGAAACAGTGTATTTGTAATTCAAACGGAATCTACTGATTATATTTATTAGTATACTCATTTTAAAGTGAAGCATCATTGGTTGTACAACACTGTGTGTTGTTTTCGTGATATTTCGACCATCAGTGTTGATGTTTGAGATGTTTGCATACTTTAAATTCACATGTTCTTGCTTGTGATGCCGCCCCTCCTGTAATCAGGTACAGTTCTATCTGATAAAACCTCAACAGTACATGTGCCAGTGTCAGGGCCTGCTGAGTTCACTAAGACACAGAGTTACATCAGCCAAGTCAGTGATACCTGTAATCTACTTCGGGGAACAGCACAGGTGTGGGGAGGGTGTTGTGAGTGGAGCTCCCTTTATCCCCAAAGGACAACAAGAGGAAATATCAGAAGTGTTCACTCAACCATGGTGGCACCTCAAAAGCCCGAAATCTGATGGGGAGCAATCACATGGACTCCCTTCATGAACATAAAAAAAGATATTGCTATATATCCACTATAGATTTAGTGCCATTTTTAAAAATGATTATCAAATGATCAAGTTGCAATTTTCTCATGTTCATGAATCTGAGGGATGCAATTCTAGACCATGGTGCAATACTTTGTACAGCTTACTGTTAAAGAATAGTCATGAGTCAATAGTCACATCCTTTTCCCACCCACATTATCTTGACCAAGTCTGGGTTAGGAAAAAAAAAAAAAATAAAATAAATAAATATATATATATATATATATATTGCTTCCCATCTGGAACTACACCTCTCCATACTCTCTCTGGTCCTGTGACGTCACTCCCTCTGCTTGATTAATATTTCCCTCCCTGCCTGAGAGTCTCTTTTCCAGACTAACAGCTCAGCAGCCAATAGCAAGAGAACAAGTTGCACTCTTAGACAAGGCAACCATACGCAAGACAGCACGTACCTTCATCTAATAAAAACATCACAGCTGCTTTGCTAAACAAATCAGATGTGACAAACTTGGTCTAATGGGAGGTGAAAGGAAACAGCAGAGTCAAATTCACCTCCAGTCTTTTGTACTGTTTTTGTACAACACAATAGAGGACAGTTATAAATATGCTGCATGACTGAAGGAGTGTAACACCTCTAGTAGTCTTGGTGCAAGCCTGACTGGTCAAGTTGCCATTCACACCTCAGATCAAGCATTCACACTTCACATCACTCAAGCAGAACTGAAAGCCTGCGAGCGTCCAACTCACACTTCCTTTTCAACATAAAAAGGAAATGAACAACAATGTGCAGCTTATCTAGTCTCGCAATGAGTTCACTCAGGACCAGAAGTTATTTCCACGAGAATGGTTTTGGTGTGAAATTATCTTTTTCTGGAGATACAAAGTTTTATTTCGATAGTCCCACACATCAAATCTTAAGGATTATTCCTTAAGGATATTTATTAGAATACTTGTCCAGTCCATTCTGTCCCAACTGTTCCACACAAGCAATGGGCATCCACACCCAACAATAATACGCCCATGGGTTTTTTATGGCTAGGCACCAGTTGTAAAATTATGGGATACAATGCTTTAGTGATATCATCTAAGTAATAAGATCATTGTAAAACTCCATGGTCATTGTTTACCGAATGATGATTATCAGCGGAAGCGAAGCTTAAATCAACATAAAGTGCACAAATAACAGCAGCGAAAAAGACGATACTTAAAATGTGTGGCAAATCAACATATCCGCCTGAAAGATCAAGACATATAAAATTTTAAAACATCATGTTATTACAACAGTCAACAGAAAGAGCTAATAGGAGCCAAACCCAAGACAAGTATTCCTTTTAAAATACAGCTCATTTATTTAAGTAGAGATCTATTTATTTGTATTCATTTGCTTTAATGTATGGGTGTAATGCTTTGGGCTGACTGTAGGTCTTTGATTAAACGTTGAATATAATGTGGTTATATGTAGTGGTTTAATCCTAAATTGTATGTTGAAATATTATTTTAAATAATAATATACTCAGAATATATATTTAAAAATCACACAAAAATGTACATTTCTTTCTCTTTTTTCTTTAGGTGTGAAGTAATAGAAAAATAGGAAAGTAACTAGACCTTTAACTACATTATGTCATCATATAATATTATGAACAAAATTAATAAAACAGCAGTATAAATGAGTCTTGTATTTATTTGTACATTTTTATAAAAAAGAAAAATGAAAATATTAAAAAAGGGGAAAAATAAAACAAATCAGGCCTATGTTTTGCCTCAAATACTGTAACCGCAATATCTGTCATTTTCTGCATTTACACTACCTGTTTGCATTAGAATAACATGCAGACTAGTTCCTACCACTAGTTATCAGTCTGTCTAAGATTATCATTGGTTATAGATGTTGTTAGTTAGGTGTAGTTAATGTTTGCTCAAAATTCCCTGGCCCAGCAGTGGAAGGCTCACTAAAACAGCGTCAGCAGCTGAAAACAAATAATGATTAGATATGCAGAAAAACGTTGGTGATATTTGTTTGTATTCCTTGGAAAGAAATTAAGAAAGTACATTTTAACAGGATTTTTATCTACGAGTTTTAAGTACATTTGAGTAAGTTTGAATTTCTACACCTCTGTCCTTGTTTCCGTGATCATATAATAAGAGATCATTTAAAAGATTATCTTACCATGTACATATTTCACTTTTACATATTATCATAGTAAATTGTTGGGGTACAGATTTGTAATTCTTCAATCGGGGAAAAGGTGAGCTTTTAAAGATTCGGCCATCTACAAAGTTTTCAAAGATGACTTATGTACAGAAAAGTAAGCATAAAAGATAGACTATTTAAACAAATCAGGTTAGGTATCAAGGTTCCTATGCAAAAGGTTATCTACGTGGAAACTGATACAATTTTAAGAATAGTTCTGGATAAATCTGAGCACTGGCTCATAGCCTAAGATGCAAATGAAATTTAAATGACATGAAATTTTAGTGGAAAAAAAAAAAAGCCTGTATGCAAATACTAAGCCAAAGATGTTCAGTGGCATTCATGTTTGCTAAACTATTTGTAGCCACTATTACTACTGTTAAAGTTATAATATTTAAATACATACTCTCTATCTACAGGTCAATACAGAAAAAAATGCTGAAATACAAAATACGTCCAATATTTGACATTGGCCTGGTTATATTAGTGCCGTTAAATGACCCCTTTGTGTAACCCACACATTTGAACAGGCTTTGTACACTACCTGTGGACATTTTGGATGCACCTTTACTCATTAAAGGCCCTCTAGCTAATATTTGATTTTTCAACGACCCCAAACACACCTTAAAACTGCGCAAGAGATATTTGGAGAGGAGGATTGTGGTGCTGTTTGTACTGGAATGACCAGTGCACTTACATGACCTTAAATCCATTTATTGAGCTGCTCTGGGAAAGGTTGAAGCTAAATAACTGAGAAAGGTGTCCAAAGCATGACAAAAAATATGGGAAATAAAGAAAAGGAGAACATATCTGATGCAATTACTTCCAATATTATGCAGAACAAATTTTTTACAGCACATTTCGCTTTCATATCAAGCAGCACATTCAAAAGTGACATCTGTGTGTGTATTCGTGGTGTTTGGGTAATAGCTGCAGTTACTATTTGAGTTTTTGGTGCTAAATAGACATATATTTGTTAAAATGTTTTAATCTATAAATGCCTATAATAGCTTTATTCCAAATTAACCTGATTTATTTTTGAAAACTACTTTAAATATTATATTGGGCAGTTCTGCCTGCAACATATGCAGTGTACTTTGTGTCTTATTTGCTCTCATGGGAGAAGTGTATGCCTTTCCCGACATATTTTATGGAATGTCTTGTGTTAATCCCACAAACATAGTAATCTGTGTCTGTAAAGTAATATCCAATCTCTTCTCCCTTTGGCCATATTTTTATGAAAAACATATAATACATATAAAACATAAAATGAATTGTTGTTGAGAAATACTTATCTGTCATTGTGTTATTCATCAAGTAAATATTTTGTAGTACAGGGAGCAGCAGCTTAGTCCTCCCTCATACACTGTGTTCTGAATTAAACTCTACTTGCCTTAAAACTGGAGGCATGTAACATCCAACAGCATTATGCACTGAGTAAAATAAAATGTAATAATGAAACAAAGTGTACGTGTGGAAACGATTACTAACATATAAATGATTGTCGTTAGTGCGCATAAAATCATGGCATTTGTACTCAGACATTTATTTTTAATGGCAGTTTATATTTACTTTTGAACACTTCTCTCCAACTAAAACAAGATTTCTTTAATCACAGACATTGATTTATGGTGTAAGGACTGAATAAATAAAATAGAGGATGTGTCATAGCTGTCGTAATGGAAAGCAGCCAGATGCAACGGGTCATAAGTTCAATGAATCATTTACATTTGATGACACAAGTCAGATACCAGAATGAAATAGAATGAATGCAAATAAATATAAAACATACACAATGTACTGTAGCTATTAAACAAAACTTCTCATTTGATTACTATTGTGGGACTATAATCACATACTGTATGTGATGTGTATTTTGTACAATAATTTCATTATATTTATTTTTACTTGCAGCTGTGACATAAGAAATACAATAATGGCATTGCCCAGTGGTTCAGCCAACGATAACAGGAGGGTATAAATTATATGTGGAAATTAGATATATGTTGGTCAGTTGGATCTTGAGATTGGCTTGGTCTTGTTGTACACATATGTGTGCACTGTTTTGCATTTATCCAGCAGATTTAAATGAAGTATTTACTTTTCTTTTATATACACAACAATCAGCCATAACAATATGACCAACTACCTAATATTGCATAATTTGATGATTTGTTTGTGCGTATATCTGTGTGAGAGAGAGAGAGAGAGAGAGAGAGACTGGTGCATAGTCATACAAAACTCAAATAGTATTAAATTAAATTATTTAATTATTAATGTTTATGTATATTTTTATTCTACTCTTATAATCCTCTGAAGATGAAAGCCATGGAAAAGATCAAATTATAGTTTTGACAATCGCATGTTTAAATGCATGGGTTTTGTTTTGACATTTAATTAAGCTTATATTTTCTTAATAAAGCAAGTCTTAAAAATGTAACATATTTCGCAATCATTTTGTATGGTTAGTTATAGAACGACATCCCCCCCCTCAAAAAAAATAATAAAATAAAATAAAAACTCGACCACACCATCCCCATTGAATTTTTTTTATTTTTACAATTCGACCACCTTATACAAGCATATACAAGCACGCTTCCGGAACGAATTATGCTTGCAGTCCAAGATATACCTTTCCATTCTCAGATGTACAGTCATGTGTAAAAGGTAATGCCCCCTCTTTTAATTCTCTGTTGCTTTTTTTTTAATTATTTTTAAAATTAAAAACATTAATAAAATCATCTGATAGTCGCGGCTCTTAGTATTAGGCTAATAAAGGCAAAAATGCAATCTCAGATGAACAATATATAGCGTTTATATAACTTTTTTTTTTTTTTTTTAACTGTGGCATTATTCATTTAACTAAAATGAAGCCAAAAGGGTTAAAACATCCTGTGGGCAATACTAAGTATTACCCTGATTCAGTAGCTTGTAGATCCACCTTTAGCTGCGATGACTTGTAGTAATTGTTTCCTGTATGACGTTATCAGTCTCTCACATCGTTTTGGTTAATTGGTCTTTGCAACAAACAAACCCGCACCATCACCACTCCACCGACAGTGGGAATGAGGTGTTTCTGTCTCATCTGTCCATAGGTCATTGTTTCAGACACATTATGTTTTTTTCAGTGCAAATGTCAGTTTTGTTTGCATGTTTTCTTCTTAGACAGAAGAGTTTTCTGCTAGCACTCCTTTCAGACATGTTGGACTTTTTTAGTTTTCTTCTAATTGTGCTGTCTTGGAAAGATTGGCAACTGTCTTGAATGCTTTTCACTTCTGAATAATCTTTCTCACCGTAGAATGTTGAACTCCAAATTGTTTGGAAATTGTTTTATAACCCTTTCCAGATTGATGTACAGCAACAGCTTCCTTAAGACCATTTCTTATGCCTTTCCCACTTGACATTGTCTTAACACACCTGAATGCCCAAATGTCTGCTTTTATAGGAGTCTGCACACCTGCTGATGATCAATTAATCAAAGGCTGAAGATTAGCAGAACCTGGCTACAACTTACATTCCTACATCCTATCAAAGCAGAAAGGTGTACTTGGTACTACCCGCATGGTATAAATATGTTGGAAAAGGGAAGGAATCAAAAACATACACTAAACTTAAGAACATGATTAGGAAACAAAATAAAGATGGGTAATAAGTTTAGGGAAAAGAAAACAATACATTTCAAGGAAAGCATAGAATATGGAAGATATGGAAACAATTATAACATCATAAAATTACAAACTTGCTTTGCATTTTCTAACATTATAGGTGCAATTTTATTTATATTAATATACGTAGAAATTTTTTTTTTTTTCATGATTTAAACAGAAGGTGCTGGAAGATACTGCTGAATTGTATCCACAATAGTTGACACCTCGGCCATTGCACCTTTGCCTGCAATTGAACACAAACTTTAATCTGAGGTACAAACAAATGAACATTGAATTAATTAAGGAATACTCTTAATTAATTACATAAACATGAATAAAGTGTAGTCATGTGATGCTGTCATACCTTCATCTCCACAGACCAGCTTTTTAGAAATGCAGGGGATCTCCACATAGCCAAAGCCCTGAAGCGTAGCTACTTGCTGGGCCGTGATCGGATGCTGCCACATGGCTGTGTTCATAGCAGGACAAAAGAGTAGAGGACGACTCATATCCCACGCTCTTACAATGCATGTCTGACACAGACAAACATGTACATATTAATTTGGCAAAAACTTTAATCCAAAACATTTAAATGATTTGTAATGATTTGAAGTAATGAGCATTCCTCAATAAGTGTCCGATGTTCTGATGGTGAAATATATATTTCTGTAATTTCAATTAGGTGAAGATTGTGTGCATCATATGCTTCTGTGTCCACTTTCTTCCAATTGTGTTTTCTTTTGATATTTAACATGGTATTTTACCCATTTTTGCACAACATATGCAGGTGTGTACATAAATCTCATGTGTACACCCCTCGATAATAAGATCTGGTTGAAAGGCAACAACAGGGCTGTAGAAAATTACATGAAATTAAAAAAATATATTATGAATGACAATTATTTTGCAATGTAATGTTTAAAGTAACTAATTTGTTCATTTATTTTTTACAGTATTAGAGTAATTCTAGACTTGAATAAGTTGAGTTCTTATGATATAGAATGCCACAAACATCCTAGAAAAATGTGCAAAGCATAAAATAACCAAACCATTGTGGATTCAGAACAAAATACTTGAATAACAAATTTCACAGATTTCCAAAGCTTGTCACTCAATACACTCAATATTTTTAAACCATTTTTACAAAAGTTTTTAATCAATACTCAGGTTTTTTTTATTTATATTTGACAATTATTGATGTATATTTCTCCATATAAAAAAACATAGTCTCACCAGAAGATTATCACAAATACCACTGGCTATCTTGCCAAGTGTGTTTGCATCCAATGGTGCAATGACTAGCAGGTCGGCCCACCGTCTCAGCTCTATGTGTAGCACAGGGTCAGTGCGTGTTTTCCACATCTAAAAAAAAGATGGAAAAATTTAATGCACAGTTATCTCTTTATGATCTGCAGTAAGGGCTTATAAGAATACCAAGCGTACTCACCTCCCACTCATCCTTGTCTGTGTAGACACGGACAGGAACCTCATCCACCTTATAAAAATGGGTGGCGTGTTGTGTGGTGACTACCCGTACATCAATCTTCAAGGAGAAGTGATAGTTTTAAATATTATTTAATAGTATATTCCTTCTCTCAATAATTAAAAATATATAGATTTTGTTAGAAATATTTGGTATAGCTGTTTTGGATTAATTTCAACTTAAAAATATAATTGCAAGCAGTGATGAGCGAGCCCAAGCACCCTGCGTCATCTCTACCGGGGCACACCAGAAAGACAGTGGGCACACTGGGCACATGCATTTAAAAGGGACATACCAACACTATTATGACATAATTTTAGAAAAGTAGGAATTTGATGTTTAGACCTTCAAAAAGACCCAGATGCTGGAAAAAAACATTACACTATGATGCCACTCCAAGTAATGTTGCACAGAAAGTTATTAACCACTTTTCAGCATAAGGCATCATCATGGCTGTCCTGTTAAAGATATCAAGAGCCCCTCTGCAGTTTTGCATCCTCAATGTATTGAGATCACATAGACCTTGTTTGGTGGCAATAGCATAAATTTCATAGGTGGGGTACATCAAAATCCATTGGGTGTATTTGCCAATGACCTAAAATAAACGACTTCCTGTTGAGTAGAGCCCATGACATGCAATGTGAAAGTTCTTCAGCTAAATGAGCTCTAAATGTGTACCGGGTTTCATGTGTACTGTATATGTGCAAGTGTGTATGAGCTATGCAGCAAAATCCTGTGTGAGAAAAACACCCGGCGCACAAACTCTCAGGCATCAGATGGCAGATCTAATGGCAGCAGATTCCAACCTGTGTCGATTTTCATGAATTTTTAAGCACGTTAAATCCCCCCAAAAGCCTAGGATGCTGAAAAAAATCCTTGAAGAACAAGAGGGCCCTCACACACTATGACGGCATAGGGCTGATGTCATAGTGCAGGTCTAAGTCTAGGGTGATCCAGGATCTCCAAAAAAACATGCTGGGTGATTAGGTTATGCTAAATTCCTTCTAGTAAATGAGTGTGTAAATCTGTGGTCATTCCTGTATTTAAGCATTGCCAGGACAGGCCTCACCTTGCACCAGTATAAAGCAATTATTGAAACTGAATTAATGCATGAGTTTGGTCTAAATTGTGTTAATTGTGATCTGGGTACAACTTTACAATCACCAATCTTTTATCTTCTAGTAAACATTCGCTTGTAAGGAATATTTGGGGAAGCGTTGAAATAATGACTTGTGTATAGTCTCATCAGCATGGTGTCTTAGTGGTTGAGGAGTTGGACTACGGTTCAGAAGCTCCCAGGTTCAAACTCCAAGACCACTAAGTTGCCACTGTTGAGCAAGGCCCTTAACCCTCAACTGCTCAGATGTATAATGAGATAAAAATGGAAGTGGCTCTTGATAAGGACATCTGCCAAATGCCTAAAAGTAAATCTCTATATTGATCTCAGTGAACACTAAGACCCGGCAGAACAGAAAGACTGTCATCTGCTGGACAAATCAGTACAACACAACACAATTACGTTCAGAGACAACCCTCATTTCTACCTTCAACTAACAGCTGAAGAACTGTTAAAACTAAAAATACTGACTTAACAACTTACCCCCGGGATTTCAAGAAGTTGTGATACTAACAAAGGCACCTTTAGTGCTGCAACACTACCGGTTACACCCAGGAGAACGCGAAATCTGGAATCAGTTGAACTCAGATTTAGCGCTGTGCTAGATTTAGCGCTAGCACACTCTGAAGTGGGCTGCATTGCACGAGCTAGTTACCCGAAATTCGTTTTAAAATAACAGAGTAACATTTTCTCTACGTCACAGGCGGGTCATTTGTTTGTCAACGTGTGGCGCTTTTTGTCAAATTGCAACCTTCATGCTGGAAAGTGTTTTCGAAATACTGTCGCTCTCTGTCTTTCACTTCCGTCAACAGTGCAGTTCAGTGACGTGACATTGTTGACAGCGCCCCTATTGGCAGGATGGTGCATATATGGTATATATATGTGTGTGTGTGTGTGTGTGTGTGTATAAATATATATTTAAATACTCATCGGTGCTAGTGTCCTGCCATGTATATCTTCCATACCATATAGGCATATTCATACAAACAACGAGATAACTTTAAGTAAATGTTTCAATGAGGTAGTCCTTAGTACATTTTATTTCCTTTCTACATAGACGTTGAAAAGCGCGCCCCCGCGGCCATACTGTATAGTAGCGCGCACGCGCACCGCCGAATATTCTGGGCGAACGCTGATTATGCGCGTTCCGTCAGTCTGTTCCTGATGTGTTGGGGGTCTGCATTTGTTCAGCCCATGTTTTAACAGTAGAAGTGACAAAACATCTTACGATGCAGACTCTCACACCGCACGTGTTTTGGGCCCAGAGACACGGCGAAATTTACCTGCGGGTGGAGATAAGCGATGCAAAGGTAACAGTGCTTCTTCAATGAAATCCCGCGAAATAGCATAAGCTAGCAGCCGTTTCAACAGAGCTAGCTCCTGCTTTACTTATCGATCTTGTAGCAGCATGATTAATTATATGTTAACAATGTTAACCGCATGTTTCAATGTTACCTTTTCTCCAAACCTACAGAAGATAAACGTGCTCTTGATATTTATGTAGTTTTTAAACAGGCACCTTTTTTTTTTTGTCATACTAGTAACGTTATACTCTATATCTGACAGGTCATTTTGACAATTAGCTGGTAAGCTAAACGAGCTAGCATTTGGAATTCTGTCAGCAGTCTTTATATACTATTTAATATGAGCAAAATACACACCGGAAAATGCTAATAAATGTAATGATCAGGTTACTAATGAGTACCTGTCGAATTGAAATATGACTCTGGAATTGGAGGTCAAAGGTTGCATACAAAAACCAAAAGGATCACACCAAAGGAATGCTATCTATCTATCTATCGACAGTCATGTTTAAAACCTAATATCTCCTTTTAATTCTTTTTTTTTAAACAACCTCAAACGGGCAACTAATAACCTTTTCACCGTCCCATTACAGTATTAACAAAAATTAATCCAAAAAGAAAAAAAAACATGTGGTCAGTACCAATTTACTGCTTAATACTAATCCTTTCTGCTTCCACATGATTTAAAAATGTAAGTTGCAGCCAGGTGCTGCTAATCATCAGTCCATGATTAACTGCTGATTAATCAGCAGGTGTGCAGACCTCCTATAAAGCCAGAAGTTATGGCAGTTTGCAGGTCTAGAGCATTCAGGTATGTTACCACAATGCTAAGAGGGAAAGAAAGACATAAACAGTGGTCTTGGAGAAGCAACTGTTGTTGCACATCAATCTGGAAAGGGTTATACAACCATTTCCAAACAATCTGGAGTTCAACATTCTACATTGAGAGAGATTATTAACAAGTGAAAAGCATTCAAGACAGTTGCGAGTCTTAACAGGAGTGGATGTCCCAGGAGACTCATGCCAAGTTCAGACCATGCAATGCTACAGAGAAATAGAAAAGAAAAAGAAAAACACAAGCTATTTTTCAGACCCTACAGGCTTTACTGAGCATGTTAAATGATAAAGGACATGACATCACAATTAGAAGAAGACTGAACCTGTACAACTTGTTTGGAAGGGTTGCTTGGAGAAAGCCTCTCTTGTCTGAAAAGAACATGGAGGTACTGTATGACTGAGGTTTGCAAACCTGCATCTGAACAAATCACAAGACTTCTGAAACAATGTCCTATGGACAAATGAAACAAAAGTGGAATCGTTTGTCCTTAATGTCTAGCACATGTTCGGCAAAACCCAAACAGCATTTCAGCAGAAACAGCTCAGACCCATTGCCAATAAAGGAGGTGGAGGGTGATGATTTGGGCTTGTTATGTAACCACAGGTTCTGGGCACCTTGTGATCATTAAACTCCACTGTATATCAGAGAACTCTAGAGGCAAATGTCAGGCCATCTGTACGACAGCTAAAACTAAGTCATAGTTCTTTTGTATATTTTTTTTGTAAGAGACTGAAAGTCATAACGAAAATTGTTACGTCAATTATTTCTGCTAAAGATGGATCTACACGCTATTGAATCATGGGGTGTACTTTTTTTTAGTACTGTCCAGTTTTTTTTTTCTTTTTTCTTATTCATTTTTGTTAGATAAATAATAGCACGGTGAAAAAGGTTGTTCACCTATGGTTGTATTTGCCTAATAGTAGACCCGCTACTATTTTTTAAAATAAGGTTTTACACAATAAAATATAAAATTAAAAGAGGGTTACTAACTTTTGAACTTGATTGTATCTGTCAGCATCCACAACATAACCATATGATTTTAAGGTGGGTTTTATATTTGTAGATATAAATCCATGACTTCCTCCTCCTTAGCCATCTGTACCCCTCATGTTTTATTTATAAACCTTTTGCTCAGGTGCTGGATGACACAACATGTGGCTTGTACACAGCTAGGTGTTTCCTTACATTACTTCCACCCTCCCCCAGTACTATTGCTCAGTTCTAAGAATGGATTGTATGTTTGACAAACATCTTTGCTTTGCTCATGCATGGTCATAGCACTATAAACGTAGGCATGGACGACAGTAGTGCAATTGTTGTGCTTCCATGAAACTGGTAGTAACCTGCCGTAAATACCACTTTGATGCAAATCATTCATATCGGCTGCCTGACATTTGATGCTACACTACCTTCGGTTCGCACAACAGATCATTTGTTTCCAGGTTTGGTTGCCGTTCTTCAAACACTGGCCATATGTTAAAACAATGTATATTAGTTTTATTTTATTTACCATAGTGCAAATGTCATGTCTGGTTTATTTTAAGGATATTTTAAAGGAAGTCAGGAAATGAAAAAAGTGTTTGTGTGTGGTTTTTGCAGAACCTTGACATAAGTGCACAAGGAAACACCCTTCAGTTCAGAGGTAGGTCTTTTAACCATCTGCAGTAGCTATTAATACTTAATGCAGCTTTCTATTGCACTGTCTCACTTAATTATTTTGTACCAGGGCAGGGTCATGGAGCAAAGGGAGAAAATGAATATGAATTCAGCTTGGAATTCTTAAAACCAGTGAAATCTGAGGTATGATGATGTTGGATGACTGTTCATCGAATGTTTTTCAATGATATTGAACACTGAAATGTTTGACTAGGTTTGAATGCTTGTAAATTCTCATCATATGTGTGTATTAAAGATAACTGTACCATGGGTCAGGCTGTTTAACATTTTGATGTAACACGTGGCTTTCAGATTGTACAGTCAGTGATAAATCTTCTGAATATGAAAAATGTGTCATAAGCACTATTCGGACGGGACTAATTTTACTGGGGGACGTTAGAGAAATTTCTGTTTCATAGAGGTACTTTGTGATTTTAATCCCGTCCGAATCTGCCATGTCTGTCTTTTTCTCACACGACATTTATAAAAATTCCAGAGCAAATTACCTACTAATTTTCAGCAAACTCTGCGGTCCTCTGAGAAATCTAATCTCGTCAAAATGCGAATGTCTGTGTTTGCCGAAAATGTTTTTTCCGAAATGCATTTACTTGTGTGCTTTGGTCAACGTGAACTACCGTACAATTTCTAGCGCGCCGGTATTCGAGTTTCTATGCTTCAGTAGAAATCCGCATCCTTAACACGTGGTCTTGTGCAACGCCCACATGTAAAACACAGACACGCCTACCTCCATAATAAACACGGAGATGTTAGTCCTGTCCGAATCCATACATGAAATGACAGACGTCGGCTGAAAAAAAATTCAAATTCAAACGTCTCCCAGTAAAACTAGTCCTGTCCGAATAGTGCTATAGTGTTTTATTGCTTGTGCATATACAGGATAAGACTTATGTGCTTGCATTTCTTTTCAATGATTTTCTGTTTTTTCAGTTGTTTAATTTTTTATGCACTTTGTGTAGATAAAACACAAATCCACCCAGCGTCAAGTGAATATCACAGTGAGAAAGCAGAAGCACTGCTGGTGGGATCGGCTCACGATGCAGGAAAAGAAGCCAGTGTTTTTAGCTCCTGATTTTGATCGCTGGTTGGATGAGTCTGATGCTGAGATGGAGTTGAGGCAAAAGGTAAGGGGGATTTCTAAATGGATGTGTTTCTTATGACTGGAAATTCAGTAAAAAAAATTTAATAAAATCACTTGTATTACATAAAGACATTGTGGTGCTCACTGACCTTTGTTTACACCTTTGTTTGCATCTACCTTCCACAGGAAGAAAAAATAAATAAAGTAACCATTGAGTCCAGGATTCCAAAGGACCGTAAGTGAACTTCTGAGTGCTGAAGATTTAACATTTTTCAAAATAAAGCCTGTGAAAAAGAACATTAAAAAAAAACATGATTATTATGTTTTTTGTTTCCCACAGCTTACTTGGGCCTGAAAAAGGGTTATCTCTTCATGTACAACCTGGTCCAGTTCCTTGGATTCTCTTGGATCTTTGTCAACATGACTGTTCGCCTATTTATACTTAGAGAAGGTGAGGATTTATTTCTTTAAGTAAACGGAGGGTACACTATCCATATCTATAGTAGACAACCTCTGGCAAAATGTATGGAATCACCACAGTTGAATGTCGTTCAACAAGATTTAATTTTATTATTTTACTTTGTAGCAAATAAAAAAATTAAAGATATAATACATTTTTGTTTAATTGATGATCATTCAGAAATTGGAAAAAAATACAACAAACAAATTGCATTGTAACATTTTAATGAGTATCATATTTTTCCCAGTTCCTGTAGAGGAAGAAATTGAATTACAGCCAGAGGTTGTATTTGTCCCGTATGTCGGCTTTTGTTGAGGCTATGAGCCTTCTGTCATGCAAAATACAAAAGACATAGCTTCCTTTTCATTACTATGTCTGCTGTAAACTTGTATTTTGTTTGATTTAGATACAGTATAATGAAATGTTTGTAGGTATGGTTTGTAATAGAGGCATAATAAAGGATGTATGTTTTTTTCTTAATGATGGTGTAATTAGTTACATTATTGCTGTTTTTTTTGTTTTGTTTTTTTTAGATTCTTTCTATGATACCTTTCACACCATTGCGGATGTGATGTACTTCTGTCAGATGCTAGCCATTGCTGAGATCATTAATCCTGCTTTGGGGTTAGTCAGGACTGGTGTGATGCCTGCTTTTATTCAGGTGAGAGCTGTAGATCCTGTCAAACATACCATGATTAAGCAAGTGACAGAGAGGCATTTAAAATAGAATTTTATCACCTTCAGAATTTCCTGCAAACTGTGGTGTGTTTCATGGTGATTAAAGTTCCCTTTTGCAACCAACTTGGGTAAGCAGGAAGTGCTTAGCTCGCCAGCTTCTGTTATTCACAGCAAATTTTATTAGCCAGCCAATGACATGGTAATAATACCAAACATGGTAAAGGCCACTTCTGTTAGCTTGTGTTAATCAGTCTGTTAATTTTGTGATTAACTGTGTTGTGTAAACATCTGACAATTTATGAGTGAGTGAGTGCGTGTGATGAATGTCACTCACACACACACAGTTTGCATATGCAACATTTACACCCAAATTTAAATAATGACTGATAAGAGTACCAGTGCTTACACTTTGTATGAGTTTTTGCACCATGCCTGACATTCTGCATGTTCCTTAATTTAAAAAAAAAAGGAAAACTTAACAATATTCTATTCATTATTTGTTACTCTACAGTACCAGACTGTGGGGATACATTTTGATAATTTTGAGCTCAAAGTTGTGTTATTTTGTATAAAACTTTAATCATATTGTGTCACCAAATGAAACAAGCAATGATAACAGCATTGTTTTTCTGCACATTAAAATAAATAAAAGTGCACTATGTGTAACGTATCACAGTGAGCTTTTGAGCAAGACAGAACAATGATTCACTTGTGCCATTTTACGGTTAATAATACAGTCTACCTTAACACTTAATACTCTACCTTATCTAAGCTTTTGGTTGATTTGGTAATTCACTCACAGCTTGCTGATGTTTTTGTACTTTTGCTTCTATAAACTGGCCAGACACATCTATAAAACAGGCAAATATGTTCACATGCTCATTACTTAAGTGTTTGTGACTGTTTTTCATTATAGAATGTTGTGATGGTATAAGGGTCAACATACAAATTTTTATTGCTTTTCTTTCAAATAATTGTTCACCTTGTTCAAACTCCATGTATTTTTTTTTGTGTTTTGAGTATCTTGGTGTATCCAGTCATATGACTCGAGTACAAATAAGGGTGTGGTCGGCAAATATGCAGTGTTAATTTTTCCTGAAAATCGAAAAGTTTGTAAACTTTTCTCCCTAAACTTTTAAAGGTGATGGGGAGGAACTTTGTTCTTTTTGTCATCTTTGGGAGCCTCGAGGAAATGCAGAACAAACCGGTTGTTTTCTTTGTCTTCTATCTTTGGAGTGCTATTGAGATATTTAGGTAAGCTTATCTTATTTGTATAAGCAATACACTATATAACCAAAAGTTTATGGACATCCGACTATCATATCCATATGTGGGACTTCTCCCAAATGTTGGAAAATGGAAATACACAACTGTCAGGTTTTTGTATCCTGTAGCATTACAGTTGGCTTCACTAGAACTAAGGTGCCCAAACCTGTTCCATCATAACAGTGCCTCTGTGCACAAAGCAAGGTCCATAAAGACGTTGTTGCCAAAGTTGAGTAGAAGAACTTTGTCCTACCCAGAGCCTTGACCTCAAGCACACACTGGTTGTGGAGGTTGTTATAACAGCAAAGAGGGACTAAGTCTGGAATGGGATGTTCAAAAGCACATATTGGTGTGATGGTCAGGTCTCCACATACTTTTCACCATATATATGTATCAATGTTGTAGCACGTGATAAAAATTTTCAGCTTAACCCAGCTGCTAGTTTTAAGGAAGTCACATGAAACTCTGTGGCTCTGACAGTTCAGTGCCAATTTTAGCATACATTTTTAATCTGTATAAAAAGGCCATAAACACAGTGGTGTTAGAAACAATTTATCTTTTGAAAATAGAATACAGAAGTTCTGAAAGTGAAAATGCAGGTATAAAAATATTTCAAAAGCAGTATATATTTTTTTTACTTTAGGTACCCCTTTTATATGTTGACATGCATTGACACGGAATGGGAAATACTGACTTGGCTACGGTATACTATTTGGATTCCACTGTACCCACTTGGTGTTCTTGCTGAAGGTGAGAATAGTAAATGTTACTTTACTTTTTTATTATTATTCACTTTATCATAGATAAGCTATGTTGATGTTTAAAGTGTTCACTAACAATCTGATCAGGCAGTATGTTCCAGACTTGTTTAAGGTTTTGTTTGTGGCTTGTTTGTCCATCAGCTGTGGCAGTCATCCAGTCTATCCCCATCTTCAATGACACAAAATTTCTAAGCATCCCTTTGCCTGAGGTCCTTGGCTCCTCCCTCAGCTTCTCCTACATCCTGCAGCTCTACTTGCTACTCATGTTCTTAGGTGAGTCTCTCCACTTTGAGAATCGCAATGCTTTGTTGACATGTGCTGTTCTTGCAATTAACTGCAACATGATCTTATTTCTGTGCACAACCGCTGACCTATATTCTACTACTACATGCTTTACAGGACTTTTCAGCAACTTCCGTCATCTTTACAAGCAGAGGAGGAGACGGTTCCGAACGAAAAAGAGAAAAGCCAATTGAGATGCTCATAGAAGAAGTGAAGTGTGCTGCCTTCAGCAGGACACCATCAGTCTATCATTTTCTGCTCTCTATCTAAAGAAGGCTATATAGAAGCAGAATTGTCTATCCCTCTGCTGAATTAAAAAAAATGCATTTACAGCGTAGCTTTCAAAATCAATTGGACCTTGATCCAACTATGTAACAAATTTTCATTTAACAGGATGAAATTATTTATAAATTTAGCCGTTATTTCCATTATATTTAGTTAGTCCCCGCCCCCCTATGAGTCATTTCCTGGAACAGTTGTGTGTGTTTATCTCTGCAGAATAGCAGACAACCTGTTATAGGGACCAACAACCTCAGGGACTGTAAAAGTTTAACAAAGCAGCAGAAACCCACAAGGTGGGCAAAAATCTGTTATTTTATGAAAACAACACTGAATCCCAAGCAGCAGATGATTGTTAAAATTATGCTTTCAGATGAATGATTATGATCAACCACATTAAAAATGTGTGATTCATTTTTATTTCTTTTGGTTCAATTGTAGAAAATGCTATGTACACAAAAAAAAAAAAAACACTTATTGAGAATGGGTTCTTGATGAACAGGTTTCTTTTAAGGATGCATCCATGTTGTTAAAAAAAAAAATGCAGGAGCCATTGTTTTTCGCCTACATCCTATCAGTTCCACTTCCTCCCCCGGAGAAGTCAGTGAGCATGGGTGTTATTACATGATCAAAAGCTGCATATTTGGGGTCTCCACTACTAGCCAATTTGAGTTGTTGAGCAGCATGGGACAGCTGGAAGGCAGCATCTGGATGGGCGGAGTCAGGCAGTAAGGTGCATTCCCTTTCCAACAGCTCAGCCACACCTTTTAACAGGTCCCAGAAACCAAATCCTAGTGCAGCTTTTCGCAGTCGGTTTAGCTCCTTTAACACACGGAGAAAAGTTTTCAGTTAATAAATGATAAAATTACTTATTACAAAATAAGCAAGGACTATCCAGTATTTAGCCTCCCTACTAATTTCCTAAACAGTTAAAGCATGGTTGCCAAAACAGCATGTTACCTTGTAGAAGGTCTGAGTTTTCTCTGGAAGCTTTCTTGCATTTCGAAGTATTTTCTGTACATCTGTCTATAAGGAAAAGACATTTACTTTTGAATTGTGAGATTTATTCTCTCTGTCAGGTGCTGTGAACTGGGCTCCTAAATCACATGCCCCTACCCCATAAGGCTTTAGCATACCAGTCATGGTGTCTTGACAGGACTCGGGTTAAATAACGTACCTGCAGTCCACTGGCTTTGATCCAGACGGTGACATTTTGGGCATAACTGCGTTTGTTTTTTGGTAGGACAGGGAAAGGGCTTTTGCTGTCATCCTCCCCATAAGGATTTTCTGGTGCATCTATACAATCAAAGGATTTTAATTTAAAACATAACAATGACATTTTATAGTTTGACACACAAGCATGTCGAAATCTATAATGGTCATTGTTATATACGGGCTGTACCGAAAGTAATATAAAAGTGGGCATAACTTTTATATTAACTGACATAAGTCGTTCAAATTGCACACACTAGTACAGTGACTCTATAAAAATGTACTACTTAATGTAATTAACAGGGGTGTCTAATATAGTCTACTATAGTAGACTATAGTAAGTAAGCAATTATATTAACTGTTGTGCAATTATGCAAGACAATAATAACAAAAATGAATTATTTAGAAATAGACATTAATATTCCAACAAATGTTCCCCCATTCCCTGACGATATAACTGGTTTTACAATCTGAGTGGAACTACAATCAATGTTAAATTCAAAATATCGGTATTCTACCTGAAATGGGTCCAAGCTGAGAGATTTTCCCTAGCCACGGTAGAGGCTCTGGGCCAGGCTCGAAAATCGACATCATCAGATTTGACTTTTTCTTACTATCTGCCTGTGAGTAGAGCATCCCAAACCAATCAGGCCTAACAGAGGAGTTTAATGATTAGAGATGGACACAAGGGACTATACAATAGTATGCATTAGATATGCTAGAACATGGCACAATTATCTTATTCAACAGCTTCTTACCCCAGCTGTACAAGGGCCACCATGCCTTCCACTTTCAGACTGCCATGCAGGAGGACACAAAAATTTGGGCTCTTTCCTGCCATCTGATTGGTTGATGCATCCTCTTCCATTTCATCAGCAGCCCCTGTCCCCACTTCATCCGCCTCTGAGAGAAAACACAAAAGCAGAAATCAGCATTTTGCCATAAAATACAATGAGCGTGAATAACAAAGAATCAGATGTGGAGTGGGAACCTTTGTTAACAGCTATGGGTAGGACCAGGTGTCTGGACAGGACTGGAGGACTCGCAATATCACCAATCTCAATAAAACCCATAATCTCCAATTCTGGAAAAAAAGCATACATATAATTTTACATATTTTAACATATTCTTATTAATTTAAACTCAGCTTGTGTATGATGTGTTCATGATAGCACTGCAAAAACATTGCTATGTAAAGTTATTTGGTGTTATGCACAGTTCAACTCAACCTACTTATTTGTCCAACCATCCATCCAACATGTGTATTTTGCAAGAAAACATTTTTGAAAGTTAAATAAAAATGCTGATTTTAAAATGATCACCAGTGCCACAGTGTGTAGTGATGCCTCCTTTAGCACAAATTAGCTGTTATCTAATTTCTGCAGGTCAACCATGAAGGTGTCAATGTTTCTGCTAGAATAAATACATAGGGAACCTCTCCTAATTCCAAAAGACCCTGCCCGAGTAATCCTCCTCATCACAAACCAGTGTTACATTTCTAATGTCTATGTACATGTATATAAGATTGGAGATAATTGCAAACTGTACCTGTGTGCACTGTTTTTGGTACAGGGTCAAGCTCCTCATCCAACAGCACAGGCTCTGGCCTTGGAAACACCTGCACATCAGAAGCTAGGTTTCCACAGCGCAGCACAGCATGAAAAGGCATGTATGCCTGGTCAATCAACTTCCTGCCAACAACATGTTTCCAGACTTACAACATGGTATTCCCATTCAGTCTCTGGCTACATGATGTGCAAAAAAGACAGTGTAGCAGTTATATAAATTGAGCAGTATTTATACCCACCCAAACATTGCTTGAACACTTTTCAGACAAAGTGGTCCATCCATAGTAAAAATCTGTCCTTCTCCACCACTTAACGTGAGAAGCTGCTCCAAATTGTCCATGGCATCAGTGGCTTGGAGCTGCAATAGAATTATGGACAAATTATGGTTATGAGAGGATATCTAACATGGGCTGTTGTGGTCTGATCTTTTAGAAAGGTAATTAAAGTCTAAGATAGCAATAATAACAATAGTTATGAAAATGGACAAGCTAAACCCTTTCAAATGCTGGATGCTTCTGCTGTTAAGTGTGTGTAAATAAAGCACAGAGGAGCTGTGACTGTGATTAATGTCAGTGAAGATTTTAAATGTGAAGATGTCAGAATTCAATTACATCTCTTCATACTATATACTAAATAACCTAAACAGAAGATCAGGGTTAGAATAGAGCATTTTTTTCTCTCCCATTTTTAAAACAGTACCTCCTCTGCACTGGCGATACACACAATGTACAGTTTGGAGGGGAAAGGGAAAGGTAAAGGAAATTTCTTTTCCTCTCCCCGGTGCTTCAGTGTGGCGAGCGAGTGGCGCAGAGAACCACGGCCAATTCCCAGAGCCCCGTCTGTCACCAACACCACCTACAGGCAACAGATAAATCACAAAACACAATTAACAAAAAGTTTCTTGAGTAGTAATGTCAGTCTGAAATATATGATGCATCATATGATATGTTAAGAACCTCTGGAGTGAACCAGAAAATATTAGAGAACTACTCAGCAGAGTCGAACGCAAATCTACAACACTTAATATGGCACCTTACTGCTAGCAAATAATAAAATGTTGTTGCAAATCAACATCTAATTATTTTGATTGATCATCCTTATCCCACTGAGCATGAAACATTTCTATTCTGATCAGAATGACAATATCCTTATGCACAGGTATGGGGCTCAGTAAATTGTTTCAGGAGTATGAAAATCATGTAAACCTGATTTCAGCCCATCTGAAGACCAATGGCAGATTTTTGTATTGCGTTATTAGACAGTGGTCTCAATTAAGGGAGTATTTTTTAGGGGAAATGGTGTTCACGCCTGTGCATAACAGAATACACAGTACCTGGCAGGGACAGGTGTAGCCCCACTCCTGCTGCACAATGTTACTGACTCCTTGCAGTGCTGACTCCAGGCAGGTTTTATCATAGTCCTCCAGATTGTTCAAGGCCTCCTGTGCAGCAGTTTAAAGACAAAGTGCAAAATTATGAACACAAGTAAGTTTGACATCACTCTTTAGTTTAAAAAAGAACTACATTCAATCAAAAAATGAAATACTCAATATTTCAAATTGCATAACGTCAAATAAAAATGTCAGCAGTAATCGTGCTGCACCAGAATAGTCCATACCTGTAGAGTGTTGTAGTCCCTGGTGAAAGGCACAGTAAGCTCCCAAAGAGATGAAAAGGCAACAAGTGCAGTGAACTCCAACTTGTAATTTGTGGCCATGTGTTCAAATAGCATGGTTAGTCCATGGACAGCCAGGTTCTTCCTCTGAAACTCCTCACTGCCTTCCAATGACACAGGCCGTGTCATGGACAGTGAAGCGTCCATAAGAACCACAGTTGGCATGATGGCAGAAATATTTTATTCGCTCTCTAAAGATGTTCCGGAAGCTCCCACATCTTACCTGTGAGAATCAGGATCAGAGACTGATTATGTCCAACGTGTATCTCTTACATCCTGTTAAATATCCTATTTATCACATACGCGACCATACACGGTATGATATGAATTGAAATGCTTATATGACTGTTCATGACCTAAAAAAAAAAGGGAATGGTACAGAACAGAAAGAAGGATTTTACTGCAATAGGAAAATAATGTATAGTTGCACAAAAATAAATATAAAATGTAAAAATTTGGGATAGATCTGTTATGTTACAGTACAATACAAGGCGTTACCCTTCACTTACATTATCACAGTCAATTTTAGAAACATTATTAATCAGGAAAACTTACTTTACATCACTACAGTAAATACAGCAGCACAAGGAAGATGCAAATAAACTGATTGTACTTATAACTCAACACTCCTGCCTCAGATTAAACACATATTAATTCAGTAGATATTTACAATGCATCTCTACGACACTTAACATCACATATAATCCGCTTTGTTCGATGTTTGTTCGAAATAAGTCCAATGTTAGAGTATTGTTTCTTTTTAAACATAAGTATTTGGTGAAATACATCAACGAGCTATCTAGCTAGCAAGCAACATCACAACGCCTGAGCATTTACGCGGTCCAACCGTGCTCGGACCTAGAAACAATCCAAACTAAATAACTGAACACTTACGACAACTATTCTGGCAATGAAATAAATAATAAATATGATTAAAACGAAACTTTACCCATTCTGAAACCAGAAAAAACAAAACAAAAGCAGCTAAGAGAATAAGAGTGCACCGCTTAATGGGACCGGGTAGGGACAAGAGAAAGCTGACATTCTGTTCCGACGAGAGAGAGAGAGAGAGAGAGAGATGAAGCACTTGTTGCAGCTGAAAGGAAACACACATACACAGTCTCTATTACTGACCAAAATGTCAGTCTTTAAAGAGAATTATAGTATTAATTGGTATTTTATTCCACAAAAAACGTGAACAGCTTTCTTTACATATGTTTTTTCTTCTTCTTCCCAGTTTGTTTTATTTGTTTCCAACAGTTGTTTATTTAAAACAGAAAACGGGTCGAAGTAATTGGGATGAAAATGGTTCAAGACATGGGGTAATGAGAGTGTAGTGAGACAGTACAGATAATCTTCTTAAAAAGACTTCAGGTATTAAGTATTATGCTGATCCACGGTGCTGTGTGTGCGCGCGTGTGTGTGTGCGCGCGCGCGCGCGCGCGTGTGTCCCAGTTGACCTGAGCTGCTGTGCGCACTGTGCGAGTGTGTGAGCGCCGGAGCTCAGCGTTCAGCCCAGCTGTCTGTCCATCAGCAGCACCGCGCCGCGGCTCCGTAAGTACACCCCTCTCTCTCACCTCTCTCTCTCTAACATCACCGACAACCCGAGACTCCGAGAAACTACCGGGGATATGTAAAAAAATAAAAAATAACAACAGGGGATATGTGATCGAGATCTGCCCGTATTGTCCTATACGATGCGTAAAACATTAAAAGAATAGAAAATAATCCAGTTGTAGTTGCTTCTACCTGAGGATCATCATTTGACTTGATTTAGATTTGTCAGGGGTCACTACAAATTTTCTTTTATGGTTTGTTTCCTTTATAAATTGTTTTAGCCATTATTGCTTTAGTTAAATTATTATTATTGTTGTTGTTGTTATTATTATTTTGTCATATCACAGTGGCTTATTGGTTAGCACTGTCGCCTTGAACCTCCAGGTTCTGGGGTTGATTCCCACCTCTGGTCTGGTTGCCTGCAGTTTGCATGTTCTCCCGCGTGCTTGTTGGGTTTCCTCTGGGTTCTCCAGTTGTCTCCCACAATCCAAAGACATGTAGATTAGGATAGTTTCCATTCCCAAATTGCCTGTAGTGTGTATGTGTGCCCTATGTTGGATTGGCACCCCTCCCAGGGTGAACCCCACCTCGTACCTTAAGTCTCCTGGGATAGGCTGCCGGCCCCCTCCATGGCCCTGTATACAGGATAAGCCGGTATAGACAATAAGTGAGCATACACAGACAACTTCATTATTATTACAGAATCGTATAAAATCTTATCTTATCTTTCCTTACCTTTTTTTAGGTCATGATCAGCGGTTTAAACATTTCCTTGCATGTCATGCCGTGTATTTTTGTGTACGTGACAAATAAAATTTGAATTTGAATCCTGTTGCTTAAAGTTTATGTCTGTTGTTTACAGCAAGAGACCTGGGAGATGAATCCTCCAATCCTGAGAGATTGAGATGTTTCACATCGTGACTGTGCCCTTTACACCCCATCATAACCTGGTGGGACACTCTGGGATATACTATCTAGGACAAGAGCACCTCCGTTAGAAAAACCAGTGCAAAATGTTTCTAACTCGGAGAAAGAGACTTCAGTTGACTCGTATTATATTTCTCCTGTCTGGGGTTTTGCTTTGTTGTATCTACCAACTAACAGTTAGAACCAGTTTACCAGGACCCTGGACTCAACCTCAGATTGGAGAAAATTCCAAAGTTGACCTTGAAAATGCTACTGAAGGACTAGCAGTGAAAGCGGGAGCACCAGCCAAGCTGACCACCACTGCTGTGGAAGAAGTTATATCAATTCATACAGCGCATAAATCAGACACAACTGCATCTGCCACCCCTCTGAGAACAGAGAAAACAGAAACACCAGCGGTACGCCCGGCGACCACCACAAACAAGACAATTGTCCGCTGCATCTATGTAGATCCAGACCTTCCGAAGCCCACTCCAGTTCCTACACCAGCACCTGAACCCACTCACCCTACACCAACAATCACCATCCCAGGCACTGCAGAGCCCCCTCCTGTAAAGGGTGAATACCCTCAGGACATCTTCTCAATTGAAGAACGACGGAAAGGTTGGGTGTTACTGCACGTCTTTGGGATGATATACATGTTTGTTTCTTTGGCCATTGTGTGTGATGAGTTCTTTGTCCCTACTCTTGGTGTCATCACTAAAAAGCTGGAGATTTCAGATGACGTTGCTGGAGCAACATTCATGGCGGCTGGTGGCTCTGCTCCCGAACTCTTCACTTCCCTGATTGGTGTCTTTATCTCACACAGCAACGTGGGCATAGGAACTATCGTAGGGTCAGCAGTATTTAACATCCTTTTTGTAATCGGAATGTGTGCTTTGTTCTCACGGGAGATGCTCTACCTCACCTGGTGGCCTCTCTTCAGAGACGTGTCCTTTTACATCTTAGATCTGATCATGCTCATCATCTTTTTCTTGGACAATACCATCGTGTGGTGGGAGAGCATAATGCTGGTGAGTGGTTATGCAATCTATGTCTACTTCATGAAGTACAACGTCCAGATTGAGCGAGCATTCAAGTCTCAGCTTCACAGGCACAAGAACATCGTCAAAGTCATCCCAGTAGAGGAGCCTGAGAAGGTGTGTGTTCATTGTTTTTGGGGGTACATTAAAACAATCACGTCATACTTTAGGCTATCATTAGACAGGCCTGCTAAGTCGGTGTATTCAAGTGGTCTAATCTAGTTAGAGTCAGTGAGCCATAAAACAGGATTAGGTTTGTTTTATGCTACACACATGAACTTTCCTTAAGGGCCTTTATTAACACCGAGCGAGACATTCTAAATGCATTCCAAAGATATGCAAACATCTTTTTGCTCAATTCTGAATTCTGAATGATAGGTATTATGAGAGGGTATTATAACATTGTCATGCACAGACAACAGTAGAATTTGATTGTCCTATGTTTATTCATCATCGCACACACACACACACACACACACACACACACACACACACACACACACACACACACACACACACACACACACACACATTCGCATTCGACAGCCTTTGATGAGACAAAAAAGGATCTCCTGTGTAAGCGAGACCTTACTAATGAGCTGTCCTGCCATTTGTGATGTAGCTCACACAGATTAACAGTGACAATCCAATAAATATTAATAAAATGCTAGTTCTAATGTATAATGTTATATTTTTACAAGCTCCTCTCCTCAACCTTACTTTCTCTCTCAGCTTAGACACTGTGATTATTAGGGGTCTCTCTTAGGAGAGATCAGCACTCACACTAATCTACCATAATGTTTTTACATACACACACACACATGTACACATTTGAGACAGGGATTAAAAGATGTACAGAAAAGATGTACCTTAAATACTGTTCAAACTAAAAAATAACAATGCTTATTTCGGAGCAGCATACTGCTTAATACCTTTCGTTTAAATTTTAAATATTTATTGTACTGAATTTTCCTCAGAACTTGTTTGAGTTATTTGAGTATGAGCTACGATAGCTGCACATTCACATGACCGTAAAATACATTTTCGAAGTATATTTAGTATATTAGACCCGATAAATGAAAATCAGTGTTGCATGTCAATACCTTCATCCTTTTTAAGCCCTGATAGTATTTTTCTCTGCTAGCTGAAATAAAGCCATTCTCACCGTTAACTCTAATCCTATCAGGCTGTGCTCTGTTGCCCAAACTGTGTAACATATAGCATGTTTAAGTTAGTTAAGTGTTATTGGAGCTTATATAGAGTTAAAAGGGTGTAAGAAGGCTTAAGAAGTTTGTCAGCCTCTTGTATCTGAGTAGAACTCCACCCAGTGGCACACATTTAATACTGATAATTAATTAAGGAAGAAAACACTGCAGGGCATGCTATTAGAGAAAAATAATTAACATGGGCTGATTTCATGCTACATCCACAGCCGTCTTCTACCAATTGAAAGTGAATATTCAACCAATGAATGAATGAATGAATGAATGAATGAATTATTACTACTAAATGCTTGATTGATTGTGTTTAATTTTCTAAAACACAGCTTGGTTAGTATTTTGCGAAGTCGAATATTGGAATCATATTAATGTGCTCATTCTAACACATGATATTTTGTATAGTAAAAACTCATTCAAAGGAACTTGGATGTCACCCACTCTGCATCTAATAATAAAATAAATGGTTTAAAACTGTTGTTATTTAACTAAATTCAACGTATAATTTTTGATTTAACAGTAAATCACATTGTGCATTATTCCTTAAACAGATAATTACCATTGCTATAATAACACATATTATGTATAATACATAATATACTACTAATAATGTAAAGACATAATATACTATATAATTGCCTGTGGCTTAAATGTGCAGGTACCTGAGACTCCTTAAATAAACTTTTGATAAAATGTGCTTTACCATAACAGTGATCAGTTTCTTTGTTCAAATAATAGCAGATATAACCCAATAATCATAAACAGTCTTATGTTAAATTGAGCATCCACCATACAAGTCTGTGTGAATTAGCTGTTTTGAGAACAAGTGCATTACTGAACCGATTATATGAATTTGTTATAGAAAATGAATCAACATCTTCTCACTAATAACATTTGCAAATTTAACAGGGTTGTACATAAGTGTTAAAAGAAGGTTTCATAATCAACACAGAGACACTAATATAGTTAATTGGTAGTAGTTTAAATCGTCAAGTGAAGACTTTTACCAACTAATACTTTGGATGTGGGCACATTTGTTTTCCTTTTTTTTTTTTTTTTAAACACACAATAATTTACACAGTATAATACTACTATACAGTATAATAAGACTGTAAAGTTGGCGTGTCTGTACATTGAAGATATTTGTGAAAAAAAATAATTTGAGGGGATGTAAAATGATTAATAGAACACATTTTGATTTATTTTTGTTTGTTTGTGCACACATTACATCAAAACTACTGAACAGATTTTAATGGGGTTTTCAGAGATGTATTTGTCTGAGCTTGAAGTAACATATAGACTTTGTTTAATTACAATTGGCCTATGAGAAGAGAACATATGCTACTTTTAAATTTAAATGGAAAACCCCCTTTTATATATAAAGTACTCTCATTACCACAGATGGCGCTGGACGTACTCTAAACTTGCTAAGAGCTGATACAGAACAAGAAATCATGAAAACCTTCAAAAAATCAGAGTTCATCTCAAAATTCAACAGGTGGCGCTGTACATTTTTAAATTCATGCTTATGAGTGTGTAATTGAAATCGAATTAATAAACGTCATCATACACCTTCATTGCGCACTTAATGGTAACACAAAAAAATGTGTTAATTTCAAAATTAAACAGATGGCGAATTTTCAGGGAATTCGCTTTGTGACTTAGAGTTTCATTGTATTATACCTACTTATGATTTGACTTGCAAATACGGATTTTAAGTACCTATTTCGGTTTGTGATTTGCCTTTTTTTGGGGTATTTCATATAAACAAAGTCGCGGGCACAGCTAGTATGCTCATATTAAATGCTCCGGTCAGGATGATTGTTAGTAGATGCACTACTAACAGTACCAATAATGTAATAATAACAATAACAGTTAAGGAATAGAAAGCATGTACTATAAAATTATTAAGTAATTCAATAATATCTCATCATTTTATATTTATGACTACAATATTTTCATGCATTTCATTTCATTCAGTTCACATAATATCAGATAAAGTACAATATAAAAATCTGATAATGAAATGTATTTTTAAATACAGGGGCCAAAGTGGTTTAATGGATAAGGTGCTGGGTTATTGTCAGGAGTTTGGGAATTCAAGTTCTAAGATCTAATGAAGAAAGTTGGATGCAGAGAGAAGTGTTTTACTGTAAAGTGTATATGAAAAAGTCTGGCTATCGTGAAGAAATAAATGTTTTTCTTAAAAATATGTTTTGTAAAAGTATTGTAATTTGCACCTGACATTCCTGCAGTATATGAAAAGTAATGGTTTGTCATCACACTAGACGCTTAGAGGGTAGAGTTTTGTGATAATGGTTGATAATGGGCTTTAGGAATAAAATTTACCTAAAAATTTAAATGTTTAAAAACGTAGTTGTAAAAAACACTAACAATTCCTAATTCATCTTTAATACTGTAGCTTTATCAAATGTTTAGTTAAATTATTATTATGCATTTATTTGGTATTTGGAAACATACATGAAGTAAATTTCTAAGAATCTATATGACATGCAGACAAATTGTTAATATGGATAATCCAAACTTTTATTAATTTATTTACTTAATATGGATAATCCAGGGAATAGGACACAGGATGTAGGGGTCCACCAAGGAACTTGGTAGAAACATAATTAAGACTTTGCAGACAGGGCCACTCAACTACAACTATAATTGAGGTTAAAGGGTCGTGAAGCACTAGAGCAAAATGATCAGAAGGAACTGCCAAGTACAAGTGTAAATGCTAGTTTAGAGTATTTCTGTCAGAGCAGAAACATAACTAAGAACCCATGAAAAAGATATCTGTTCTAGTGCAGGGGCATGCTTTCTGTGCCCTAAGCAATAATGTGCATTAATAATAATAATAATAATAATAATAATAATAATAATAATAATAAACTGTCTATTAAGTGTTTCTATTTCACAAGTATCTCAATGTTTTATGAAATTGATCATTGAAAGAATGTCTCAGTCACACTGAGTAAGAACACCTCCCTTAAATACTTACTGAATATTCTTACCAAGGATAGCTGATGGTGCAAGATTTGAAGCAGATTCCTTTTTTCCCTGGAATTTTTAAGATTTATGCAGTGTGAATTTGAATACTGCGTTTACTTATTTGTAATCAACTTTGATCAACTTATATTTGGACAGTCCCATCTTTTTTATATATCTGTTATTGTCATTATATTAATACATGAGTCCACTAAACAATTAGATGATACAGTAGGGGTTGACCTTGATCACCTACTAGGAAATATTTGACATTCTCTTCATTTTTTTCCTGCCACTTATGATATTGTAACTGTTTAACCCTGTTAATGCCTAATCCAGTAAATTATGCTCTCTTGAGATTCAGGAGTTTAACTCACACTACCAATTTCTCTTCCAAACGTAATTCAGTATTTTAGGACTTTAGGACGTTCATTATCATTTAGTTTAATTCCAAATGTTTTTTTTTTTTATATGAATTGAAATGTAGAAGATGAAATTGTTCTTTTTATGTGACATTGGACTTCTGTAATGCTTTAAACTGTTGGATTTTTACAGGAAAATGGGACTCCAGTTGAAACTAATTCTACTCCTGAGCCTGAAGACAAGAATCTATTAAAGGTAATTAAACAGTTACAAAAATGAAAAAGCTAAATATTTTCTCATATTCACAAGAAATATAATATATTGAATGGGAAAAATGCACACAATAAGAGTAATCTTTGACTGGAGGTCCTACCACGGTTGTAAAAATGTATTACAACCTTGGCCTACACTGTCCCAAAATTCAAATTCAAAAATTAAAATAAAAATTTTATTTGTCACTTTACAGTCATACACAGTACGATATGCAGTGAAATGCTTATACGATCGCCCGTGACCTTAAAATTTTTTAAATTTTTTTTACAAGAAATAAGGAAATAAATAGTGAAATGGAATGAAAATAGAGTACGTTAAGCTATAAAACAAGATGCAAGATACAAATTTTTTAAAAAATATATAGGAAATATAAAATATTAAATATAACAACTTATTAAAACTTATCTGTCTGTACAAATATTGCAGTAATTTTAATGAAAATGAGACTAAAGGGAAATGTGAAAATGTCCTGGAAGTGTGCAAATGTGCATATATGTGCAAATGTGCAATTGCCAAAAGTGTCCATTCTATGAGGAACTAGTTGAACTAAAGAGGTTCCTAGATGGATGGGTGGATGTGTGGATGGATGGAAGAGTAATCTGTTTGATATTGTTTGAGTTTCACATCAAATTCTTTTTAATCCAACAGTGCCTTTTAAGTATGCCTTTTAAAAAAAGCATTTATTTCAGTACTAGCCCTTTTGACATTATGAGAATAAGTGGTAACCTGTCTTTACCTTTATCTGTCTGTGTGAAATTAAATGTATGTCTATATGCTTATCTTCAGCTGAGGCCCACACTACAACGAGGGGGTAGTTCAGCATCTTTGCATAACAGCACCATGAGGAACACCATTTTCCAGCTCATGATTCACACACTGGACCCTTTGGGTGAGGGTAAGAGCACTTCAGTGATACATCCCTTTATAAAGGAAAGCCACTTAGCATAAATTGTAGAAGTCATGTGGCCTTTTAAATAACAGTGTAGCCAGTAAAGCTGTGAATCATGATTCATGGTCATGTGAGGTTTTTAAGAGTGCAGATAGATCTGATCTGATGGTGATGAAGGACAGGATTTTGGAAAAGACCAGATATAAATGGTAAATTTATAGATTTTTTATATATAAGTACCAGAGCTGAGGTCATCTATATACTGTATAATGTAAATAATGTGGCTCTGAATTAATGAACAACTTCATTGGTAAGAAACATCATTCTCTTTTACACTGTTCAAGCAAGAGAGGAATTGTTGAAAATCAGCAGCTGATTACATTTAATTTCAGATTTTGCTTGCATGCTGTACATTTAGCTTTTAAATTTATAATAAAATATAAAAAATGATTTTTGATCACCGTTTGCTAAGGGAGTAAAATATACAAATATATAAGGGAGTTCCTGTGTCCTTCACTGAATAAAAGGGATTAGCAAAGCGTTCAAATGAAGGCAGCACTAAGTCCAGATTGAGACTAAGCAGGTAAATGCCTCTGTCAGTCTTTGAAATGAAGAGTGTTTCGGGTAGGGAAGCAAGGATGGAATTGACTCATAAGCATAGTCATGGTTTGGTGGCATTTTATCTTGTCACAGCATTGAATATAGACGCCTACACAGCAAAATCCTTAGTCTTGAATGAACACTCAGAGTGTTGATTTAACACTTTCAGAGTACATTCGTGACCATTAGGTCATATATAAACACTTGGGGTGTTAACACTGGGAATTTTGCAGTGTAAATGTGCTTGCCAGCATTTTATATACTGATTAGGCAGCTGTATGAGTTAAAATAATCAGAAATTTGTCATATAATTTAAAAAAGTGCTAGAACATGAATCACATATCATAATTCCACAAGGGTTAGTTTTGCATAAACATCCCATAGCTATATCAAAAGCAGCGGTACAGTAGTTTATACTGCAGTTGTGACCGGTGAAATTGAAGGTGCTTCACAAGTGATAACAGAAAACACTGCACATGGAGGTGAAAGGAAGTAGTCATACAATATACCTTTCTCTTGCCCTTATACGGGGGATTTGGGGGAATTTTGTGCATATAGTATCCAGTGTGCATTCCAGCTGATCTCAATGGAAGCATGCCTAGGGGTCAGTGGTAAGGGAAGAGGAGGCGTTAAAAGTCTTTTGTATCCGATGACCTTAACCTCATCCTCACGGAGTAGTGTTGCAGCTGCAGTCTCATTGGTCCTCCTTGTTCAAGCTACCAGCACTGGGCTGCTCCAGCATATTAAGCTGCTTTTGATAGAGCTCATAAAAGCTGGCTGAGAGCCAGCCTCCAGTAGCGCAATCCCTTTATCTTATCAGTGCTCTCCCTTATTCATACACAACAGATACAGCACACCTGCTACATAGCACTTCACATGACCCACTTTGTGTAATTGTTATCTCTGTTAATGCATACAGTATGGGGTTTGTACTGAAGCATTTCTTATTCTGGCCATTCTGGGGAAAGGCAAGGCATGTGCTGTGCCGTTCATCAGATTTATGTAACAACGCTGTACTGACCAGCATGGATAACTAGGTTTTAAATCTGAATCTTAATGTAGAGAACACTTCTGCATTGTTAAGCAATAATACCACTGTTATAATGATTTTGAAATGATGAATAATTCATTTATAATCCTGTCTCTTATTCAGAGATAAGAGGATGGGCTTTATCTCACATGGTTCATGCATTTGTTATATTTTCTTGCACGTGTGCTCTTAATTCTTCAAGTATTGCACCATTATGGAATTAAAAATGAAAGAAATAGATGTTATCCGATTTAAATAAGTAGACGTGAGTTGATTCAGACATTGCATACCATATGTGTAGCTGGGAAGGGTCAAAGTTGTTTAAAGGTGCTGTTGTGTTCTTTTCAAAAACGTTCATATGAATCTCTGCTTATTAGACTCAGTGATAAATGGGGGTACAAAGCCAAGCAGCTCTTTGGGAAGTAAAGGTAAGTTGTTGGGGTGTGCTGCAATGCCCATTTTATTGTGCATGTTTGTGCTGTTGTGCCTATGTTGGTGTTACAGTGACATGATGCTTTTTAATTGCAACTCTGTTTATGAGTTTATATGTGAGTTAGATATTCATCAAAATGGAGCCAGACAGTTTACATTCCACAGCATACTTAAAATAATTATTTTTCAAATATCCTCCTTCTACAGTCAGGTCAAGATATATTTTACAAAATGAACAAAAAGGCTGTTTAAAAATGAACAACATAGATAATCTGATCAAAGACATATTAGGCAATGATGCATGCTTTTATTATAGTGACAATGTGTTTATAAGTCAAAATTACTGGTGCAGCTTTCCTGATGCTTTTCCTGGTGATGCAGCCTACTATATTATTTTAAATCCAGCTTTAAAAAAAATTGTATCCCTGTTGTTTTGGCTACCCCTGGAAATATATTTGTTTGAACTGCAAGATATGTTAAAATTTTTTCCAAGTGGATCCTTCTCATTTCTTTGTTGCTCTTGGTTCTCTGCTTAAATTCTCTTTGGCCTACATATTCTATTTTACACCGACATTCATTTTTAGAAAATAGTCATTACAAAGCATTGATTTTGTTTTTGTTGTTATTAAGTTATTAAGTAATTTTACTATTATTATCATTATAATAAATTGTCGTGTAAAATATACAGTGCAAAAATTATAACATAGTCTCTTGTTAGGCAAACATATTTTCAAGCAGATTTTTGCCAAGGGCTTTAGACAAACTACAAATTGCAGTTACTAATTTGTCTAAACTAGTCCTAAATAAATATTCAATAGTAGAAGGGTTAATCAGACTTCATAGCAGATGCATTTATCAAATCCATACAATTTTCAAAAGTAGGCAATTAGAGTCAAAATACTAAGAGCTATAAACCTTGAACTCGGAGACTAGCATATTACTTGGCAATGTGAAACACAACTTAGAATTTAAAAATACTATAAGAAAAACAGTATATAATGAAGTAAACAGGTGACTTATTGAACAAGGGGTAAAGATGTGTGGATCTTTAGTCTTCTAATTAACTTCTAATATCTGCATAATTAGATTTCCAGCTTATTTTACTTAATTTCTAGCTGTATTTAATGTCCATATACAGTTAAACCTTGAATTGTGAGCATAGTTTGTTCTGGAAGCATGCTTGTATATCAAAACACTCATATATAAAAGCAAATTTCCCCCATAAAAAATAATGAAAACTCAGAGGATTTGCTCCACTGCCCAAAATATTCATATAAAATAATTTATATAAAATATAAAGTAAAAATTAAACCTGCACTTTACCTTTGAAAAGAATTCTGACAGAGCATGTGAAGCTGAACGAAAACACTGAACACGGAAACGTCTTTAACAAAGAGCCTCTCTAATGACACTTGCTTTTGCTTTACACACACACATGGTCACAATGTTATAATAAACAGTACACGCGCACACGGATGTTGACTCTACAAATGACACACGTGCACTGAGTATATTACCCATAATAAAGAGAGAAGAACCATTGGCTTAGTTGTAATCACGTGACGCTCACAGACAAAGCACATGCGTACTACTCGTATATTAAGCCCTCACTTATTTTTCCTGAAATGTAACTTAAAATTTGTAACTTGTCAAATATGTTAAGCATGATTCTTTTCTAAAACACAAAAGCATGCAATATTAAAAGGGTGTGTTGAGTTTATATTCACTGTAGATGTAGTTGTTGTACTACAGTCTGGGACAATCTGATTATTTCGATTTATACATATTTCCTCAAACAATTCATACTCATTTACCTAATATTCTTTTTGATTCTGTAAATCTGCTTTGTGACAATGACCATTATTAAACATGCTATGTAAATAACATTAAATTGAATGGAATATTATTATTTCTATGAAAGTTTGCTGTTAGTTCTGGACCGTTAATTTGATTGGAAGTGTTCCAAGAGTGTTGATTTTCAGGATGGTGCCATTCACTGTTTTTATTACTCTGTTTATCTTGTTTTGCTACATAAAAGTCCAACTCTAGCAGTAATTCATTACATCAAACCCAGTTAGACAGTGGCTCAGCATGTCAGTCAGTCTCTGTTCTGCATGGCAACATTCAGTGCTCTGTCTAGCTGTGACTTCTTTGGGAACTATTTACAGTATGTTGACAGTGTCTTTGGCCAATGGCAGATTCACATGCTTGCTGAAATTTGCTTACACAGCACTCTTGCTCATAAACTATTGCTTAGCTATAAGTTACAATACTAAAGTCTGAGAAATTAACAATCATATTTGCAGTCAAGCTCGAAATTATTCATACCCCTGGCAAATTCTGACTTAAAGTTACTTTTATTCAACCAGCAAGTTTTTTCTTGATAAGAAATAACATCTCCCAGAAGATAATAAGACGATGTACAAGAGGCATCGTTGTGGAAATAAACATTACTCATCTTTTATTTACATTTGAACAAAAAGTGGCATGGCCAAAATTATTCACACCCTTCTCAATAATCAATAGAAAAGCCTTTATTACAACAATCAAACGCTTCCTATAATTGGGAAAAAAGGTTTTTGCATGTCTCCACTAGTATTTTTGCCCATTCATCTTTACCTATGAGCTCCAACTCTTTCAGGTTGGAGGTTCTCCTTGCCATCACCCTGATCTTTAGCTCCCTCCACAGATTCTCAATTGGATTTAAGTCAGGACTCTGACTGGGCCACTGCAAACCGTTAATGTTTTTGTCTGCTAACCATTTCTTCACCACTTTTGCTGTGTGTTTTGGGTCGTTTTCGTGCTGAAATGTCCACTGGTACCCAAGCCCAAGTTTCTCTGCAGACTGCCTGATGTTGTTGTTGAGAATGTTGATGTATTGCTCCTTTTTCATGATGCTGTGATTAGTTTTCCTGGTCCACCGGCTGAAAAATACATCCAAAACATTAGGTTTTCACCACCATGTTTGACAGTGGGGATGGTGTTCTTAGGGTTCGGCCACAATCATAGAGCCTTCATTTGGCGTAAAAAAGGAGAAGCCTTCAACCCTAAAAATACCTGCCCCACTGTCAAACTTGGTGGTGGGAACCTAATATTTTGGGGGTGTTTTTCAGCCTGTAGACCAGGAAACCTAATCACAGTAAACGGCACCATGGAACATGGAACATTTATGAATATATTTGCTGTTCCACTTCCCGTCCTTTCATCTCATTTCATTACTGTTCATGTAGACATTATTGAGATAAATAAATTACAATTGTGTAACGATAAAACATAAAAATCCTGGGATTCTGCTGTAGATTAGTACAAATTGGAACAAAACAGAAGGGTTACGCATAACATTATCTATGCTGTTTCAATCAGCTTTTTGTTGTATAACTTTACTAGAGGGTGACTTTATGTCTAGACCTGACTGTATATTTCACTTCTTTTGGTTTGCAGTGAAGTTTAAAGACAAGGCTCAGATTTTGAACAGCATGGCCAGGGGGAGAGTAGAGGGCAAAGAGAAGGAAAAATCAGGCAAAGGTGAGCTCCGGTATTCCATCATGTCATCCCAGTGTCTTAGTACACAGTGTGTTATCATGGTTTCAAAGAGGTTTGCTTACAGGTTTGAATTTCATTGGCTCATCTAGGAAGAGAGCTCAGCTGCTTGTTTACACTGCTGATTAATGTGGCATTTGCAGAAACAGCAGCACACCAGCTGTGTCCCGGATGAAAGGTGGCCAGGGAGGATTCTGACAGTAGCTTCGGTTTTGTCACCCTTGTCCGTTTGTTACGAACACAAAAGATCTTTACATTAGTTATCTTAATGATTGTATTGATAGTTTATTTCAAGACTTAAGTTATAAGGTGCACAGCAAATTACTAAACTAGACCTGTGAGTCATTCAGGGTTGTCATCAGTTAAATGTGTTAATTACAGGCTGCTTGTTTTATTTAAGTTATGTTTCATTTATATTTTACAGGTGAAGATTGTAAAATTGAGGAGCGAGAGGAATCCAAAGAGCCAGCAGGTGCACCTTCTAACAAGGCAGACACCAAGGAAAAGTCAGAGGGCCAGAAGGTGGGCAAACCAACTAGGAGAAAGCAAAGATATTAAATAATATGTACTCACCATCCAGTTTAATAGGAACACTTGCACACCTGTGCAGATTTATGCACTTATCTAATAATTAAAGCATGTGGCAGCCTCACAATGCACAAAGTCATGCAGATAAAGAACAAGAGCTTCAGCTGTAGGTAAAATCAAATGTAAGAATGGGGAAAAATCTTCTGTGCATGGTTGTTGATGACAGACTTTCACACAGGATTTTCACACAAAACCATCTATAGAGTTTACACTGGATGGTGCAGAAAAACAGAGCAGTGCATCTGCAGTTTGAAACACCTTGATGAGACATATCGGAGGAGAACGACCAGACGGGTTTGAGCTGTCTATATGAATTAAATTACATTTAATTTTATTTGTATAGTGCTTTTAGCAGCTTTACAGAATCAAAAGAAAATTATGGAAACGTGTCTTAAATGTGAAAAATGTGTATGAATCTAAATGATCAGAATGACTCAAATCAGCACTTTTTTCAACTGTGATGAGTCAAAAATAATTTTAGAACACGTTAACGCCTGAGGTGGATGATCGTTTCAGGTTCCACTCCTTTCAGCCAAGAACAAGAATCAGAAGCTACTATTGACACAGACTCACAGACTGAAAACTTTTTCTAATCTTCAGCTGAGCAGTTTCTTTAATCCGCTAATGAGATTCTTTTTTGTTTAGCAAAATTGAACAGAGTAATTAAGTGCATTGTTATATCCCTCTTATAGCAACTCCAACTACTCACTCATACTGTAGTCTATACCACTTTGTTCTGTGTTCAGGGTCGGGGGGGAGCTGGAGCCTATCCCAGGAGACTTGGGGCACAAGGCGGGGTACAGCCTGGACAGGGTGCCAATCCATCACAGTGCACACACATACACACACCCATTCACATGTGATGGGTACAGGCAATTTGGGAATGCTAATTAACCTAATCAGCATGTCTTTGGACTGTGGGAGGAAACCGGAATACCCAGAGGAAACCCAGCAAACACGGGGAGAACATGCAAACACCATGAGCACAGAGCCGGGCCAGAAACCAACCTGACTATTTTCCTCCAACCTTTCGTTTCAGCCTTAAGCCTGTTATGTATGGAAATCCAAGATCACCAATTTCTAAAATACTCAATACCAGCCCATCTAATATCAAGAGCCATGTCAAGTTTAAGGTCGCAGAGATCACTTTTATCATTCTGATATTTGACATTGCTCTTGAGCTGTATTTGCACGATTTTCTGCATTGTCCTTTTTCTACAGGATTCAATGATTGGATAATTGCATACATGAGAAATGTGCATCTAATCTTCCAGCACTATTTCTGTTTCTCTCTTTCTCTTTCTGGAGGAGGAAGAAGAGGCAGCAGCAGGAGAAGGAGGGGGCTCAGAAGGATCAGAAGGCTCTGATGATAGTGATGACAGTGAGGAGGACAGTGAGGAGGACAGTGATGAGGATGAAGATCAGGACGAAGAAGGTTTAGAGGATGATGATGGAGAGGAAAATGAGGAGCCTCTATCCTTGGACTGGCCAGACACCAGAAGGAAACAAGCCACGTACCTGTTCCTTCTGCCCATTGTATTTCCACTGTGGCTCACCATACCGGATGTCAGAAATCCAGTAAATCCATATACATATACACTTTATGTAGCTTTGTTAGCAGTCCCTGGTTAGAGTTTAGAATTAGAGGTGTGTGGAGAGATTTTTTTTATCCTATTCTTATAGAATACTGACCAAACCTGCTCACGCAAGGTTTGTCTGTACCCATTCATAATATTTTCTAATGAACCTGGATGAGTTTATTTGTCAAAAAATAAGCAAATAAACAACTTGTGAGGGTGAACAGGATACAGCAGTTAATGACAATTTTGGAAATGAACGGCTAAATTATTGAAAGCATTAGTGAAGCCAAATTTACACGAGAAGCATAGTATTTACGCGCTTTCATATTAATCAACTAATCAAGTAATATCTTAGAGTGGACCCCTTCCACAGAAGACCTGTTTTCTCATCAGGTTGTTTCATTGATCATTGGTTTTACAGGCATCCAGGAAGTACTTTGCCATCACCTTTCTGGGTTCTATAGTATGGATTGCTATTTTCTCCTACCTCATGGTGTGGTGGGCGCATCAGGTCAGTTTATACACATTTGCCTTTCCGTATAGATGTAACTTCATGGAACAAACATAATGAAGAATCCATCATAGTGGAGTTTTTTTCTTTTTCTTCAAAGGTAGGTGAAACCATTGGCATTTCAGAAGAGATAATGGGTCTCACCATTCTGGCAGCGGGTACATCCATTCCTGACCTAATCACCAGTGTGATTGTAGCTCGCAAAGGTCTGGGAGACATGGCTGTTTCCAGCTCTGTAGGCAGCAACATATTTGACATCACTGTGGGGTAAGTCATAAATCCTTTGCATATGGAAGAAAAGGTAATATAATAGCAAAAGTTTGGTTTAAAAGACATGAATGGTTAGTTAGGTATTTTGCCAGGTGCACATAAATGATCTAAACAATGGGTAAATGTCTTATCCTCTTGAGAAAATGCTATTTCAAATTACCTATGGAATGCATGCGAAAATTATAAAAAAAAAAAATTGTTGCCATTGGTGAAGTGGGCTGTCGTGATTATGTTAGTTGGTCTTTTTATCCATGCTAGTTTCATGCCTTGCATACCTTTTCACGGTACCTTGGGCACCAGGTTCAAAGAGCATACATGGTACAAAAGGCACATTTTGAATATGTCTACATTTGCAGGCAATCAATAAGGCAGACTGTGCTATCAGTAGTAGTAGTTTGGCACAACATGTCCCTTATTGAAATGTGATAAGCAGCTCCCTCACAGAAGAATCAACATGTTTTTTTATCCAATGTTATCAGTAAAGCAGCTAAAATGTTGACTCACTTTATGCAGTGTAATATTTTAAGCTTTTCCCAGCATGCCATCATATTTGGTCAGTGCTTAAACAGTTCACATCTGGCCATGGCGTTTGTCTGGTCATACCACCAGCAAAATAATGCAGGTACGGACA
Source organism: Clarias macrocephalus (assembly GCA_011419295.1). NCBI lineage: Eukaryota > Metazoa > Chordata > Actinopteri > Siluriformes > Clariidae > Clarias > Clarias macrocephalus. Next base: position 128,718 of record JAAGKR010000418.1, read on the forward strand.
TGGTCAGGAACAATACATTCTGTGATGTTGCAATATAATGATGATTAATAGTAATTCACAGTCAGACTTGTCACATTAGAAGCACAACACAGACTTAATAGACCACAACCTTAAATATTGTGCCTGAAAATAGTTATGACTAAAGAAAGAGCCATTTCTAAATTTCTAGGTTATGAGTTAGGTCAGAACCGCAGGCACAAGGAGGGATAAATCTTTTTCCCTTCAGTGTCTTTGAGCTGGACAGCTCATCATCCTGAAAAGCAAAGCGCCGTGGACAGCTTATTATATCTGTAGACCTCAAAACAAAGACAATTCTTTCTCCTTCAACAAGACCTTGTGATTTAGCTGGTGACATATTGCTACATTTTATTCATATAGGACAGTATTGATCAACATCATGATACCAATTATATATTTGTGGCTTCTTATTTAAAATTGAACAAAAATGGTGAAAATAGTCACAGAAGTATATGAGTAACATCATAGGACGCATTATTCTGCCCTATTGATGTGGACGTTTAACAGCAGATTTTGAATGTAAATTTTTTTTATGCATATTTGAATTTCATTTCAATGTCTCTGCAGGCTGCCAGTGCCCTGGTTAATGTACTCATTCGTCCATGGGCTGGCACCTGTGGCTGTCAGCAGCAATGGACTTTTCTGCGCCATCGTGCTGCTCTTCCTCATGCTCCTTTTTGTCATCATCTCCATCGCAGTCTGTAAATGGAGGATGAATAAAATGCTGGGCTTCACCATGTTCATGCTCTACTTTGTGTTCCTTGTGCTCAGTGTAATGCTGGAGGACCGCATTATTGTCTGTCCCGTGTCAATTTGAGCAACACCTCAAATTCCTAGTGTCTACTGAATTGCTGTACATTCCAGGTTATGATCAGTCAGTTTGTCCTGTTCTATTTCACCCCTCCTAACCACCTGAAGAGATGTGAACTGCTTGGATACCATGTATGGAGTTTGCATGTTCTTTGTCCGTGCTTGGTTTAGGTTTTAAATTGCCCACAGTGTGTGATCGGGTGTGTGAGTGTGTGACTGTGTGTGTGCTGGTGTCCTGCAATGGAATGACACCTCATCCTAAGTGATTTTTCCCTTTATTTCATTTAGAGACAAACTCAGCAAGACGGTTTTAGGGAAAGACAACTGTATGATTTCCTATTCTAAATATTGTTTCATGCATCAATTTGAGACCAGTGTTATTCTTTGGTTATCAGGGGTTCATAACACAACAGTTACATGCATATCTATTTTTTAACACTGCATTAGCCATCTTTGTATTATTGCTCTCTGGAAACTAACAATACATTCACATCAGCATTACAACTAACTCAGAGACATTCACAGTTGATTTTTACTCTGAAACTAGTAAGATGTCTGTGGTGAGCCACTGTGCAATTCACCACATGGTGGCATTTTATGCATTTTTATAGTACCTGGTTTACCCTATTCAGTAAAAAAAAAACCCTCTCTAAGTTTTCTGCACACAATTTCCAATGAAGATGTCTGTGATGTACAATAGTCATGTATAGTTCATATTCTATAAACCAGCCTAAAGTAAAGTACTATATGGTAAACATTAAAAATTTCCTTCATAATTTTATTCCAATGCACTTATTCATACTGATAATCGAATGTAATTAAGAAGCGGTTTGGTTTTTGGATCATGTGTTTAAGTATGCAGAATGAAGTATTGAAGTATTTGCTATAATATGCTCATCCCTAGCTGACAAGCAATGTGTTCACATGATTTTGTGTAGTATATGTATGCAGACACGTTTGTCTGAGACTCTTTAGAAACACCTGTGAAAACTATTCTTAAAAGCAGTCCTGGATTATTTATTTATTTATCAGTTTATATATTTATTGCATTGACGTCCCATATCTCATGTCTTTGTTTGTTTGGTACCATGCAAATACATTATTGCAAATGCAGTACTCCTTTAGAAAAATAATGAAATTCAACATATTGTTTAAAGTACATAATTTACACTCATCCTGCAATTAAATTATTTTCGTAAAACACCCTACTTTGTACTTTCCCCCCCTTTTCAAGTTTAAAATAGCTATGGGCAAAAAGTAGTCTTGTGTATTAGTCTTTGTATAAATATGTTAGGAAAAACCACCCAATATTCTGCTATGGGAGTAAAACTTAAAATTTTTGAAAATGGTGCATTTTTCTTTGTTCTTTTTTTTGTCATGCAAGGTGTTTGGATTAACACTGATAAACAGTGTTCCAGAAGTATCACGTTCATCACTTTCTTCCTCAGTGTTCAGCTCTCTCCATTTCTAATAAATATATTTCAAAGACAAAACTGACCATTTGAGTGAGTTTATTTACAGATAATAAACAACTTTTGCAGATCCCAACAAGATCTAGCGAAATAACGACTATACAATATAAACAGGAATAGACACGAGAAATGATATGTGTAAAACGCATTGGGCCACAACAGTACTTTAGCTTACAAAAAAATTTAATTCATAAACCAACTTGCAACAGTATTAAAATTATTACACAAACGGAAATATAATTTATTAGCTTGCCACTCAAAACACCAGTTAGAGTTTAGTGATGCAGTCAGATAAGGATTTAGGATATACAAAACCGGCTAAATCATGATTGGCAGTGTCAGGGCATACTTTTCTTTTTATATATATATATAAATTTGCACAGCATCTGGTCAAAATGAGTAGACTATAATTCTTTGGAGTGATATTGTTCAATATAGCTTGAGCCATAATCATCGCACATCAGGTGTAATGCATACAATGCATAATATGTTCCAGTTCATACCTGTAGACTGTATAATACTACCATGAAATATAAAGTGTACCTTAAACTGTAATCCCCAATTAGTATTACCACAGCAAATTAAGTTAGATTATATATTTGCTGCAGTTTTCATTAAAATTCACTTAGATATAACAGACTTAAATGCTCATGTGCTCTTTAGATCTGTAAATTTCATCCCAAGTACCATAATAATATATCACTTCAAACTGTACCATCAATAGTTTATATATTAAATAAAATGTTAAAATATTCAACTCAAACACTCAAACAGCAGAACGCTGCCCTTTTGTAAACATTTCTCCAAATTTGTGGATTAAACCTTTCTGTAAGTACATAAAGACAGAAAAAAAGAAAAGAAAGCAAACATTAAAAACACAGAAACTGACTAATAGGACCTGAATTAATTATTCCCGTAATGTCTTTAATAAGATGCCGAACTGTTTATATTATCCTTTAATTAAAAGCAATTCTAAAAAAAATCCGACATCTAATGGGGCAAAGAAATTTTCATTTCAGCCTGTATTTATAGTGTTTATAGTGTTTCATTTCAGCCTGTATTTATACGTCCCTAACATCTAAGAGGAAAGTTTAAATGTATTCTATGCATTTCTAATTGGTCTCTATCCGGTTCTGCAGCTAATTTGACCTCTGATAAAGGCTTTATCACAGTCACCTTTTGTCACTCCTCATAAACAGTCATGTAATTCACGAGTTAACATCTAATTTGGTCCAGTTCTGTACCTCACCTATTCAAAAGACAATACGCTTCACAGATATCACCATGAGGGTCTCCAGGACCATGTTCATAAACAACACACTTGCAAAGTAAAAACGAATACACTGTTTGATACTGTCTTTACATATGAAGACAACTTAGTTATAGCAAATACAAGTCTTAAAATATACCTTTATAATACAAATATTCTAAATAATAGAATAATTAGCTATGTACAGAAAGGTGACTTTCTTTTGTGTTCATTTACAAGTGCCTCTAGAATACTGAGAGGAATGTGAGAAAACTTCAAAGTCTCATCGGGGTTTGTTCATTGTGCTTTTCTACTAAGGGTCCTAAACAAGACAATACAATACATACTGCTACTGGTCCCAAAACCACTCTGCAATCCCCTCTATGTGATTTAATGGTGATGCGTGATGTTATGACCTGAGCACTAGATGATATTGCGCCTAATCTACAATGGCCTCTGTAGTAAATATTACCTGAGTGAGGCTAAATGTTTAAATGAGTCTTGGGAATCCAGAATAAAATGTGTAGAACGTTGACGTTTAGGAGATAATATGATGTAAACAGAAGCATTTACAATATATGACATAGTGTTAAAATGGTGGTATACATTGAATGGGAACAGGCCACACATGTTGGATTTAACAGAGAGCTTGGAAATGCCTCTAAGTGTCTACATGGCCCTGCTCAGAGCCAGAGGTAGCTTTGGTAGTGGTGAATTCTTCTTCTTTGGCTGTCTCAGACTTCACATCTCTTCCACCAAGTGAAGGAGGTAAAGATAGAAGTAGAGGGAAAACCACAGGATGAAAGAAATCACAGACTCGGCAGCCCGAAAGTCCTCCTACACTCCATGACTCCAGCGCCAGGTGGCCGGTCACAGTTGTGTGTCAATTTGACTTGGCTGGGGGTCAGTCGATCATACGCCAACTTATACTCACGGTCAAAAGCATCTGAGAAAGCAAACAGTGCAGGATTGTAAGATTAAATTATTGAAAACTCAAAAAAAAAAGTTTTGAACAAGAAGCACCATGCAATAACGAAGGCACTGAACTATTTTAATCACATAGTATGAATCTTATGACTCACCAATGTTGATATTGTTCTTGCCCAGTGCTACCAATGTCAAGAATAAGATATCTCTATACAGGCTCCTGTAAACCAAAACGATGCAGGATTAGGCATACTGTATTACAGCCTGACTGGTAAACAATGGAAACCATGCTCCTTAATAATTACCGTTGTCTGATGAATCCCAGCCTGCTACCAAGCAGCTGAAGTATTTGGCTCATTGGCTGGAAGACATCGTTCTTCTGAATGCTCCTGACAACACTTTGGAGAAGCTCCAGGGTCACAGGCTGTTCCTCCTCCAGCATAGCGGGGATACAAACACTAGAGTTTGACCCTGCACAAGTACAACCAGGATTAGAGAGAATAAGGCCATATAGACATTTCGTACAGCCTTCACATGTCACCTTTGCCACTAGATACAACACCTTTTGTAAAATACCAGACATGGGTGCATTACAAACACGTTTTAATCTGAGATGTAAAAAAAAAGGTTCTTACAGTGTGTCTTCCACAGCACATAACAGGGTGGGATGGGGTCCTGATGCAGTTTGGGATTGTCCCACAAAATCTGGACTAACACATTCTTACTGTCCTCTGAGGTGTTGCTCTGGAGAGGCTGTGGATCAGTCTGCAAAACAAAAGTATGACAGATTTGTTAAGATACACTACCTGGCCAAAAAAAAAAGTCACAATTTCAGAAAAGTCAAATTACTGGGCTGCATCAAGCAAAAAAAAAAAAAAACTAAGAAAATTTTAAATTACTGGACCTTGGTTAAGAATCCTTTAAGCATTATGGAAACCTGGAAGTACAGCACTAAACCACCAACTTAGTGGATGTAATGTGGTGTAAAAAAATCATGAATGGAGATCACTTAAACGTTTTGTGAAGTTGTGTGGGGAAAAATCAACAGTAAAAACATAGCTACTGTATGTTTAGCAATGACAATAAGAGCATTTTGATATACAAAATGTGATACTAAACAGAACTAAAGACAGACTAAACAGTCTGAGAACTAAACAGCTGTGTGGCCATAAGAAAACCACTTGCTAATGAGACTAACTTTTATTTTTCAGAAAAAAAAAACAAAAAAACAACTAACTTTCTAGGGAGCAAAAAGAGTGGACTGGCTACCACATTGTGTGCTCTAATTAAAGCTAAAGATAGTGTAAATAAAAGCTTTCCTGAATTAATATATTATTATGGGATGTTACTCCAGTTAATATGAGAATGTCGTCACATGTTTGGACACCAACAAAATGAAATGGAAATAAAATTGCATACCTGCATGCTCTGGCTGCAGTGTTTCGAGCTAAGGATGAGGGCCGGCAGACTGCTGGGCAGCTCTAGCCTGCGGAAAAACCACACCAGATTCCAGAAGACAATGGGGTGGTGGTCCACAATGGCTGGTGAGGAGATAACATGTTCGCCTTCGTTCTCCAAGAGGCTCTCCAGCTCCTTCCACAGCACCAGAGGACTCAAGTAGGGAACGGTGATTGGCGCCTACGGCACAGGGAGAAAGCACCAGAGAAATACTTAAACTTTCCAAACATGATCAAGATTGAATAAACATTTGTGAGAAAGGCAGAAACAATAAGCATCAAATTGACCACATGTCACCTGGATGTTGGACAATGAAGAACTTACTGTGCTACTACTAGCAGTGTTGGAGGCACTGTCTGATGATCTTCTGCTTGGCTCTTTGTCAATACCTGAAGCATCTTTTGTTTCCGTATAAGAACTAGGCAGGTCTTGAAAAGGAATTCTGAAAACAGTATACAAGCATACAAACTTGTGTTCATGACTTTCCTATGACATTTCAGTTTTTAAGTACACCCCTACATATCATGATTTTTTGCACACACTCACATCTTCTGTCTATGTACAACCGCACAATAGCACTGACCGAATGAATGAAAAATATAGGGTGACAGCTGCCTACCTGTCCTGGCTCGTCAGGTCTTGGATATCGACATTAAGCAAAGGCAAGAAGGCTGAGCCACAGAAAGGACAAGTGCTATTCAAATTGGAATCATCAGCTGTCCAGCCAGCCATGATCTCCTCATCATATGCCAGACATTCGCAGGTGTTGCAGCGTGAGCAACTGGACATGCGCACCTGCAAGCACATGAACCAAAAATTCCATCATTTATAATGTCATCCATCTAATAACAAATAGCTCGTTAACATAAATCACACTCATATCTAAAGTTCTTGACATTCATAAAACATTTCATAGAGTTTAGCGTAGCATAATCTATTTTGAATCAGGGCCTCCGAGACAGTATGGATATGAAGTATGCATATAAAGCAATATCTTTTTTTTTTTTACTGCATATACATTATGTAATCTAGTTCTAGTTACAATAGCTCCCTGCTTAACTTGATTCAGATTGTTGCATTAAAGAAATAAAAACTCAATATGGTCATTTAAATACCTTGAAACTGACAAAAGTAATAAGCAATAATAGTTTAGGAAGTACAAAGATATCTCATTTAAATTGTGATTCAACAGAATAATAAAAAAAGATCCTTAATGTAATATTGTGTTACCCAAAGTTTTGAAGCAATCACTACAATCGAGCAATTTCTGTAGCCCTCAGTTAAACTGTTAACAGGACGTTTGTGGGTTTTTCGTTATTTTAATAGACGGGTACCAACTCATCCATGTGTGTATATGAGCATGGAATATTTTGCTCAAGTATATAAGTTAAAACATGCAGACCTGCTGTTAATGCCGCTGAATATTTTGTTTTATATACTGTACTTTGGGGGAATAGACCCATTTAATGGTTTGATACATTCGCCAGTCTATATGATAAGCCAATCTATAGGTTCTAAGATCATCATTTAATGTGAGGCAGAACAACAATAACTGAATTCTGGAAAACAGCAAATATTTGATCATGTGGAAGGATTTTCCAGGCCACCAAACAAATAAAAGATAATACAACAGATCTCACCTCTATGTCATAATTCTGCTGGGATGGTGTGAGGTTGGCATCAGGACATACATCTGGGATTTGTGGGGCTTTCACGACTGCCAGTGATGATCCTAGTCGTAAAAGAGACACACATCAATCAGTGAGGTGCAAAAAGAGAAAAAATTGACATTTCTCTCAGCATGTTCTCCACTGAATAAGGGTATGTTTCAGAATGAGGGATAGTGATGAATGCTGATAACCGGCTTTATGAATGCTAAATTTGATAGGGCTTGGCACTAGATAAGCACACGCCCTTGAGCTGATAATAGGCAGAAAGGTTCTACAGAGGCGTAGGGTATGTGCGTGTCACATCTGTGTGATGATTAGGGAGCACTTCAGCCCAGTTGCCTGATTGAAGAGTTCCAATCAAGGTCTCCACTCTGTGCCAGAGACACTCAGAGGCTTGTCTGCTGACCTAATTCAGCAGCCACCGGGGCAGAAACAAATCATTCATCTCGCCACGCTCACACACTACAAGAACAAAACGGCGAAGAGGCTAGCTAAACATGATGCTCAATGTGCCAAACAGAAGACATACATAAATGTATTTAATATCGTTTGAGGCATATGCGAACTCAAGGACCTGTATGCTTGATCAACTGTATTTCACTCACTGAGTCATCAGATGCTTGTCTGCAGACTCATCATGCACTCGGAACGTAATGAATATTTCATGAGAATTTTAAGTGATTTTTCAAACTCAAATTCCACATGCGGAGATTCAGACAGGCTGTTCTGTCAATGCCATTGAGTGACTTTTATTATGAAACAGTGAAAAAGTGCAATTAAGTCATTTTTTGTTTCACAATGGTGAGAATACATATTTCATATTTAAATCATTAACCAATTGAGAAGGGCAGACTGATAAGGGAAAAATTCATAAGGGATTGAATGGGGTAGAATGGTCTAGGGGTTTGGACATGGCTTTATTAGGCTAACTGAAATCAACATTTTTGTCTTGTAATAAGTTGTATCCATTTCTCATAAAGTGTACTTTGATGATATGACTGATCCTTTAATATTTAATTTTTTGAAAATTGTGCCATAAAACAGAGTTTTTTTCATTACTGATGGTGCTTATTGGACGCAAATTTTGAAGCCAGGCCAGAGAGCACAGCAAAAAGCCATAATTAGGGATTCAGAATGATGGGAGTGTTTAAGATTTTTACTTGCATATACACACACACTCACACGCTTACTCACCAAGGAGGGAGGCCTGGCGGAAAAGCCTTGGAGGGGCAGAAGGACTCTCTAAGCAGCGGCTGTTCCTGTTTGGACTCCTCTTGAAGGGAGCGACGCTGAGAGAGGAGTCTCTCTGGGGGGAGGAAAGACCTTCTGGGTCAGGACAGAGTTCACCCTCGAACAGAGAGGAGCAGTCAGGCTCTCCTGAGCCCAGTGAAGACACACTGACTCGATCAGAGTTCAGGTCCTGAAATAAAGCACAAAAATCATAAGGATGTTTAGGAAATAGTAGGCAATATAGAAAGCATTAGCTGTTTTTTTGCTTATTCTTTATTATTATTTATGGGTGCCAACAGCTGGTAGTCCTATCAGTCTTAAATTGGCATGAGTACTTTCTTCACCATGGTTTCATAGCAAAAGTGACATTTGAACTCACTTGTGCAATAGAAGTCTGAGAGGAGAGCCTCGAATAGAGACGACTGGCTTTCTCAGCCACGCCCTTGCCTGCAGACATGAAGCTGCTCCTAAAGATGTCTAGTGTGGGTGTGAGCAGAGACTCCATGGAGAAAGAGGAGGCAGAAGGGGTGGGAGAGGAGGGTGATGCTAATGAGGTGGGCCGTGCTTCCTTGCCTTTACGTGGGCATCCCAGTGGTAGTGAGGGTGAAGAGAATAGTCTGCTCCGGGGCTGGGGCTGCAACGGGGTACTTGGTGAGCCTGGCACAGCAGTCTGCCGGGGTGAGCTCTGTGGTGAGGGGCTCTGGATGCTGCGTAGATCTGTGCTGAGGGAACGCTGACTCACAGGGCTGCTAAGGTTCTCCATGTGAAGCTGGATTTCCTTAGCCAGGTGACGCCGTGTGCCAGGGGCATCGTCCATCTCTCCTGGCTCACCCGGCTTGCCGTCCTTGCTCTCAGCTACCATAAGGGACAATGGATCAAAGCCAGACTCGATCCCTGTTCGTGGTGTCATCCGGCCTTGAGTGTTGCTAAAGCTCACACTACGTGCCACACTGCAGCGTGCATTGCTAATGCTAGTCTCCGTGGCAACTGTGCAACTTGTGCTCCTCTCTGCAGCAGCTTTGAGTGGGTATGTTGTGCGTGTTGCTTCGTCTACCTCCTCCTCATCCAGATAATTTTGCTTCGGTTCACAATCTTTAGAGTTGGTCAGAGGCTGATCAGAACTCAGCTGTAACGTACAGGGCCTCACAGGATTTTTTCCAAAGATGTCCAGTGAGTTGGGCCGTTTGGGTACAGCTGCAGCGTCTCTTCTATCTGAGGGATGAAGGGGTCTCAGTGACGCAGATGAGTCCTTTTTGATAGAGGTTCCTGTCTTGGACACTGTCAAAAAAAGTGATTATTAACTATAGACAAAAATAAAACACACTTACAATAAGCATTGCACCAGAAAGACCGCTCGTATTTGTGCCTCATTATGGTGCCAGCTTTGACCTTCAACATGAGAACATTTTACTGTTATATAATAACTTGCAATGCCACATTACACCACTTGGTGGAGTCTTATAGCTCACAAATGCACTACTGAAAAAACATGAGCCTCGACTCACGAGGAACGCTGTCTCCCTCCTTCTTCTCCTTTATGTGTGGAGAGCCGTCCTGCTCTTCTCCTCCCCCCATCCGCACCTCCTCTTTAGACAACGAGTCATAACCCTGATCTGATTGTCCACCTGCAACAGAGTGTATACAGGACATAAGAGGCGCTGTGAAGCACTCAGTGAAAGACAAAGAGAGTTTTGTTGTTGAGGGAACACAAATTTCATGTTTTTTCGGCTACACCTTACTTAGTGGTGTTCTAAACTTACATCACTGTCATGTTCCGGTCAAAGAGAGCTAGAAAAGGAAATTTATTGCCAACTAACACTGCACAGGTTTATCACTCGGGGTGTTCAAAAATTTCCACATACTGTAAATAAATCACATTGAAAAAAGACAAACATGGCAGAATTTAAAACGGCTGATTTAGGAGGTTATGCAAGCCACTCTGACTTAGTGTGCACCTACACTACTGAACACTGCAGCTACTGAGCTATATCCAGCCTCCACACAGGCAAGACATCACAACACAGCTACTGCGCCACACATCCTCAACATGCTGTACTAAAAGCACACCTACAACAAAGCTACCGAATCACTGTCTCCTTTCCATGAAGAATATAAAAACAGCCATTTTCCTTGCAGTATTTTTGTTACTATTACACTTTATTGTCAGGTTTTTGCTAAGAGACTGCATACAAAGACTGATGTTTGAGATTATCATGTCAAAACTTAGCTAATGCCTGTCAGATCCCTCGCCTGTCACGACCCTTTTACCATTCAGCTATGCCTCTCCTTTTCCCTTTTTTCTCATTCCTGGTGTGATGACATCTCATGCTGAGTGTTACAACATTTTTGCTACAACCCAGGAGTATGAAGAGATTAAAATAAGAAAAGAGAGAGAAAAAATTCGAGAGTGCTCTCTTTATTTTCACAGTGAGAAATAATCTCTCTTAAATAATGAACAAGTGTGAATTGTATGCACTAGGATTAAAAAGGACCTACGGGAGACACAAAACAAAATGTATGACCCAGAGTGAGGGCAGACAGGGTACCTGTGCTGGATCCATCGTCGCTGGAATCCATTTTGGTGAAGTCAGTATCGATAGAGGCACGCTCTGCTGAGTCATTAGTGCTGTCCAGACTGCCGTGGCTTACGCTGTCCAGATCACTGGCGTCTGCACACGAACGCAACAGGCAACATTTTGGTCAGATACAGAAACTATCCCTTTTTAACCCCCAGAAATACAAAGATCATTAACAGCATAATCAATTACTGCATCTTATGTAGCTGAGAACATCTGCCTGATCTTTAATCCCTGGAGACGGAGCTGAATCACAGGGATGATGAGACCTCTAATTGGATACATTTGAATTTGGGTCTATTACTACATCTGTGTTAATGAGCTGGTGCAGGTGACACTGTAAGAATGTTGGGGATCAGATCAAGAGCAGGCTGAAGTGTTACAGCGAGGGAAGCTTCTATCTGCTCTATCTTAATTGGACTCATTAACGCCTCGCTGCATGGACTGGCAGCATAGTAGAGTCAGTGGAAAAAAATATGGGCATTCTTGAGGAATTGGGTTCAATTCAAGTGCCCTGCTAATTCACTGACACTGTGGGGTGTTTTATCTAACAAGCTTCAGCCTTGATGCTGTTTAATGCTCCACGTTTCTGACAAGAAAACAAACTCAAGCTGAAATCAAGAGTGCCGAACATTATGGATGCATGGAGATGCGTTTAAAATAACAATAACAAAAGGTATGCCTTAAAATGTCTCAGAATTTCATAGTAATTAGTTCTGTTTGCATATATAAATATTAGTTTGTATTAATAAAAAACCCATATTTTACATTTTATGGTACACAGTTAAATGTGTGCAAATAAATCTTGAAATATTATAAACGTATCTCAGTCCAATTAATTATTATAAAGGATTTTGTTTTGGTTTACTCTTTTTGTGAACTATCATATATACCTGAGAGATGGGGATCTTTGGCATGACTAGCCTGTCTCCTCCACACTTGTTTGAACTGCACCACGCCCCGAACAACATTGCGCAGTTTACCCCACAGGAAATAGCCCCCTCTAGTGGATGAAGGCCATGTGCTCTCCAACACCGCCTGAGCAAGCAAGAACACAATTAGAGAGAGAAGATGAGCAAAAGCGTGCACATGGACAAACTAACACACCCTCACACATACACAAACTCAAGAAGATTAAGAAAGTAATTCTCCTCTGTAACCCCCTTCATTACGTTAAGAAGATTGTGTTCTCTCTTAAGGGCTGGCTGTAATAACGGTGAAAGAACGGAATAAAAACATCTTAGCTGTCCAGACTTGAGTTCTATTTATGTGTTTTCTGGATATTTTGGGGACTTTTTTTCAGTGCACAGAAATGCTGGCTGTCCCACGGGAACGCATCTACCCGCAAGCTCATTTATCTTATGAAACACAAGCACCTGAAAGAAACAAGCAGTCTTGCACTATATGCTAACTCTGAAATTAGATTAGATATTAAAATTCAGTATGAGTGCTCCAAAACCCACATTCATCTGTATATACATCTTCTACATTCTGCAGAATAGACGTTTCTTATAATGAAGAAAACAACTAGAGTGATTATATCCATTTTCAAAACAGGACGCTTCCTACTACATTGTTCACTGCAGGTTGTTTCCAGTAACTATAGATGTGATACTCACTCTGTTATAGTATCCGTACGTTATGGCGTTGGGCTGAACTCCTGCCTTCTTCATCTCAAACAACACCCGGACAGCCAGGACCGGCTGCCCGTACTGCCCACAGAGCTGCATCAGGATCCGGTAACACACCTAAAGACAAGAACAACCTGTGAAGCGCATGACAATAGCAGGTTCCTGAGCTGTAACTCACCATTTAACAAAAAACATGTAAATTAAACTAATTCTTTTACAGAGACTATGTTCAGGTTATTTTGAAATAGAGGGTAGGGGAAGTTTTAAGCCAGACATATGGTAGAAAATAGGTTACATGATCTCTCTCTCTCTCTCTCTCTCTCTCATACACACACACACACACACACACACACACACACACACACCTGCCTGTGTTTTTTTTTTTTAATGAATATTGTTTATATTTCTATTAATTCAAACATATGAGGGAAGTTTACATGGTTAAATCTTGACAGTTCTATTATTATAGATTATAAAGTATACAACTTAACTGAAATGTTTACTTTTTTCTATTTACACTATATGAAGTAACAACATTTTAATATCTGGTTATCTCACAAAAGTGAAAAGGGGAATAAACTGTAAACAAAATGATGCATGATGCATGATCTTTCAGCTAGGCTTTGTCACTCTGGAGTACTCTTCGGTGTATTTTTGCCTCATGTGAACTTTATTTTGTTTGGTTTATGTGTATAAACTTTATGTGCTATATACACCAACCAGCCATAACGTTAAAACTCAAAACAGCATTGTGTTCATCTTGTGCCCCCAGTGCAGCTCTGGCCCCTCAGGGTATGTCTCTGCACAGGACCTCTGGGGAAGTGCTGTCATGTCTGGCATCGGGACGTTAGCCATTAACAGTGGACCCCTTGGGTGCTGTGGATTACGAGATGGGGCCTAATTGATCGGACCTGTTTGTCCATGGATGCTCGGTCAGATTGAGGTCTGGGAAATTTGGAGAGCGGATCAACAAACTTGAACTCTTTTCCTACTGAGCCCCACACACGTGGCAGGCTGTAACACACTGGGTGTTCGTGACCAGCATTGACTTTTTTTCGGCTATTCGTCCTATATTGTCTTTTCTGTAGAATCGGACCAGACAGTCTAGTCTTTGGTCTCCACAGGCACAGATGGACTTTCGGTGCCCATGATCTTGTCATCGCTGTCATACAATTCATCTGGTCAGTGCATGTAGCACATTATAATGAACATTATATACTGCAATACAATTGATTTCTGTAATTTATTACATATTATTTGCTTGTTTTATTTGCTGTATGCAATTCTGTCTTATATGTCAGCTTGCCACAAGCACAGCAGAAGAAAACTAGTAAAATATCCAAGTCTGGCATCTTTGCATAACAGGGGAGACTTAGATATATGTATCATGCCATTATAAATATAGAAATAACCAGACACTCTTCCAAGCACCAATTTCTGCCAGAAATGATTGTGTTCTCTTCAAGTCTACCTCATCAGGTGGCTGCAGCTTCTTGTCCTGCATCATCCTAAGGACATCGTAAGCAGCTCGGAGTGCCCGCACCTTAGAGTGGCATGCTGCTACATAGGCTGGCAGGCAGATGAACCACAGGCCATGACAGTGGCGCAGCAGACACTTGGACCACATGTGAGGTATTGATGAATAGGTCTTGGCCATGCGCTGGGCTGATTTAATCTCCTGATAAATGGATCAGAGAGAGAGAGGTAGAGAGAGTGACTGGAAGTTAAAGTAAGAAGTGGCAGCAAAAACCATGCACTTTGATCTGGACAGAAAGAGATCAGTGACAAATACCTGTTTGGAGCGACGGAAAATGGCGGCTGGGCTTCCAGGGCTGGTGTGTCTGGAGTTTGTGGTTACCATAGGGATGCCATGGCCCTCCTGGGGTTCACAGAGTTCAGCATTCAGCACGGGAAAGCCACTGTAGCTGCAAAACACACACAGGTAATGAGTCTGTAGTGCGGTACTTTCATCCGTGTTTAGTCTTATGCTGATTACAACAGATTTGTTAGATTCGGCTGGTGCGGCAGTGCAGGAGAGCGTTTGCATTTCAAATATTCTGTCTCCGAATTCTTGGCACGTATGCACAAGCGCACTAAGCAAACACAGACTAATTGCAAAACATGTGGCATTTGCCACAGTGCATGAGAAATATTTTCAGACTGAATATGCATAAGCTCAAAACGAGAAGCTGGAAACCGGCTAAACCTCAAAAGCTGTTGATTTGATCACATGCTCTGCTAGAGATCTTTAATTCTGGATGGTGCATGAAGAGATTTGTAGACATTGGAATCCTGGGAGATTTGTAATGTGGGCTTTACATCCCCGGTTGAACAGCTAAGGAGTACAGTTTTCTGTATTTTTTTTTTCTGTTGCTGAGAACTAATCCTCATGACTTTATTTTGTAATGATGTGAATACATGGTGTATGTATGTGTGTGTGTGTGTGTGTGTTGTGGGGTACCTATAAAGTATGGAGGGCTCCTCTCCCTCAGGCACAGGTGGAAGCTCTGGAGGTGTGATGAATACCGTGTGCTCACTCCGATGTGATTTGTCCAGCTCTATAAGCCTGGTGTCTTCCAGTCTCTCACTGTCCACCTGGGAATAAAGCACTCTCATTATAAACTCACTGTAAACAACACTGGTGTGGAGGCAGGGGATTGCCTCTATTTTGAGAACTGCAGTATAGATCATTGTAAGGGAGACTTTTAACTGCAAAGACACTTGATAATTGTATTTAACACTGGCTTCATTTCTGCATTAAGGAAGCTTTAGGCCTTTTTGCTCATATCATTTGCCACTACACACACTCACACACACACAAACACCTTGAGTGCAGTGACCTGAACTAAATGCTCAGGGAGTGCAGGGACATTACTGTGCAGTGGACTGGCATTGAGCTGCAGTAGCTCAGAAGTGCCATGGCACATTTTTACTTCCAGGCATCTCTTTCTGCATGCCCATGCAGACCCCACCATACATAAAGCATTGACCTACATCCATCTACGAGCGACACCCACAGAAAGAGAGCAGAGGCATTCATTTAGTCAATCAGTGCGGGAAAAAAAAATCAGCTACTCGGGTTACAACAGCAAGGGAACAAAAGTAAGTACTGTTTCTTGGCAGGAAGAGTCGACACCCCATAGCACTGATTGAGTTTGCTTGCAGAACAGAGATTATTTTTGAACCTCTACCATCATAGAAGGTCATCCTGACATCTGCTCAGGCTTTAGCAGTAATATTTGTATGTGCTGGGCTCTACAAGCTCCCTCTAGGAATCTGTATTCCGCCTCAGTGAGTCGATTTAAACAGTGCTCAACTAGCATTCTGTTCTCCGTGCAACACCAGACAATGTTCTCAAGCCGCATTCGCCCCACTTTAAAATCAGCTCACACGGTCACTTCCATTATCAGTGCAGCGCTAAAGCACTGTCCTTGGCAGGCTTTAAATGGCAAAGGACGAGACGGAGCAGGGAATGACTTCCACTGTTTATGGCTCTAATGAACAGTGTGATCTGGAGTGAAGCCTCCACCAGCTCTTTATTGGATGATAGAGAACAAAAAACAAAAACTCAAGCTTCCCTGACAAATAAGTTGTATAGCACTTATCACACACTTATCAGAGCACATATTAATAAACCATTTAAAATGGTGTGTTTTCTATGAAAGATGATTTGGTAAGACCCAGCACGTCATTAAAACACGTCTATATGGGATCGGGAGAAATGGGTGGAGATGATGGAGCATATGAGGTGCGTCCGGGCAGATTCGTATTGTCTTGGCAGTAACACAGAAACTAATCTGTGATGTACTGCACCCTAATGGGGCTTGAATAACACATGCCATCAGCACAAAGTCATACACGAATAACAGACTCAGACTAAAAATCTGTCTGCATTGACTAACAAATTAAGGAAAGGATATTGCCAAATATGCAATATTCTTCCTTTCCTTCTTCTAACTAATCGCTAAAGAAAAATAATTTCTGCTCAGAAGTCCAATGTAAGTACTGTATAAGTATCCAACTACATTGTTTATATAATTATTACATTTTATATTTTTATTATACAATTATTTTGCCAAAGTGAAGACACTGATTATATTAGAGATTAGCCAGTGCTAAAAAACAGAAATTGAGAGGAGAAAATGCAATGTATACAACAGAAGGATCCAGGTCTCAGGACGTAAAAACACTGAAAAATGAAAAACTACAAAATCTAGCTGCTTACCTTTCCTCCCTTTTCTGTGCCAAAGAGCTTTCCATGCAAGCAATAAAGGCAGGATTTAGATAAAAGAGAGAGAAAGAAAAATAGGCACAGAGGCAGGAGCACAATGATTAGAGAGAGAAGGAAAACTGCGCGAGTTACAGAGAATATTGCTCTGGAATTACTGGGCAAATTGGCATAATTCGTGGTGAGATAAAATACTCTTTAAAACACTTGATAGAAGCAAAACAAGAGCTAGTCATTTTTCCCTCAACATCAAACATGGAAGCTGGTGAAATCTTTTTATTTTTGAGTGTAAAAAAGCTAATGCAAAAAGTATGAATTTAGGATTTTTTTTTTTTACCTTGTCTACACAGTCATCAAAAAACGCCAAGCTTGCATCCTTATCGCTGACAAAGGAGCACTCCTCAATAAAGCGGATGAACATCTGAGTCTTGGTCATGAGCGAGTAAAACTTTTGATGAGAGCGATCACGACTCTTCAGGAACCCTGTAGAGAAAGGGAACCATTAAACCTTTTATCACTCTAAGACAGCAATGTACTGCTGACCCCTGCATTAATTTTGATTTTATTGTGATATAAAAATCCACCTACAATATAACTCATCATATAACATCTCATTTTTTTGCATTATTACAGTATGTAAGAATACATGCAAAATGTCTCCCACGTTCGGGGATCCTACTGATGGCAGGTGTATACAGTATGTGTGCATGGATATTAATCCACATAAGTTATGGAGAATTCATACATGCTTTAAAAATGTTCTGGGGACCAGGATGGTTATGGTAAAGCCTGATGCTGTACGATGTCTCAGAGTGCTATCTTGTTAAAGGACAAGGAGCATTTAATTTCTACCACTGCTTTTAGTAGTGATTTTTATAAATCATTTCTAAAATAGACACTTTTTCTCTTTTTGTGAACAAATCATGGGGTTGCAAAACACACTATGTATATAATCATGTGATCCAAAGTCTTGTTTCAGGCTTGACTTTCTGGAGCAAGTTTCAATATTTCAACATTTTCAAGATTTCAAAATTCAGCGCAGCTGTACAGCTCAAGAGTTCTCTTAGTGAATTCCGGTGGGCTTTTCCAGCGATAAACAAAACTCAGGAATTAAAATTTCATTGTTTTTTGAACATTTCCTCAGGGTCGACACTCTAATGGCCATCTGCGGTGTTTTTTTCTGTTGGTTTTCCTTTCAGACCACAGCTCATCTGTTAACAGATCCACTTGACACTGATCTGCAGCGTGGGGTGTTTAACTAAATCTAATTATTGGATGGATGAGACGCCTACCTTGCAGGTCAAAGAGAGAGCTGGCGTCAGTCGCTTTTTCTGAAGGAGCCTGAGTAATAGGCAGCAAGTAGGAGCGGTAACCCTTCAGAATGGCTGCCATGAAACGCAGGAAGGCTTCTTGGATCTCTAGCTCCAGTGACTGGAGACTCTTCCCGCCGCTGCCAGGGTCCCGCTCGCTCATGGTCACGTCTATCTGGCCTTCCTCACGACTCATCATATAATCTGCAGAAAATATACACAGCTTACATAAAAAAAGGTCAAATAGGCTCCATTTCCATCTCATGTTTTAATATTTTGTGATAACAGAAGCTTTGAACATTAACATTTTACACATAAAACAAGATTTACTTAATTCCAGTCATATCAGCACTTTAACAAGTAAATGTCATTCCTTGGCATTTATTGTTTTTACTATAGTCTTTAAGGTCATCAAAGCATGGATTTGTTTATCTAGAGCACATATCATGTGACATATATCATACTGCACATAATGTACTGTATTTTAGTGAAAATATTTAAGTCTAATAACCTTAACAGAACTATCAGTTACCACCAGGATTATATCAAAACTCTAAACAGATATACACAGATTTACACTCTAAACAGATTTACCCTAAACACTGAACTCTAAACTCAAAGCTTTTCAAGGATCAGTGATGTTACCCTCTTTTCTTGTCATCTGTTAATAAAGAGTCGGATGATTTAGAAACACTTGAAAAAGGACCTGCTACACCCACTCAGACAGGCCTTTCAAGTACAGTAAAAATGTCCCTGAATGGAGACTGAGAGAAGAGGAAAAATGGAGAAAGAAACTACAATTTGCAGACACCTCACTGACTCAGGACTCACCCTGCACGAGCTGCTGATGGAGATTGCTGAGGGTGTTGATTAGACGTTTGCAGGCTTTCCTTGGCAGGATCTTCCATGTCAGGGCTCGGCGATCTTCTTTGCTAAAACAACAAACACAGAAGTTTATCATTAAGGGGAGGACAAAACAGGTAAACCATACAAAAAAAAACAAAAAAAAAAAACAGAAGATAGAGCCAAATCCACAGACAGGAGAGTTAAGAAATATATCTGACAGCTACATGACCTCCATGACCTCCTTAAACTCTTCAGCATTCTCCACCTGGCTCACAAACAGGAACATGTGGTTACCAGATGTGCGACTAGGTGTCTTATCTTTTAAAGAATGCTCTTCAGTGAACACTAATGTAATGACCAGCAGTATCTTGCATTATCATTTTTAAGAATGTTCTCAAGAAATCCTTGTCATAAATGAAAGCCAGCAAATGTAATATCATGAGGGGGAAAACAGGACTGGTATTTTTATAGAAGAGTTGAGGAGGTCAGTTAAGCTTAGCAGGTCATTCTTTAAGAGAAGCTCTCTAAGGGGTTCAAAACTATGCACATGTCAAAAGGTCACTTACTGCGAGATGGTGTTGGTGTCCAGGTCCACGCAGCTAATGTCAGCCGGTGGCTCATACAAGTCAAAATAGCGTGAATCCACACCAACTATGAAGGGGCATGGAGCACTGAGCACATCGGCCAGTGCCAGCGGGCACAGGGGAATGTAAGGGCATGGCCAATGGAAGGGAAAGATCATCTGCAAGTAACACAGTTTCAGTAAATTGTTAAGAGGTTAACAGAGAGCAATCAATAGCAATTGTATATGTACCAGCAAAATTTTATAACTTTGTATAATGACTTTAAAAGCCTTTCAGGCAGCACTCACTGACACCAGGGCCTCAGTAACGCTGGTTAGAACAGCTGGCCGCAGCGAATGCACCAAAATCTTGTGTTCAGTCACAGCTAGAACCAGCAGACTTACTGCATTTTTAGGACCCAAGTTTAGCAGCAGTGTGGAGAGACTTCCACCACTGATGGAAAACACAAAAAGGGAAGAACAGATTCAGGTGCCAGGAAATATGCTTCAGCTTGTCAGTTACACATGTCCTTGCCTTCAACTTGAATGAGTAAATTTTTCATGCACCCATCAGCATTTGTGTGTTAAATTGACTTTAATATTGGTGGTGTCTGAGTGTATAAATACATCAATTAGCCTATAACTTTACCCCGATCAGACATTACAACATAAACGTGCCTAGCATTGTATAAGTTCCCTGCCCGGGCAGCTCTGATGACTTGGGGTATGACTCCACAAGACCTCTGGAGGTGTGCTGTTGTGTATGGCACAGGGACGTTGGCAGTGGATCCTTCAGGGACTTGCTTGTCCACAATATCATGGGTGCTTAAATAGCTTGGAATCTGAAACGTTTGGAGGATGGGTTGGCAGTCTTGGCCTCTTTGCCTGCTGGGCCCCATTTTCGGCTGGCTGTAATGCATTGAGTGGTGCCTTTCTAATGTGTCCAGCATTGACATAGACAAGCTGTGTTTTTGGCCCACACTGGAAGGGGTTAGGGTTAGGGTTAGCCTTGGGTGCCCAAGATCCTGTCACCACTTTACTGGTATATAACTGATAATGATGAATGATGAATAATGATAATGTGTTAATGTTACCTGGTGTTAATGTTATAATTGATTAATATATACAGTATTATAATATACAGTAATATATACAATCCCTGTCAGCTGTCCAATTACAGGCCAATAACAAACCTCTCATTTATCTCTAAGATTTTAGAAAAGATAATAGCACAGCAGCTATGTTAATATCTACATAGAAATAGCATACACAAACTGTATCACTCTGGATTTAGGCCATATCACAGTACAGAGACAGCACTTGTTAAAGTAGTAAATGTTGGCCTCTAATCAGGGTTGCGTCACTATGCTTGTGTTACCTTGGTGCAGCTTTTGACACCATTGATCATAGTATTCTCCTTCATAGATTAGAAAATTAAGAAATTAAGGGAACGACCCTCTCCTGGCTCAAATCCTATTTGACTGATTGTTATCAGTTTGTAGATTTAAAGGGTGACTATTCTGCATGTTCTCAAGTGGAGTTTGGTGTTCCACAGTGTTCGATTTTAGGCCCACTGCTTTGTTCCCTTTACATGCTTTCTCTGGCCAACATAATTCGTAAACATGGTATTAGTTTTCACTGTTATGCTGATGACACACATTTATATAAAACTAGATTAATAAAGTTGAGCAATGTGTGAAGGACACAAAAGACTGGATGTTAATTACAGTTCTTCTGCTTAATCCTGACAAGACAGAAGTTCTAGTCTAGTCTAGTGACTACATGCCTAATATGATGCCATTTGAGATTTAAGCACAACAAAAAATTACTTTAATCAGAACTATTACTGTATAGCAATTAGAAATACTGTAATGTAATATTAATGATAATAATAATGTAATATTTGTTTATGTTCCCTAATTTTAGCAATTTATCCAATATGTTTAAGAATTATGCATCTTGTGGAATTCTATTAGAATTGAATAAAAAATAAAAATTAATTCCAGTGACCCCTGGGTGTGTGAACCTACCTCAGAGGCAGAGGAGAAGAGACAGGCTGGCTCAACATGAGACTATCATGTGGAGATAACTGTGGAGCAAACAAACATTCTTATATAAATACTGCTGAAGTTCGATTAACCATGACTCTTGAAAAACTGTAGATACATACAAACATATAAGTCATGAAGCATCATGTAGAAGCCCAAGTTAAACTCACCTGGACCAGAATTCGTGGTCTTTGAGAGGATGGGAAAGGAACTTTGTGCATAAAATGAGAGATATGCCTGTAATAAGGATTGAGAGAAATATAATGAGTGTAATAAATAAATAAGTAATAAATAAATATAAATAGCTAATAACAATCAATCATTAGTCAAATGACATGTAAGTTTTGTGCTCCCTCAGGACATGGGCTTTCAAATTTTATATCCATACAGCGAAGCACTGCAGAGATATGAGCTGTCTTTTTTTCCCCCCTTTTCCTTTTTCACCAATTGGAGTAGTATTACTATGTTGAAATCGATCAGGACTGCTGTTTACCTTTATTTTTTATTTCTTATTTTCTTATTTTTCGGTAAAGTGCAGTAAAAGCATGATTTATTGTGTGTTTTTATGCCTCAATAAACACAATTTCAACAGTTTCAAGGACATTTTCAACCATCAAAGTTAATTAGAAACTAACCCTCTATTTGAATATTATAAAATGCTCCAGTAACTTTTGGTGTGATAAGGCTGCATATCATCTGAGCCAAATTTGTTGAAGGTTAAAAGGTTTTCTCAAAATAAAGGGGAAAACCAATATGGTGAAAAATAACATTATATGGGCCAATGAAATCATGGACTAATGATTATTATGTAGAACAGTTTCAGTTAAACAGTTTGATTATGAACAAAAATGTACCTTAAAATATTACTCAATGATAATGTTAGACTCACTGGGTGGCAGAGCTCAAAACTGATGAAGTGACTTAGTAATAATACCTCCAACAAAATGATTGACTCCTATTTATATTGATTATGTCAAGATTCACAAACAATATCACTGTAATGAATGAAACAAAAACAGACCACATATGGAAAGCTTTGGCAATATACTCACTTCTCAATAGGCAATGTGTGTGGCCCAGAAATTGAGTAGCGGTAAAGGAAGGTGAGGAATGTGCGGAAAGCGTCAAAAAAGGGCCAGCGAGAGAGAAGGCAGATGCTTTTGTTGGTGTGGACCATCATGGAGTCCTCAGCACTTGGAGCACTGGCTTGTAAGCCCAGTTGAGTGCGTTTTCTGTCAGTCAGACGCTCTTCTGGGTAGGCCTCGTAAAACTGGATCGCTGCACCATAAACCTGCAATACATGCTAATCAAGTTAGTTTACCAAACTGTGCTCTTTCCTGAGTAGACCCAGCACAGCTATCTCCTCTATGCAAAATGTCACATCAAATTAATGAGTGCCTGAGATTAATCTATTTCTACTGACTCCAAAATGATGTTCAAGGCATGAAAATTCAGAACTTAGTCTCGGTCACTTGAGATATGGAACTTTGATTTTCCATTTCTTTTTTTCTTTTTTCTTTTTTTTGTTGTTCTATTCATAGAAGCTCCCAATAAGTTGGGGTAGTTTTGCTTCTTTGAAGTTGCCACTTAAATGAATAAATTACAGAATAGAGAAACATGAATAGGCTAGGGACTAGTGTGCATGTAGAAGGAGCAAGAGGAGTTTACTGAAGTATTCACTGCTCCAAATTCACTTTTTTGTTAGCCGAAATAGAGACTGGTGCATATAATGTTGCCGGAAAACTTTTCAACTCAACATTTATCTACAACACCCGTAGCATGTGTGGAAAATAATAATCAACAGAAAATAATCTTGATAGTTTCGATTTACTGAAAAATTTACAATAAACCTATTTACCAATTCATTAAGGAAGTCTAAGACATATGTTATGTTTAATACCTTGGACTGAGAAATTGATTAAAGCATTGCACATTAATATGCAAATAGCAAAGGATAATGAATTAAAATGTTTGCCTATACTAATCATGCAAACACTACAGTCTGCAAGAAGTTTGAAAAGAGTATTCTATTAAATAGCTCAATTTGAATCTTAATTACCCTGATTGCTTCAAACATCAGTCTGTTACTGATCAAATTCCCTTGCACAGTTATTTTTACCAAATTTTTCTAATACTGTTAAATCACTTGTAAATACAGAACAGCAGGTAAGTGTAGTTTTATGTATTTATGCATTCACCTTCTCTCCAGAAGCTCCAGTGAGAACGAATGTTGAGAATACAGGGAGAGAGTATTTCGTCTGGGAGGGCCAGCACTCTATGGATGCCCCCATTGGCAGACAGAAGAGGGGCACTGACTCCGGCAAAGGGAACGACTCATAGTCCTCTTCTGGATACCGTGACAGCAGTCCTAAAACAACAAACAAAGATCACTCTCAGCTCGTCTAACAAAAAGTCTGCTTCCCCAAGCACAAATGATCAATACCACCCAGGCTGGAAGTGCTTAGTATTGTCTTCCATGTGGAAGGCTTATTAAAGCCAATGGGTTGGAACTAGAAACTGATTCCCATCCTACTGCGCTGTGTTGTCCAACTATAACACAACAACACTATCCCCATGAGCAGAACATGCTCTGGCAAAAAACAGCTTTATGAGTTCATATCCCCATTGCCCCCTGGAAGACTATCACTTACATCATGTACACCACCCCAGCCTTCTCCATCTCTCCAAAGATATCACATCAAACTGCTGCACTGTGCTGTTTTTGACTGATGCTTACTAAACAAAATATTTTTTCTCTCATCTGGCGCTAAACTATTGCTAAACACAAAAGATGAATTGAGGACATTTTGTACAACAAACCTGCTTTGAATGCAAGAGTGTTTGTTTTGGCCAATGACTTTTTGTAGCACAGGTACATAGAGGAGCCCCACTGAAAAGGCAAACAGAACAGATAATACATTACTGAGTGCAGGAATCAACAATAATAAAGAACTACTAAACTAACTTATTCTATAGCACACCAAAGTCAAGCTGTACACAAGTGTGCGTGTAAAATCACATGCTCTGGGATGAAGATGAGGCCACTAACCATGCTGCTGTTTAGGTTTTTGTCCACTTTGCAGAAGGCGTAAGGTGGTGTTTCTCCTTTGCCAGGAACGACAAGACAAATGTCTGTGACGGCCAATGTGGCATGAGAATGGCATTCAGGCGCACGGCGGTATGTGATGTAGATTCTCTGTGAGGAAGAGCTGCTGATGTTGGCAGGGCGACCAGAAGGTGTGGTTTGGATGATGTGACATCCCGGCTTCAACTTCTCCCTCCACTCATAGAGAACACTACGGAGATAATGAGAAAGTAATCCTTATGAGGTGCAGATTATCTAAATTATGTATATAGTTTTGTGGGATTTTGCTACAGTATGAAAACTATGTGGAAACTTGTGAAATTGTCATATGAACCCTTCCCAACACCCATTAAGGAATTTGAATAAAATTGTTAGGTAAATCGGCAAAAAGGCAGTTACGCAATAAAACCTCCAGTGTTGATTTAACACTTTCAGAGTTCATTTGAGTCCATCTGAACCCATATAAATACTGTACGGTGTTAACTCAACATAATGGATGCTATTTCAACACTGGGGATTTTGCCGGTGTATGTGTTCACTAGACTTTTCACTTTTTTCATTCTTTTGTTATTTTACTAGATGAAGGATTCTAAAAGCAGCGCACCTAGTGTGTTATAATATTTCACCATGTAACTTCTGCTGAACAGATAAATCACACAATGCCCATTCAGTGGTACAAAGGACCATTCTTCAACTGTATAAATAACTAAGCCCTTATTTCCAAAATATTGAGATTGTCAGAGATTTCAGGACAGACCTAATAGTTATTTACCTTAGCAGTAATTGCCGAAGGAAACATTTCTGTACTAAGACGCTGTTATTATCCATTTCCCTGACTCCTATAATATGCCTATTACGATCGACTCCTGTAATTTGGCGCTCATTGTAATGGGTAAGGGTAAACAGATGTGACTCACCCAAGGTCAGTGAGAGGCGGCTTGTCTCGTCCTCGCCTGTAGCACAGGAAAATCTGTGGGCCCATGATGCTGCCTCCATTCAGTTCAGCGGGAAGGCCTGAGGGAGTGCACTCGATGCAGGTGTAACCCCGTGGCACCTCCTCGCCCTGAGAGCGAAACACCACCGCCACATCTGTGATTGGTGCCTCAGCTTGGCCTGGGCTTCTCTGGCAGCTTTCATCGCATGCTATATCCTCTTCGAAAGGCTCAGAGGAATCAGTGAGACCTGCCACTACAAAGTAGTCCGCTACACGTGGGCTTTTGTCCTCCATCTTCTAGCTTCCCCATAGAGAGAGGATAATACAGCTGGGAAGAGTTGAGAAGGGAAAGGGAGAAAGTGAGAGATGGGGTAACCACACACGAAAAAAAGTAGGGCAGGCAGGGTCTACGTTACAGGATGTAGCTCACTTTAGAAAGTTATGTGAAACTTAACTAGCAGGAACTACATATGCCAGATGGAGAAATAAAACATTACAGCAGCAGACAGTGCCTCAACACTGCAGAGTTTCGTAACAAATGTGATGTTTTGCGCAAAACTATGACTAAGAATGACTAAGCGGTCAATCCATATTTCCAGGATTTACCGTACAAAATGCATTTCAGTAGATCACTTATGTTTCACTGGAAGGCATTCAAAAAAAAGCTGACCTGTGGGTTTTACAGAGAGGCTAATAATGTTTTGCACATTAAAGACATTCACATTTAAAATTAAGTCACAGAACTCACGCAGCAACCTTCTCTGATCTGCATCCATGACTGTCATCGTCAAGCTTGGAAAAGGATTCAAACATCTTACATACCATTCTGTTACACTCACACACACACACACAAGCTGTTTCATATGCCACAATCTTTGTAATAAATACGCCAGAGACCATATGGTTATAATTACCAGTCATTCCTGCTGTGCATAACAGCATATTTTTGACTGTATAAGCTGCACCTCTTTAAAGGCGTTTGTTCAAGGGGATATTAAATGAATGTGTCACACGTATAAATATCGTGCATGAAACTGCTTTGTTGGGACACTGGAACTCCAAAACAACAAACATTTCTATTAAGGATGCCACATGCATCTCTGGACTTCCCGAAAATTGGCCAAGAGAGAGGAATTTACAGCACACATGTGCAAGTGCCTCTACACTACAGCGAACAGCCATGTGAAGCTGGCTGAGTGTGACTGATTCTCTCTATCGCTGTTTCATGTTGCCATAAATAGCAATGAGAGTGTACGCAGGCACTATGTGTGGCTCAACACACACACACACACACACACACACACACACACACACACACACACACACACACACACACACACACACACAAACACACACAAACACACAACCTACAGATGTTTAGAACTATAGTCACATTTTGTAGTGTCTGCCTGCTTGGCGAATAATCATGGATCATGAACGGGTGTGACCAGTGCATTTCTCAAAGACCTTTCGTCATGCACAAGATCCCTAAAGATCATTAATTTTAATTGCCATAATACTAATGTTATTACACACATTACATTCTGGATCTTATTTCTAGAGGCTGTTGAGTACCTGTTACAAATACCCTGACAAATAATGTTTCACCCGGTCACGAGCCAGAAATAAGAAGGTTTTTAGCTGCACTGCTGTCTCATGATATCCAATACTTCTTAATGTCTTTGACTTCATACGGTAACAGTAATAGGTTATAGTCAGGCCTTTGTGCAGGCTCAGTTTACAGGCTGCTGAGCATCATCACCAGTACTGACACTGCAGATGAGCACTTTCTCTTGCTCTCTGTAGGGTGTCAGTCAGTCAAGAGCTTTGGAGGTAATGGCTTTGTGGTTTGCATTATGGCCCAGCAGTGTCACGGGACAGAGCTTAAGAGCTTAGGAAAAAACCTGACCTATTGACTAGGCCCTCTGTGATAATAAAAAAAGGAAAAAAAAAGTTATTCTTTCAATACTTTGTTTAATTAAGCTGTTCAGCTAAAGAGGGTGCAGAAGTATCTCCTGCCGTGCGATTTGAGGATTGGCACGACAATAGCTAAATAACATGAACAGAATAAGACTCAAGGATTAAACATGTAGCCTGTATAACCCTAATCCAGCTCAAGGCTAGAGACATGTCTAGAACATGTGCTCCCGCTGCCTCGTTTAGGAAATCAATGTGCGTTTCAATTCATATTGTTCCTGTTGTATTCTGAATCTTTAAACCAAACTCTGAGTTAAATCCGCAACAGCAAAGCAACGGCATTTCTGACGTTCTCTCTGAGCAAACCGACACGAAGCCACCCACTCAAAAAACTCTCTGTTCCCAGATCCACCTACATCCCTGCACATCTCAGACCACAGAATGCGGCAAACTCCGCTGCAAATACTGAGGTTAAAAATGTAGCAGTTAAGTTAAGCGAGAGCTTTTGGATCACATATAGAGACGTAATCTCTTGGAACGAAAACCATGCCATCCGTCAGGACTGGGAGTGTGAACCAAGGAATCATAATCCTCACCATGGCAGCAATGGCGGAAAAACTAAATAGGTGAAAATCTGCAAATATTTATTTATTTGGGTTAAGCCAATAGAAAAGAATGATATCCAACATTTAAAAATGGAAATGAACCTTATATGTGAACTGATGGTAGGAGAGTGCATTCTGTATAATTAATATTTTAAGTCCAAAGATAATTACAAGCCTTACCTCTGAGAAAGCATAATAAGTAAATGCATGATTTAACATCAAATCTAGTTTTAATTTGAAAGCAATTATAAGACAGTGTCAGTTATGGTAATATAGAGAAGTGAATGACATGAAAAACAAATTTCAGCGAAAAAAGGGAAGCCCAGAAAAACCTTCAGGTAAACAGCATTTATGTCATTCAAGTACCAGAAATTCCTGCGAATGACTCATACTGTGACAAAAATGGGCAAGTACAGACAGGAAGTGGCTGCCTGATTGAGAAACACTACAGCAGCATCACACAGAGGCATTGAGTTGGAGGAATGTCCGGAAGCATACTGGAAGCTGAGCATTTCATCACAAACTCCTACACGGCGGAAATCCTGCCAAGGAGGACCTGCGTAACTACAACACTGAATGCGTAAGTGCAATCTGCCGTCTTGGGGAGCTTTTTAAAGAACAGGGAACTAGTCTGCTCAAATGATGACTGATTTCCTCTAAGGAAACTGTGTAGTAGAAGGGCTGACCCTAGCTATTACTCGGATTAGTTCTCTTTTCTCTCTAAACTGACCTGGTTAGGATGAGTCACGATACTGAATTTTGACAGAGCCTTGGAAACCAGTTTAGGATCACAATACTATACAATGTTCAAGTGTACAGCAGTAAACTAGATGAAATGGTCACTTTGGGGCAAATAAGAGTATTACAACCTTTTTAAGCACACTCAGACCACAGTATGAACAGTATTGGAGTGCACATTAATGACATTCCAGCCTTATTGGCCTTAAATTATTGCATCATGAAAAAAGATACTTTCTCTGGGAGATAAAGGAGCTGCCATAGAATAACATAACATGCCATCTTCCACTATTGTTTATCTTTACACCAATCTGCAGCTCGGAGAAGATTACGGACAAGCCGAATCAAGACACTGTCAAAAACAATGAACTTGATGTCATACAGCTGTTTCAAAGCTGGGTTTGCTGGCCCAGGGCCAGAGCCTCCTGCACTAGGGAGGTTCCTACTAATACACAGCTTTGGAGCAATAGAGAGGCCAAGGGGAGAATGCAGGAAGCGGGAACTCATACAGCACATTTGGCCAAGCATCTGGTCCTGCTTAAGCAACAGAGGTGGACATCTGACTCCTCGGCACCATGCAGAGACACAAGCAGACATCTGCATACTTAGGAAAGAAAGCAGCTGAGCTATTTCCAACCAAACATGTTTTGTCTGGAAGATCTGGGTTACAGGGATGACAATTAAACGTGTTTCTGCTACAAAAAGCAGTAATTTTTACACCTGATTTACAGCTTAGCATGCTCTCGCTTACCAAGGTTGGTCTCAAATGGGGGGACAACATGGCAAATGCCTTAAGTGAACATACCACAAACAAGGCATGTGATAGGATTTTAGACTACACATTATTAAGAGTGCAAGGCGAAGATTCAGACAATCCTTCATGCAATACATTTAGTGGACTTGCACTTTGAACACAAAAATCCCATCAGCTTGAATGAAAAACAATGTAAGCTAGCATGACTGTACTCCACTGGGTGGGGTGTCTGGTCAGTTATGGGTATAGAAGAATTGAAGTAACTTAAAAATAAGACAGCTGACTGTATTCAATGAGCATGATCATAACTGATGCATTTAAACAATACACATGAAGGCCTGTGTACTGTTCACGCACATAATGAATTAATCAGCAATCAGACTTCAATTTAAACATCCTAAGTGATCTTTGCAACATCATTGCATTTAGAAACTTCTAATTCCATTGTTCTATAAGTAAATAAACATCTGGTTCAGTTAGACAACATTTTCAATAAGAAAATAACAAGCTGTGCATAAAATCAGCCATTTACACAGCCTTTTAAAGAGCCAAAGGGAATGTTTACATACCCCGGGGCTAATGGACTAAAGCCTTCCTGGCCAAAAAAGAGACCGAAAAAACACAGAAATACAAATATAAACACAGTGCTCTTACAGTAACGAGGGCCAGGTGAGACAGGAGATTGTTGACAACTCAAGCAAGGCTCAAATTCAATTGTAAGTATTCGAGAAATTTATGTAAAGACATATATATTGTATTAATAATTCGTCTACGTAATGCCACAACATTCAACATTCATGCTTCATGGTTTTTAAAGATAGGATTACACACAATAATGGAAATGGACTTTATGATCACCAGTTTAAACAGAATGTCCACACACCTGCGTTAAAGGGGGACTTCAAGGCTGATGTCTGAACTGAACGTCAACACAATACACGAGCGAGATCCACGATCATGGACGGGTGTCGTGCCCACACGTCACAGACCTCTCAATTACGCAATCTATCGCAGGCATTTAACCGTTACGACTATTAAACCTGGGTAAACATCTCACCTATATGCAACGACGAATAAACAAAAAGATTATTTCTCATCACACTACACTTACGGTTTCAGCAGACCTGTGCTTTGATGGTCAGTCTGTGGAATCCCAGCCGCGTCTTTTATTCAGCCGGAGACGTTGATATATACATATTATCTTTCATTCTACAAACGAAACAAAACAAATCTTTGTATATTTATGTATCCAGCTCTGTGTTTTGCGACACGCCAGTCTCCGTATCCTCGCTCGCTGGCCGCTTCGGGATGCGCTGGGCTGGAGCCTCGCGCACGCGCTTATCAGAACCTGCTGGCGCCGACCACGTGACTGCCAGAAAACGGTGCGTACGTCACACCTCATCTGGCTCTGAGGAAGAGCAGCGCGAGCACGAGCCCTACGCCCACGCGACCTGCTGACCGCTGAAGACCCAGCGTTCACATATCTTTATTATAAACATATAAATAAATTGATTTTCTTCTTATATTCGCGCATGCTATTGTAATGCGTGACGTCGAATTTTTATGTGTGAAAAAAGCGGTAAAGTAAGTATAAAAATAAAGAAGTGTTAATAGTTTATAGCATCTTTTCATATTTTGCTTCCAAAGAGACAGACTTTCTTGTATTTATGTATTTGTAGGATTAGTCTTGAGGAATAGATCTCCAAATGAAGTTGCTGCTGAGGTTGTTACATAAACAACCAATTTTTCAGTTGTATCTTTAGGCAATTTCCAGCCTGTCACAGTAAATGTGTTTCTATTTCTTTAATCTACGGTGTTTAATTTCGTTTAATAATTACAAATCAAGCAGCACATTTCGGTACGACCCATTTAAAAAATTTGCGCTTAGTAATGTTTGTATAGTTGGTTAAAATTTAATAAAATTCAGTTCATCATATTTCCTTCATTTGGTGAAGATGCATGGTAAAAAAATCAACAATATAAATTGGTTTGTAGTATGTTTGATAGTGAAAGTAAGAGCATTTCCATGCACACACAATGTAACAAGACATACATTTACATTTATATTTAGGCATTTGGCAAGAACTCACAGGATTGTGACTAAACAGTTGTGTGGCCATAAGAAAACTGCTTGTTAAGAAGACTAATCAGAAACAAAAGGCTTCAATTTGCTGGAAAGCATAAAGATTAGACTTTGGAGCAGTAGGGAAAAAGTCATGTGGTCAGATGAGTCCACATTTACCCTGATTAGAATGTGGGCACTAATCATCCTGCATAGTGACCCCTGCAGAGGCAGTGTTATGATCTGGGGTTGCTTCACATGGTCAGGTCTAGGCTCAGCAACGTTATTTGGCAATAAAATTAAGACAGCTGATGTCTTGAATGTATTGAATGACCAGGTTATCTCATCTATTGTTTCACTTCTCCCGGATGTCAAACCCATATTCCAAGACTCAAATTGTGAAAGAGTGGTTCTGGGGACATTCTGGGGGATTATTTCCACACATGAACTGGTCACAACAATGCGTGCCGTAATCAAAGCTAAATGCGATCAAATGAATATTAGAGCGTGACATATTTTTGTATTACTATTTAATAAAAATAGAGTGCATACCTGGTTGGTGGACCTGTGTTTTCTCATAAAGTTGAAAAATACTGTCCTCCTGTGGTAAGTCATGAGCAGTGCGCTACTTCACATACCGGATAGATCAAAATTAGACGTTGATTAATTTAAATTATTGCTTCGTTTTCCATATCATTTTCCTGCGTAGGCGGAGGGATCTCAGGGCAAATGGACTGGAGAGGAAACCGGAGTTCCATTGAGAAACCCATAAAGCACGAGAAGAACCATAAAAGCACACAGTACACTAATCTGTCACAATGTTCGTGTGTTACTGTTGTGTCAGTTGCGTCTTAGTGTTGAGTCGTTATTTGTTAATCGTTCATAGATTACAGTTTAATCAAGAACTTAATAAGTCAAAAAATTATATTTATATTTAAAACTTAACTTTAGGTTCCACCGAGATTTGAACTCGGATCGCTGGATTCAGAGTCCAGAGTGCTAACCATTACACCATGGAACCAGTTGACAACGAGCTTTCCAGCCTTAACTATTAAACCTGACTTACATAAGTGATTTGGCTACTGATAATAAAATACCTGCTTATAGCTAGAAATTATACTTAAATAATTAATCCCATAAAAACAACGTTAAGCTCTATTGGATTACCCTAACTACTGAGTTGTCGCTAAGAGATAAACGTTGAACCTAACAGCACAGTAACTAATGTAGCATTTTCTAATTTCAAAGATACCTCTATAACACTGCCTATTAAAATAAAAATTCACGATAGATTGTTTTTTGTTGTTGTGGTAATTCATAAGATTCTTTCCCCAAATAAAAAAAAGTATATATTAAATCGTTAACTAAAGCGGGGTCATATTACAACACACGTCATTTTACAACATAAGTTGCTGCAAGTAAAAGTGTACCAACTAGTGAAAAATAATGATAAATATAAATGAGTTAATTCAGTATTTCGACGCTTTCCTCACATCATTTGTCAAAAGCGGGGAAAACTTGTGAAAACTGACTTTTATTCTGAAAGCGTATCGATTGTTTTGAACCCTCGAATGAAGGCCGCTCGCTTGCTAAATAGTTAGCATGGCTTCCGACTTACACCCAGTCTGACTGCAGTGCAGCAGCAGCGGGAAGGACCGAGTGGGCTGTTTCCATTTGAGCTCGATAAGGGTTTACCTGCCACTGTTTACTAACCTTCATTTCTAGCAAGATGGGAACAAGAGACGACGAGTACGACTACCTGTTTAAAGGTGAATATTATTTAAAACCGCTTTAGATAGTGTCATCTTGATTTTTTTTTTCTTTTTCTAATGTTAGCAAGACAAGTGAAAGCTAATGTTGGATGAGACATGAAGTGTACGATAGGGCTTAGCATGCTAGCTGTTTCTACCTAGGCTGGCTAGCTAATAGGCCAGGATTAGCGAGAAATGTTGCTTATTGTTAGCGTAAAATGTTGTACGTCACGCAAATCACTAACGGCTGTGACCGTTAGAGTGATGAATAGAGCAATAAATAAATAAAAATAGGCATATGTGTATTTTATTACGTTAAGTAGCTAACGCTATCTACACCAGCGGCGCAGCGAAAAAGCATCTAATATGTTCAGGTTTTATCTAGATACTTCTGTCCCGAGCACCACACCTTATACCTTACACAGGGTTTCGAGGCCGCGGTTAAACCCTGTCGTGTTAAGAACACTTTAATGACACTTAATGTGTACAACGTAATAATGAAAACGTTTTTTATCCCACAACCAGAGTTTTTTTCTAACCAGGAAGATAGTGTTTATTTACTAACTAGTTAACGCTATTCTGACTTGCCAAAGCCCCGGTCAGTACAAAGTCAAGGAAGAGAGATAAACAACCCGACTGCTGCTTCAACCTAGTACCGGGGGAAGTTATTGCAAGGTTTCACTTCTTTGTGTTTTCACAGTTTAGCTATTGATATAGTTTTTTTTTAATCTTCTTATTATATACTATATCATATGATTTAAATGTCTCCTATAAACAACGCTATAATTGTCATGATTGTGTCCCATAACAGAGGCGTCTGAGGGGATTTGTTTCCATTTTAAATTTCGATTGAGTCAAGAGTGAGGTTAGAAAAGTGTTAATCATTAAAGACCATTCACATGTCACATCCAACAGTCTGCTTTACATATTACACATGAATATTTTGTTTAACTATAGTACTTTATTTATTATTGTTTTGATGCTACAGTGGGACTCTCCAGCAGTTTTATTACTCCAATTACTAAGCGTGTAACCTCCACCAATCTTGTGAATTAACATTTTACATCTAAACTACTGTTCTCTCTTTCTTTTCTTCTCATTCTTATATTACTATTTCTTGTATAGCTGTTGTCATCCAGTAAGTTGTATTACCGCCACCTAAGTCAACTTCTCTCAGACTCTCATAATGGTTTAAACTAATTCACACTCACAGATTACTGTAATACTGATTTTATGTTAAAATACAGTCAACTCACCCTCACACAAACACCAGTTTTTTACATTTATTATAGAGGTTAATCGGTTGATCGGCCACTGATCGGAATTGGCTGTTTTTCGGTTCAATTGGCCTCAGATAAAACTGATTATGTCCTGAATGCCGAAGCTTCTGAGTGGCACAACATGAATTCATTTTTATGTTGTTACAGTATTTAAATCTAGTGGGCATGGGTGGTTCAGTGGTAGGTTTCTTGTCTGCCATGCGGAAGACATGACTTCAATCCTCTCGTCAATGCCCAAACCCCAGCCACTGATCGTAGTGTGAATAAGCCTGAATAAAATGGCAATAAAACCATTGTTGTTGTGTGCTGATTGTATGGTCTGCTGTAGCGACCCTTTTAGGAGAGCAGCCGAAAGACTACTAACAATCTGATCAATCTTTTTATTATTATTATTATTTTTTTAAACTCGGAGTGAATTAGTCTCTAACCCAATCTTCACACACACTTGCACAAGTCCTAAATGCTGCCCTTGGTTTTTAAGTAATAACTATATTATAACTGTTATATGGAACAGACTACGTTTAATTATTCAAGGTATTTTTAAAGGTTTTCAAATGTATTAAAAATCAGGAAAAATGTAATATTGAATCTGGATATTTCTAAAATTGTGATGCTTATAGTATCACAATTTAAGTTGAATCAGCACCGGGGTATTGGGATAGCGTATCTGGAGTTGATTGGTGATTCCCATCCCTACTGTACAGTAGTTGTGATAAATATACAATTTGTTGGATCAGTGTACCTTTACTTACTTGACTGTGGAACAGGAAAGTAATTGATTTATTTTTTCTCTGAAGTGGTTCTAATTGGAGATTCTGGTGTGGGGAAGAGTAACCTCCTGTCCCGCTTTACCCGCAACGAGTTTAACCTGGAAAGCAAAAGCACCATTGGAGTGGAGTTTGCTACTCGCAGCATTCAGGTGGATGGGAAGACTGTAAAAGCCCAGATATGGGACACGGCTGGGCAGGAGCGCTACAGAGCCATCACTTCGGCGTAAGAAAACACAGCCACTCCTGTGAAGCTCAGGGCAATGTCACATTACAGAATCAGCTGACAATGTCAACCATTACATTTCAGATGCTTCATCAGATTGTCATTTTAGTTCATAGACATTGACTGTACTATTCATATAAGAATATTTGTGTCATTATGTTTAAATCAGCTGAATACTGGGTATGAGAATAATCTGTGTTTATCTGAAAGTCACCTTTAATGCAGTGCATAATGTACATGTACTTGAGTGTTCTGGGCTTTGCTGAAAAACAATACTTAGACAGACCTAACTGTTTGTCTAGACTACTGATCAATAGCTTATCGTGATGGCTATAAAACCTCGATTATGGCAGATGACATGTTTAGGGAGCAGCTATAGTGTTTAGTACTACTAGCATTAAGGGCCACTAACCATGTTACAGTGCCAAGTAGATTTTTGTCTTTATAATTTTTTTACCTGATTTTTTGTGATATATATTTATTTATTTAATATACACGATTTAATAATATATATACTGTGTGTGTGTGTGTGTATGTGTGTATATATATATTTTTTTCTAAATTCTGGAACAATTTATCTTGTTTTCACAGTTTTTGATTAAAATGCTACATACACTTTTGCTGGAAATTCCGTCATGAAACCTAATTATTTCATGAGACAACCCGACTTTTAATTGTTCTGAATATTAGGACACAGGTATAAAAGTAAAAAAAAAAAAATTGTGCACTGATAACTTCAAGGTAGAAGGTCTTCTCAGTATGCCGGTGACATCTGCCTGCTTCATGTCCGAAAGACTGGTTTCCCGGGAGCTCTTTTAATGGCCCGACCAGCTCATTATTCAAATACATATGGCCTTTCTTAAAATGTTTGCATCATTGAAATGTTTTATTCCAGCTAAGAGTCTCATCACCGTACTGTGCTTGAAGTCTTCTGTAAATGTCAATCATTTTTAAATCTTTATTCACCAGCAATTTCATTACAAGTCCCAGTTTTTTAACTTGAACACGCTTCATAGAATCTATATTTTTAAATTGTTGTGGACCACTTTAAACACCTGAACACTACTGGCTAGGTAGAGATTGCTCTTTATTTTGGTTTGAAGGTATTACCGTGGTGCTGTGGGGGCTTTGCTGGTGTACGACATTGCCAAGCATCTGACATATGAGAATGTGGAGCGCTGGCTGAAGGAGCTGAGGGACCACGCAGACAGTAACATTGTTATCATGCTGGTTGGTAACAAAAGTGACCTGCGCCATCTCCGGGCTGTGCCCACTGATGAGGCACGTGCATTTGCAGGTCAGAACCCCAGTTGGATATAACCTTTCTATCCAGAATAATGATTCTTCTTCTTATTATTATTATTGTTGATGAGACAAGAGGAAGAGTTGTACGTTCAGGAGTTTTTAAGTGGATAACTTTGGCTTTGAAATGCTATCTCACTGAAATTGTTGCCTTGTTTCTGCAGAGAAGAATGGATTGTCTTTCCTTGAGACATCGGCTCTGGATTCCACTAATGTGGAGACAGCCTTTCAGACCATACTGACTGGTGAGTTGTCTCTGAATTCAGGAACTGATATGTCTGTCTGTTTTTTTTTTATTTTATATATATATGCTTCAGATTGTGGCCAGAAACCAGAGTAGGGGGAAAAAGTCGATGAGTAGAACTTCATGCAAATGAGCTTGAGAAAGTGTGTGTGTGTGTGTGTGTAGGCTAAAGGCTGATTGGTTTTTGGTCGAAGGCCATTCCCTTATGAATGACTAATCAAAGGACTGACCTTGCTGGGGTGGGTCCATTGAGTTCCTCCAGCTTGACGTGACTGTAATAAAAAAAGCTTCCTGCCTCTGTTGCTGCTTTGTTTGTCAGCCGAGCCTTATTTCCTTTTTGCAATGTAAGCTGAAAGGAGTTTAAATTTTTAAAGGCCATCAGATATAACATGGTAATTACATTACCTCAGGCATACCGCAATGTTTATGGCTAAGGCTGTATAAAGAAGGTATAATGAATTCAGATTATTTCAGAGGCATCTCAGCATACAAGTGCTATTTTAGAGCCACTGTCTCCCTGCACACAACGAGTTGAAGATTTATCTATAAGTTAAATAAAATCTAACAAAAACAATTCGTGTTGTGCCAAAATAATTATATTTGTTGACAAGCATTGTGATCCTGTACCGTACATGCTGATTATTTTACAGAAATCTACCGCATCGTGTCCCAGAAACAGATGTCAGACCGCCGAGACAACGACATATCGCCCAGCAACAACGTGGTGTCCATCCAGGTGCAGCCCACTGAGAACAAGCCAAAAATGCAGTGTTGCCAGAACATCTAGCCCCCTCCATGACCTCCTTTTCCTGTAAAGCCCACCTGCAGAAAAGCCCTCATCCCTCCCTCTCCTTCTACTGGGAACCCCTTCCCTTCCTCCCCCACCACTTCTTAAAGACTGCTTTGGTTCAGAGGCGCAGCTGCACGCTTGGGCTAGAGCACAGAAGCTGTGTTTCCAAACCTCAGATCTCAAAAGGGTTACCACCTGCGCTCTGAACTAACATTTAGTTTTTTGTTTGTTTTTTGCTATGGTAGGCTTTTTTTAATTGCAAAATTTTAATAATCAGTTGTGCCGATCTTCACTGAAACGTCTTAGTATACTCTTTCGTTTAAGAACAGTGTGAGGTTTGTTCATGTC
Source organism: Clarias macrocephalus (assembly GCA_011419295.1). Classification (NCBI taxonomy): domain Eukaryota; kingdom Metazoa; phylum Chordata; class Actinopteri; order Siluriformes; family Clariidae; genus Clarias; species Clarias macrocephalus. The sequence continues at coordinate 167,556 of JAAGKR010000418.1, forward strand.
AATGTCTTGTGCAGCTGGCCCAGGTCTGTGCCTGAGACCGTCTTGAGATTAGACACTGGCATTAAGTAGGGGTTGCTGTATGCTGTAGAGAACTTGGATACTAGATGTTAAGACTAGCATTGGGCCCCAGAGATCATCAGTTTTGGATATGGCTGCGTGTATGCCAATGCTTCTCTTTGCATGTAAACTTAAATTCCATCTTAGGAGCACTCCTGTTATTGTATTTTTGACAGTATCTGAACAGATAGTGTAACATGTCAGTCATGAGTGCTGTTGCTCCTGTGGTCTGTAATGTAGAATATGCTTGCATGCTTTAAATCAGCATTCTGGAAAGAGGAGTGGGAAGATGTTCTTTGGTGCATGTGACATGAGACATGACTCCTTACACTGACTGAGAGCTCCTCATGCTGCTGCTGGTTCCATTCATCCTGTGCATTTCTTGAAGAGTAGTGGTTTTAGTGCCTTTCTTAGTGGAATGTTACACAGGGAAGCTTCCATTTTTGTCCATGTGCTCATATTGTTGGCTTTTTCCCTCCTGCTCTTCAAAGCCCTGCTGGGAGGTCTTCATCACATGGTAGCATTCATTCATTATGACTGCTGCCATGTTTCACCCAGGTACCTGCCCTCTGATGTCACCTCAGTTTTTTTAGCTAGATTATTAACAGCAAGGTTAAATCATGTAGGAAACATTTTAATATAAAAACATCTAAACTTAGATTTTGATGGCAGTGTAGGTATATGTTTTAACAGCAGTGCAACACTAAGATTTATGTAGTGTAGTAAATAAGGACCGAGATCTTGGACTATAAAAGTGTCAAACAAACTTCCCATTTAGTGTACACATTCCTTAGTCAATAGAAAGAATAGCCAGACCATTGCACACAAGACATATTTGATTATTGTAGGCTGGAGCTTTGCTATGTTTTTGCACCAACCACACTATTTCTTTCTATATCTAATCCACACTACAGTTTAATTCTTTAGTATTTATTCTATAGTAGCCAGCTGATTTATTGTTTTGTGCCTATTATGTAAGATTCTTGACATTTTACGGACAGTACTATGTTTCTGAACAAAATGAATTACGAATGTATAATGTATTGTAGCCCAGTATAATCATGTTGTGATTTGTAAAAAAAAAAAAACAAGCATTCCTATGATTCAGCAGATGTGGGGAAACATTATAAACCGCAAATCATTTTCGCACCATGGCTGCCTAAGGGGGATAGTATTGTGTGTACAATAGAAATGGTAGTGAGGACAATATGCATGATCTGTTCTGGTATATACTTATAACCCTACATGCTCTCTATTACACTTAATTGTTAAAAAGAGGAGAATCTCTACAGCTAAAATTATAATGTAGGTTTGAAGCAAAGTCAGTCATGGTGAAATCAGTATGAACATTGCTATATGGCAGTCTGAAGCAGAATAGAATAGTTGTAAAGAAAATTATATACCTGTCAAGTTGGGCACTGTCTCTTTCTCTATGCATTTCGTGACTGATATCGGGCCTTTCTCCAAATTGGCACTTGGGAGCCTGAAACCAATCATGTACGTGACTGGTAGAGGCCTAAAGGGCAGTGCCAATGATGTATGGGTACAGATGGCACAGTTATGCCCAACCTAAGCACTGCACATAGCTAGTGTTTTATGTTTATCTGGATATTGATGTTATGTCAGTTCTCTTTCACATATTGCCTCAAAAACATTTGTTTGTCTGTGCTGTACTGTGATTTTTTTTTATTTTATTTTAATCATTATTCTATTACTCTATCCACTGTAATTAAAATTTTAAAGTGAAAAATAAAATTCCAGTTAAGTGAGTAATTTAGGAAATTTGTGTTAAATGTTTTGTAATGCTCTGAATTGTTAAGTAACCTTCATATTTGAAGTTTGTTTTTGTAGAAAGTGCTTTTGTCGTCCTTCCTCGTCACAGTGTTTTGGTTAAATCACTTAGCCATTTACTGATTAATTTCCCTAATATTAAGTCGTCATATCTCTAATTCTGAAAACACAGCTGTCTTTAAATCCCTCAGTCTAAGAGAAGTAGCTTGTCTACAACATGTCATGGATGTAAGGGCTACTGTTAACTTAAACCTATAGTCTGAAAGCTTTATTTTGAATGAAATGACACACAGATCAAATCAGTTTTGCTTTACACACAGGCTTAAAGCAGACTGTTCTGCTGTGTATGGGTGGATAAACTGCACTTTTGTCCCTGTTTGATTGTCTGCAGGTTATTGCTTTAGTGGGGAGAATGGGGCCACATTTAGAGCATTGCACAAAACAAAACAAGCAAGCAAATTACCAAACTGAACTTCATATGAAACAAGATTCAGTAAATGTCTCCAAACGATATGTAGGTTATCACTGCCCACTGTAATGCATCTACTTAGACACAAAATATAACTTACATTGTGCATCGCTAGTGTGCATGAGTGGTACAGTCACAATAAATGAATTAAGCATCATTGTATATAATTTGTTCATGCTAGATTGTTTTCTATATAAACTTTACACCTTTTATGAATAACAAAAATGCTACTTCTTCAAATAAGTTACAAATAAACACAAACAAAAGCTCTCTCAAGATCCAACCACAGACATTTTAAGAATGTAAACAGAAATAACAAAGCATATATATTTATCAAAAAAGAAAAGACAGAAATGGTAACATTATAGTACATGGTCTTGATTACACGTTCACATGACATCACACCTGCAAACTTGATATATAACCATCCATAAATGTGTTTAGATGAAAAAGCAGTTTAATATAGACTAGTAGAGGTAAAGCCTCAGTGTATATCAAACTGCTGTTTTTCTCATAAATCTTTTTGAAGGAAATGTGCATCATCACAGCAGCTTTTAAACACTTCATGAAATGTTTAAAGAATGATACTTATATTCTAGTGTTATGAAAACAAAATGATGGGTTTCGAAAACTAATTTTGGTAATTGTCTTTATACAGTAACGCTACAGGGTCTTACTATTAAACCATTTACTATTAAGCCATGCTTTCTCTTGTCGGTGTTCTTTAAATAATCAACGTTAACAGTGACACTTCACCTGTCGGTAATGGTATAGATTGGCTCTGATCAGATGGCCAGGGTCAGTCCCTGATTGCTTTAGTGAACAGGTGTGATGTGCTCAACTTCTCCCCTGCTTAAGCTACTAACCACCGAACCACTGAGACTATGTTCCTGTAACGACTGAAAACAACTGTTTTTAAAGAAAGTTCTCAACCCAAGTACCCTGAAAGTCTGGTAGTCTGGTGCAATATACACAAATAGATACAGAATACAAGCTTTGTTCTTTTCTTCTCAGTCCCCAGTTCGGCCCTCTTAATGAGATTATTTTACCTTCCAGAGAACTGAATGAAGACTGGAGAGAAGTGAGTAGTTGCTAGTATCGTTACAGGTCTCTGTAGAATCCTTTCTTAGCCATCTGTTGCCACACACACACACACACACACACACACATACCAACGAGCAAACTCTGATTTATAGCATCTATTACCATTTTGTGTGATTCTGTGTATGTGGGAAAAAGATGGAAAGATAAGATAAGATAAAAAGATAGACAGGAGGAGGTCCTGCAGAAGCAGGTGGTGCTTGCTGTAGTGTAGAGGTAGGCTGAGGTCTGGGCTCTACAGCAGGGAGCTGGGGGGGCTCTCAGGGGGCGACGGGGTGTGTGTGGGGCTGTGGCGCATGGGTAGGATGTCGTAGTGACTTGGGATGTGGCTGTTTCGAGGAAGGTCGTAAGGATTCTGGGAGAAACCAGTCGCCAGGCCATTGGGTCCCTGCAGGACACTCACTGTGGGCTCTGATAGAGACACATTTAACACAGTAACACATTAGTTAAAAGTCACATATCAAGCATGCATGCATTACAAGTGCACTTAGATGTACACTTTACAATTGCAGTTGCCTTCTGCCTGTCGTCAGTGTTTTTGTGTTGTCAGTATCCTGGCTGGATATTTTTGCCTGGTGGACTTTATTCATATTAGGTGTTTATGGGCATTTTCACCAGCTTGGCCTGAATACTTGAATACAGTACCTCTATCAGAACAAATTTTAGGGTGAAGAGCTTAGAATTCCAGGTTTGCTTTGATACAAGGTATCCTTCGCATGCAGGCATTGATTAAACAATTCCATATAATTTATGCATATACAGTTTTGCAAAATTGTAGGTACTAGGATCATGCTTTTTGTTTTTGTATTATTGTACTTTGCACCAACTAAATAGTGGTGAAAAACTATGCTTTTTGGCCATGCTCCAGTTCAAATAAAAATTTTTTAAAGTCATTTCAGTTATATACAGTAGGTACAGTGCATAGTGAAGCGAAACAATGTTTCCCCAGGACCATTGTGCTACATAAAACAATACAGAAAGAATATCAAAAAATTATACTGAAGAACCCTAACCTAGATGAAGTGCACGAGAAATGCTTGCACAAGACACAAGACAATGTGCAGCACAAAAGGCGCAGTTTTGGACAGGACAGCTCTGGCAAAGTTTCCGAGGTAAGTAAATTGTAAAAGAAGACACAACAATATATTTAGCATGAAATGCAATCAGTGTTAACATGACATGGTGCTTGGCAGCCATAATGCTAGTCAACACTTCGAAAAATGTTACCTTATTCTTATCAAAGATTAGATTATCATAGATTATTAAATGAGACCCATAAAGTACTGAATGGCCTTTAATAGTAATCAAACACAAACGATAATCTGCAGACACACAATGTCACATAAGTTTAACATATAGCCAAATACATAATTGTCACACTTGTATGTCCTTTTTGGACATCCTATAGGAGACAACCGTAGGCATTGATGTGGAGTTTTCCCCCTTGTGTATATCAGTCTACATTGTTCTGGGAAGGTTTTCTACACAATTCTGGGGTGTGTCTGACAGAATCTATGCCCATTCAGTCAAATAAGCATTAGCATTATCAGACACTGCTGATGAACAAAATGGTCCGGCTTTCAATCGACATTCAAAATAATCTCATGGGTGTTTAAAGGGGCTGAGGTCATGCACCCACTGGAGTCTCTCCATACCAAAAATATCAAGCCATATTTTAATGGACTTCACTTCGTCCACAAGGGTACAGTCATGCTGGAGCAGAGGGCCTTCTCCAAAACTTGAATCATACAATAGTCAGCGTATTTGTACAATATGTTCTAACATTAATACTGTATGACCCTTTCCTGGAAATAAGCAGCCTATCCCAAACCCTGAAAAACGGACCCAGACCAATATCCCACCTCCACAACCCTTACTGTTATTATTATGCATTTTAGAAGGTAGGGCATAATGATCTACGGCTTTTTTCCCCCCAGCGACTTGGCCACGAAGTTCCTGAGGCAGAAATCTAGTGCTCATTTTGCTTCCAGAGACTCTGTAGTGATGCAACAGATTTTTACGCGCTACACACTTCAGCACTTTACGCACTTCAGTGGCCCTGCTCTGTGAGTATGTTGCACTTATTGCTTCTTGGCTAAGCTGTTGTTGCTTCCAAATGCTTGTCATAAAAATGCCTGAATTTTAGCAGTTACACGTAAGTAGGCAGATTTAGCATGGCAAACATTCCATCCATCTTTCGCCATGCCATGTTTAAAGTCATTGAGCTCTTCAGTTTGACCTGACTGCTAATGTTTGCATACAGAGATTACATGGCTGTGTGCCTGATTATATGACCCTGTTAGCAATGGGTGTGGCTGAAACACCTAACCTCAACTCAAAAGGAGTGAAGTAAACTCAATGAATGTACTGTACTTGACACACATTGCTTCCACACAGGGTCTTCTCATTGTCCTCCCTTCATGGCTGGGGTACAGGCTGACAAAATCAGATATATAGTGTATAGCAACAGATGAATTTCCATATCTATCACCACTCTATTCAAACATTTTAAAATGTCATCACTGACTCCCTTAACTAACCCTCTAATATTTTTCTGAAGCCCTTCTCCATATCTAACTCACCCATGTCATAGATGTTCCTGCTCGCAGAGGTGCGTGCGGTAGTGTTAGTGCTGGTGCAGAAGGCCAGATCCCTGTGTGCAGGAGACTTCATCTCCACATAGCTGCTCTCAGTGTGCTTGCAAGTCAGACCTGGCGGGTCCCGGATGGTGGCATATGGATTCTCACTGTTCAGAGAGCATGAGCTGGAGCTGCACATGGATGGCTTGATGTAGTCTGCACACCACGTAGACACAGGCACACAATATCAATTTTGTACCGACCTGAACTAGACGAGGAAAACGCTTAGTTTATCGTTATTAGGATTAATGCCGTAACTTCAGCTATGCATACTCCTAGACTACACGCTGTGTAAATGCTGTACTATTTGCATGAATGGTTTTAGGGCCATCGGTGAACTCTTCATCAGTGAACAACTGTTAACCTCAAATGTAATTCCTGTTATACAACTGCACTTTCGTGATCTTATAGAACATTACAGAGAGAATTTATTTATGGTGGTGCTATCTAATATCACACAAATTATAGTAGGATGGGTTCCCTTTTGCGTCTGGTTCCCCTCAAGGTTTCTTTCTCATGTCGTCTAAGGAAGTTTTTTTACAACCGTCACCTCTTGCTTGCTTATTAGGGACAAGCTGATAAAAATACAAATGTCTTCAATTTATGTCCAGAATTTTTAGCTCTGTAAAGCCGCTCTGTGACAGCGCCCATTGTTAAAAGAGCTATACAAATGAAATTGTATTGAAATGAATACTATGCAGTTTTTAATGTAAGTCTAGTCTCAGTGTCCAGGGCATGTAAGAGCAACTGTTTTATGGCCCATCTGCAACATCCTAGAGGAAAGTCTTGTTAAAATTCAGGAAAGAGAATTGCATTATACCCTCTAGCATACAGCCAAGCACGTTATCTGCAGCTAAAGCAGGGGGGAGGGTGAAAGTGCTGAGTACAGAAGCATGTGTAGCGGTGTAGGTGTGCATTCCAAACAATTGCTTATTGAATACCTGGTGGCTAGAGTGATTTATGCAAAACTGTGGACACACTGGAAACATTAACAGTAAGAGGGAATCCAATAGATACAGAGGGGTGTGACATGATTATAAAAATGGTTTAAATTCCTTCCTTTTGATAACAAGGCAGTGAAAAAGTTTTAATGCCAAATTCTTGAAAGCTTCTTCCATTGCTTCCTGAGTTGCTCCAGTCTCACCTACTGCAGTCCCCCTTGTTAAGCTGTTTACAACAGATCTGAGACAACATTGGACCTAGGAGATCAATTTGAGGTGATGTCTGTGTGCGCGTGTGTGTGTCTATCTGGAGGCTAAAGTTGTAATGAGGGCAGGGATCAGATTAATTGCAGACACACACAGGCAGCAGAGAGATAGGTAAGGGTCTCATGGTCTTAAGTGGTTGCTTTGGGCTGTCAGAAACCATGAGGGTCGTGATGTAACTGACTACTGTAGAGACCAAGCAACAGTATAAAAAGTATGTGTTTTCTGTTAGCATATATACAGAAAAAAGAATTTGAAATGAGAAAAATTAGGTTTGAGAGACCCTTGTATAGGAATGCACAAGTCCTTTTATATACTAAGATCAAATGACATGATCCCACCTAGCATGCTGGTTTTATGGAATTGCATTTTGTGGGTTGCTTTATAATAGTTATTTCTGAAACTTGAGAAGCTTAAAATATACAGTTCTGAAAATCTTGTTGTTTGGTTATATTTCACCCCTCCTAGCACCCAGAGGAAGGAAGACTCCCGTGGATACCTTTGCTCTATACAAAGGACCGTTTCCAGTAATGCATCTGTGAAGCTGATTAGATTTGCAGATGACATTACTTTGATAATGTGATACTATGTCATCACTAGCCTTCTGGTGTAGCTGAAACAACCTCAAGCACAGTGCTCTTAAAACCACAGAGATGCCTTCATCAACAAGAAAGATAAGCAAACAATGTATTTCTTACAGCAGGTGGCAAAACAAATACCACAGGCAATACTGGGGCAATTTTATACTGACACCATAGGAAACATCTTTACATCTGCCAATACAGCACAACTACAAAAACCGCTAAGGAAATCATCTGTAGTCTATTAGCACTTGAAGACCTGTACATCACCAGGACAAAATAAATGATCGCTGATACTAAAGTAAATACCTCTTTCAAAAAGTACCATTGATAAAACAAATCAAAATTTATAGAAATACAAACAACAACAAAAACAACAACAACAACAACAACAACAAAATAATTCATTAATTTCAAAAACTTTGTTATTAACTTGATTATTAATCATGATGGCTACCAATTTATGTAAAGTACATCTAATCCTACTATATCTGATTAATGTGTAATATTTGAATATCTGTATATTAGGTGCACTCACTTTCACTCCTTCCATATACTGCTTATCCTGTACAGGGAGGCTCAGAACCTACCCCAGGGAAGCTTGGAGCCTGGGGCAGGGTGCCAACCCATCAAAAGGCACAAGCACACACATACAGACACACACACAGACACTATGGCCGATTTGGAAAAACCATTTAGCCTAATCGGCATGTCTTTGGATTGCAGGAGGAAACCGGAGCATCTGGAGGAAACCCACCAAGCACGAGGAAAACATGCAAACTGCAGGCACACAGACCCAATGGCAGGATATTAGGTGTCATTTTTGTATGTTAGGATGTTTTGTGTTGTTTGAGGTTTCATGTCGTGAAAATTCCTAATAGATCTAAGAAAATTCCTGAACTGGAAAAAAAAGTGCCATTGCTGAATTTATTATTATTATTATTATTATTATTATTATTATTATTATTATTATTATTATTTTCATCTAGCATAGTTCAGAATTTCAGCATTTTTACAGATATTTATATTCAGAAATATTAAACATCTTAGAATATGGCACAACACTGGTTTCAGACCAACCCAATAAAATGAAAGTAAACAACATTTTAATTGCATATCCCTTCCTCGGTTTCTCCATTCAGTTTCCTCGTCAGGAGGTCAGATTCATGGTCAATTGTGTTAAGGTCTGGTAATTGACTTGGCCAGGCTAAAACCTTTCACTTATTTTACCCTGCTTCTTTGTTGTGTTGGCAATGTGTTGTGGGTCATTGTCCAGCTAAATGATGAAGTTCCTCCAGATTGGATTGAATGCATTTCTCTGTAAATTGGCAGCAAATATTTCTTTATCCTTGTGAATTCATTCTGCTGCTACCATCATGAGTTATCATCAATAAATATTAGTGAGCTTATTCCAGACAGTTCTACTCAATATATTGTTTTGTTCAGAAGAAGGATAGCAATTTGTAGAGTCTATCAGATGTATTTTATGGTGTGAATGTAATTCATTATTGCACTCCCTAGAATTGATGCTAGAATTGCTGACAGCAACTTCAGTACAAGTTCTTTTGGGCTTGCTGGAACTAAAAGACTTTCACAAAATGAGCTTGCTGGAGGCACAAGACCTTACAAACATGAAACAAAAAGTATTTCATTCTTTTGTAATGTACAGTATATGTGACAAACGAAGGCTTCTTCTTCTAAGAAATGGATGGAAAGATAGTAACATCAAATGCCCCCATCACTAGTTCCTAATGTTGTGCCACCAATGTGCAAGAGATATGTGGCAACCTAGCGTGAGATCAGAACACACACTAGCTAGAACTAAGGCCAGTCCAACAGGCCCCAAACATCTCCTTACTGGTTCTGAGACTTTGACACATGCTGGTACACTCAGACAATATTGTAACAGATATAGTATAACCAGTCAGATACAGGCTCTATTTGCCTTGCACAAAAGTTCTTCATATGGCCCTATCTACCCACATGTCAGCCTCATACATTGCACATACCTCTGCAAATACTGGTACTATAATAGTTCCTGAAAAATGCTTTGAAAACATATATATGTCCAGGAAACTGGTGTCTGCACCTATCCACCCCAAATTGGCTAAACACATCATTACCAAGGCAACTTGTTCATAATTATTATTATAATAATTATGTGCTTAATGGGGTTGTACAACGTCCTGCAAAATAATGTACAACGCCAGTGGTGGCTTGGTTAAGACTGTGGGGTTGTTGATCGGAAAGTCGTGGACACAAGCTCCAGCACTACCAATTTGCCAGTATTGAGGACTTGAGCTGGGCTCTAAACCCTCTTTGCTCCACGGGTGCTGCATGCCAGCTGATCCTGCAGTCTGACCTGATACAGTATATGCATAAATAAATAAATAAATAAACAAACAAACAAAATAAATAAATAATAAATAAATAAATAAATAGAATAAAAATTCACTGTGCTCTACATGGTACAAGTGATAAATAATTGTATTTTAGACTGAACAGTGGTCATCCTATCCTCAGACCAACTGTCCTTTTGTCAAAGAAGTCACATTGATTTGATGGCACTTCCTGTACTCAATTAAATCCAAAACATTTTTTATTTACATAGCACTATCAACAATAGACCTTATTTCAGTGCAGATTTAGAAATGTGGATAGGAAACTTTAATAACCGTGTTCCATTTCTCCACAATGGAAAAGCTGGTGGCAAGGAAAAACCCCCTGAAACAGCAAGAGGAACCAGGATCAAAACAGAACCCATCCGTTTCTAGGTTGCTCTGGATAGTGTGATATAATAACTATGTAATTTCTCTACATTCTACAGGATTAACGTCACCCCTGCCAGAAGTGAATGCAGCAGTAATTAAGGGTTTCAAGTGTATCCAGGCAACATGGCTAACTACTGTTCTTCGCAGTATGCCTATTTGTCCACATCCAGGCAAATTCCAAGAAGTGCACTTTTTCCAGGCATCTGAAGCTTTTTGATTATGTTTAATGGTATTTTTAAAACGGCATTTAAGCATTAATTAAAATCTCTTATCTGACTTGTACAGCCCAACTACCATCTGTCTGCTTTTTGCTGCAAGCTTCTGGTGATGGACGACAAAACAATTTTACGTGTCCAACCTCCTAACGGGTAAGAGGTAACAAAAAAGCTCTAAAGACAATACAGTATTATTTTTTAAATATTTCCGAAGATTATCATTAAAAGTTGAGTAAAGTGTCAGTAATTTCTTTTTTGTAAAAAAAAAAAAAAAAAGTATTTTTATGTAATGTTTATTCAATACACTCATGCATTTTTGAAATTGTGCATCCTGGGATTGTTACCTTTAGCAACTTGAGTGGTTTTGTTGTCCTGCAGTATGAGTGTATCTTCTCGTGACACACCTTGATCCAGTGAAGCACACGCATAAACAGAAATGTGTTTAGAGATAATAATGTTGTGAACAATATTACACAAATGAATTTGATTTCATTGTATTGTATCTGTGAAACAAATGGTGAGTAAAACAGTTCATAAGATTGTTGTTGTTACTGTTAAGCTCGTTCTTTCACTCTGCATGCAAATATTTCTTGTTCACAGCTTTTTCACAGCTACTGTATTACTTCTGTGGGGCTACAGTTTGTCCAGTGAGGCTGTGCATACCAAATAAGGAAGATCACAGGGTGTATAATTCACTCAATATGCTTGTTGGAAACAATTTCCCCCCCAAAAGTGGGTAAAATCAGCGACCACCCAGGTAGGAATGTTACAGAATGTTCAAGGTGATGTTAAGAAGTAAACTTAAGTGCACTTAACATAAGCAGGAAGCAACTGATAAAAAGCTGTGTCAGTTTTTCCATTGCCTGCTGCTACCTGAGTAAAGCAGAAACACGATTGTAACTTGGTTATCAGCCATCGGGGAGTTCTAATGCGTCTTGTGTTTATCCTTTATTCGGCTTTGTTTAGAGTTTTGGTGGCCACGTACAGTAGTTGCTATACCCAAGAAGAAATGAAACTACAAGACTGGAAATTTGCATCATGTTCCATGAACAATACTGGAAAATAAAGCAAAGTATATAGCAATAAAACTATAAAAATATATAAAAGAGTTGGAATCAAGTCCAGACGTCTTGAATTGCATTTTACAATTTAACCTAAATACTGTGATGCGACCTTTTATTTAACATGTCACGAAATCATCAGACAGCAGGTGATGTGATGTTTCACTGAGGTTTCAGCGTCTCATTGCCCAAGTTTGTGATAGCAGGTTGTGTAATCTTACTTCCTCTATGGAAACTGATGGAAAACCCAACCCAGAGACTAAATCCTCTGCCTCCTGCCTCTTACATGCTGTTGCAGGCTTATCATCTGTCCTGCACTCATACATATCAGGTTGAGAAGCCTCAGATAATGGGCAAAACGACTAATGTGTTTCCTCCTCTCTTCTTCATGGTGACCCTGGGTAATGTAGGCTTGAGTAGGACATTTCCTCTGTGTGTGAGAGAGTACCAGCAGTGAGGACGTATTAAAACCACAGCAGGGCAAGGCCACACGCTAGGGCTGGGGGCTTCTGTTAGTACAAAACATTTGCCATCAGCAGTCAGTATTCAGCAGGATGATGGCGCATGCTATTTCTGCAGCCCAAGGAGACTAGCCAGTGTATGCAGACGCAGAAAAGTCTCTTCATTTCAACATGATGGTGAGATGGTGTTGTAGGTAGTGTTGATGTAATTTGTTTTCAAAATTATGAAAGCATGCCTGCTTGTGTGCAACTCTCATGCAGTAATTGCAGGCAAAGATAAAAAGAGAGATAACGAGCATAGACACTGACCAAGGTCATTCAGATTGCAGTACGCTCTCCATTCTGAGTTGCTCCTATCCCCTTTCTGTCTGGCACAAAATAGGTTAAGGTTAAAAACATGTTAATTACATTCAAAGGCTAGTTTGTTTAGTTATGTGAAAAGGTCACACATGGGTAATTGGGTTGTTTGTGTGTGCCGGTGTGGAGGTGCTTGCCTTCAGAGTTAGAGTCCCATCCAGATTGTTAGTGTTGGAGGAGGGGATGTTGCACTGGGCCACAGTGTGGTAGCTGGGGTTGGAGAAACACTGGCCACTGCTGCTCTGAGATGTTTCTGATAGAAAGAGAACAATACGATATTTTTGCGATCACAACACAAATGGGGGAAGAAAAAAAAACACAAAAACGTTGCAGATATACAGTATTTGCATTTTCTTCACAATCTGTGCAGTCGGTAACCTGGTGACAGATGGCACTAAGATGTTGAGTTAGAATACATTATCATCAAGAGGTAGGGTCAGGCATGCTGCAGTGATATCGGATCAAATCAGTGCTTCTTATTTCTTCTAAAAACCAAGTGAGCGCAATGCAGCATAGTAATCATTTCATAAGCGCATATGATTTGATTTCACTGATTTCCCTCTCATCAATTTCTTCGGACTTGCATTAGTATCTTGGTGGTAATCACCACATTTTTCCAAATCAAATATATTTTCTTTCTCATTGTGTGCCTTTGTAGGTGTTCATTTATGAAATATATTTCTTTCGCCTATATCCAGCATCAGCTGGCGGATACCTTTCTTCCCTTCTACAGCTGGGTTGTTTATTTAAATGTACACAACAGTTTCAGCTGATTAATCTGACTAGATGTGTGGCATTACATGAGTGGTGATAATAGAGTATAACAGCACGAGGACATTAATACTATATATATGTATCACTCTGTGTCGCAGGTGCTCTAACAACTGTTAATTACACTAACTGTGTGTTGCCAGCATGGGTCGATATGGTCTGCAGTACTGGAAAGAGGGGAGAGCAGCTGCCTGCCAACATCCACATTCAAAACCATTCACTGATTGCGTTATGTCATCTTAAACAACACTTCAAAAACAACACGTCTTGTCTCTCTCTAACCCCTGATCAAGGGATTGTACACCCTAGAGCGCTAGTTTTTCATTTAGTGCTATTTGAAATTCTACCCTGGAACCTGGAAAATAGCTGATATAATAAAGTTGTTATGACCAGGCCTAGGTCAGGCCGTAACAGGAATAAAAAAAAAGTGATAAATAAATAAAAAGGGGGTGAGTCCCAATTCCCCAAAAGAGGTTATATGCTTCGGGAAGCCGACATGGTCAAAATACTAGATAACGATTTGCTCTAACTGAGTGAAAAGCCTCTGTAAAAGAAAAGGAATAAAAGAATAAGTTGAAGTATAAAGGAAATCTCATAGGTTTCTCAGGACAGTTCATCCCCTCACCTTGGGACTACATAGTACCAGCAATAATTTTAAATTACTTTTATTACACTGGGTAAATAATCAAACAAATCATAAAACAGCACTCCCTCTCATGTGATATTGTGTAACTGTGGCCTTTATATGTTAAACTATGTTAATGTAAACTGTATACATCCTGACTTTAATGCCTATGTTTTTTGAAGCTTTGCATCAGCCCTAACGGTGTGTGTCCTTGCAGACGGATAAAACCACAGATGTTTAACCAATGACTGAAAAAATATACCGCTGCCAATTTTACACAACACCTCCTGTTATACCACTCTGCTCAGGTACATTTATTTATGACCAAGAAAATAGCAACTGGGTGAAAAGAGGAAAAATTGGCTTGGATCCTGCCAAGTAAACAATGCACAGGTGTTACACAGCAATACTAATATACTCATAATACAACCTAAAATGTCTAGCCATCTTTCATCCAAATGGTAACTGTTTATTATTTTCCTGACTCTTGAGTAGAAAATGCAGCTCTTGCAAAATGCTAAATACAATCTCACACCAAACACTTTTAGTTTTAGTTTTAGTTGTGCTGCATGGAACAAGGACCTGAACACTGGAGACAGAGTAAATGTCAAGTTTCTCACCGGACAGTGAGTAGTCAGTGTTGGTGATGTGAAGGGCAGGTGTGTAGGATACACTCGGCATGTCCTGACCCTTCTCCCGCTGCCTCTGTCTGTACCACACGAACAGGCTGAGCATGGCCATGATGATCAGGAGTAGGAAGATGATGCCCATTACGGCGCCAGCTGACTGGCGCTCAGAGCTCAGGGCTGGACTGATCTTAGTGTAGGGGTTCAGCTCTTCCATCATCAGGGCCGCTGACACACACAGACGCACACAAATACAAACGTGATGTTTTGAAGCAGCTACAGGGAGCGTGCAGAAAGAAAGCGAACGGCATTAGGGATGCAAAACATACGGCAGTAGGGATGCAAAACATATCTCTTAAACACATTTTCACATTCACAGAATATCCCAATTACATACAATTTGAATAACCACAGCACCGTGTGTGTATGTCTGAGGATGCGGTGTGATTACCCTGGTCACAGCGAATTCCTTTGTACCCAGGACTGCAGTAACAGGTTCCGGTCACGTAGTCACAGGTAGCATTGTTCATGCACTCACACAGCTGCTGACAGCCGTAGCCAAAAGTCCCTGGAGGACACTCTGCAGACAGAGTAACACGTTGAGCTAATATGCAGAGCTTGAGCACTACCGTTATGGATCACTCACACACGCTCTTACTCAACACCACGGCAGAATTGCCGAGTATATTCCCTAACACATAGATTCATGAATACATAAAAGCACTCACTTTGCTCACAGCTGCTACCAATGAAGCCTGTGCGACAGGTACACTGGCCCGTGATGTGCTCACAATCTGCACCGTTCTGACAGCGGCACACCTCAGCACAGTCACGCCCAAAGAAGCCCGATGGGCAGCCTGAAGAAGTGAAAGAGAGACTAAAGTACTGGGACACCTAAATTCTATACGTCTCTGGAGATGATATGATATGAAACGCATTCTTCCTAAAGATGAAGCATGCTGTCCGACACACCGGTTCAAACCCTCTGGGTGTTCCGCTGGGTGATGATCTGTGATTGTGAAGGTGACGGCACATGACTCATACCATCTTCATACTCATCGTATAATTCATCAAGCCATAATACCCCATGGATAGGTACTGTACATTGCCATCCCGGAATAGATTACTCCAATCAGGATAGAGACGTTTAGAGGCAGTCACTCGGTCAGTGACCCTTTTCTAAACAAAATGCGTCCCAAAGAAACAAAACAGCGCCACCAGTTTTTCCTTAAAACTGGCATTTATCTGTACACACAAAATTCCACGCAGCAAGGACACTAAGCTAATGAACCCATTGGAGAAAAGCATTGCAGCGAAAGACAAACAGATTTCATCATCCTTGAAGTAAAACGAAGAACGCACCACTGCTCATATGAAAAATGAAGGAGGATCGACTGGGAACAAATAAAAAATTACTCAATATTATATCATTGTTTAATTGGGACCACAAGGTGACAGAAAATGCTGTGCAGAGGATATTTGTTTGCACCATGTGATCGCTGATTTACTGTATAACACGGTTTACTAAAACATGAGAAAGGCGAAAGCATAATACAATCTGTGATTTATATGAAAAATCCATTTATATCTCAAAATCATTCCAGACATTATGAGATATTAATAAGCTAACCCACAATCGTTTCCTTTTTTTTCTTTGTAACAGCTAGTGTGCTTTTAATACAATACCAGCAGGGGCCACTGTTTGACTGTGACCAGTGCATAATGGTAGCGTGTGTGTGTGGTGTGTGTGCGTGTGCGTGTGTGTGTGTGTGTGTGTGTGTGTGTGTGTGTGAGAGAGAGAGAGAGAGTTAGAGATAGAGAGACTCACGCTGTGTGCAATAAAGGCCTGTCCAGCCAGGGCTGCACCTGCACTCTCCATCATAAGCACTACACTGGGCTCCGTTGTGACAGTTGCATGAGTTAAGGCAGTCAGGACCCCACTGCCCTATAGGACATGCTGCACATACCAGACACACCATCACAATAAGGTCTCTTGCACAAATGCATTACCACAATTGTCATAAAATATGTACGTCCTATGCCACACACTGTAGAGAAACATGCACAAAGAGCGGGCAGGTGCACATGTAAAAGTTTGTTTAACTATAGTCACGTGAGGATGAAGAAGAAAAGAAGTGACAGAGACAGAGATAGAAGAAGGGGAAGAGGAGAAAAAAGCAGAGAGCTGACAGAATGACGGAGAGGAAATTTAGAGGGGTTAATTGATTCATACCCTGTGAGCAGTCATCTCCAATCCAGCCAGGGAGGCACTGGCAGGAGCCGTCAATAGGGTTGCACGTGCCATTGTTCATGCAGAGACACACTTCAGCGCAAGCTTTCCCATACCTGCCGCTGGGACACACTGCCAAAGACACAACACACTCAGCAGGGTGCACTCTAGTGTAACACTGTGCCATCACGGCTATACCTTAACATGGAAAATCATATTGGATCACATGCTTGTAAGTATAATTTACTGAGCTGCTTAATCAATTAACATAAGGGACAACATAGTTTTAACAAATAGTGGAAAAGCTCGTTTTCTAAGATAGACTAGGAATCTAGATTGCAATTCTCCTTAGCGTTGCTCGTTATTAACACCTGATACCTATGGATTTAATCAATCTGTATTCAAACTGAATGAATTTGGCAAGAAATAATAGCAAACAGTCCTCATATGAGGATCTTACAAGGATATATAGACAGCAAAGAAAAAGGGAGAAAATGTCCAGCTCTCATGTGAGGACATTCAGTTCTCAAAGGTTCAAATATCACTCATGCATATGGTTTATTTTATCTATTAACATAACACATCCTACTAATTCTTGAACTGGACATATGTGATATGAAATATGCATACTTTAATCTGCCTTCTACAATAATAATAATCATTTAAAAAATCCTTTCCTGCTCAAACAGTCTACATCGCCTTGAAGTATGCACCTCAGTTTTGGTGGGCTCACAAACTTGATTTAGCAGGCAAGACATGAGTATTAGCTCCGTACATGTGAAATATGATGCCATATTTGAAAGTAAACTTTGCAGGGGGATAGAAGCACGAATTATCCAACCAACTACTACTACATTATGTCTTCATTTGCTGTACTAATCCAGGTGATATTTCTAAGAGCCTGGGCATTTAATCTTAGAGAATGAAGGTGTGAGTGTTATGGATGCACAGCCTGTTTGAGCAGACCATGCACATCTATCAGACTCCCCATTTATCCATCTTTGCCTATTCACTGTGCACAAGAACAAAAGACGACTGATGTGCAACGGAATTAAAATTAGAACTTGTGTACATTTTTAATAAAATGAATATTTCAGCTTTCTGGCATTTGACTCATTTAGAGATTTCATTTCAGATTAAAGTTCCACTGGGTCTTTATAGCCCCTCTCTCGTTTCTTTCTTTCTTTCTTTTTTTTTTTTTTTTGAGGAAGCTGGACAGGGCAGTTTAATCAGGTACATAGAGCACAATCTTTGCCCCTTTACCAAAGACTAGGAGAGAAAGCAGTAGCTGGTAAACAGTTGCCTGTGCTGTGTAGGAAATATGTGATTGCACTGAGGAATCAGATAAGGTGTCTCCTTTAAAGAAAAGTTAAAATTAAATCTTTGTGACAGTGGCTTATTTTAATAATCATATCTCCACGGACCCCCTTCCTTAAGAAAAAGCCTCTTTCAACTCCCTCAAAGCAGACTCTTATTAGCTGGAGGGACTCGCTCCTTCTTGTTTCAGGGGTATAGTCTCTTCTTCTCAGCATCATCCTCCTGCCTGTCAGAGCTTCATTAAATCTCTCATGGACACATTACTATAGAGCTGGACAGCCGAAGACACCAACACTGACTGAACTACATTTCTCCTGTGCCCTACCACTCTTCCAGTAATTATGATCTAGACAAATTAACCCAGTTTTTTAGGCCTCTTTTCACAGAGTCTATACTTTTTTCTGCTTTAACGTATTAAACATTTATTCATGAGGCAGCTCTGAAAGCCATGAAAGTGAATTCTATATATGCTCATTGCCTTTCCTTTATTCATGAAAAGACTGGTTAATTATGTGGAGTAGTTGTATATTTCATTTAGTAATCTCTGGTGGATGTTGTGGAAGGGGAGGTGCGTATTGAGGTTTGTTTACGTTGAAAATATGCTTTTCTGACCTGAAAGACGACGTAAATCTAAGATATAGTACTCTTACAACACAATTAATCTTCACCCTCTTTAAACAGTAGTAGAGGGGCGCGGAGCCCTTCATTCTGTCAATGTATAAAAAACAAATTATACCAGTTGTCTTCCCTTGCAGAACATTAATACAAATCTACAAATATTTTATAATCAAATGATGTATTAAAGAGGCGGGACAGTGGCTTAGTGGTTAGCACTGTCGCCTTGTACCTCCAGGGTCCGGGTTCGATTCCCATCTCTGTGTGCCTGCAGATGGCATGTTCTTGGTGGGTTTCCTCCCACAGTCCAAAGACTTGCATATTAGCCTAATTGTCGTTCCCAAATTGCCTGTAGTGTGTTAATGAACGAGAGTGTGTGTGTGTGTGCCCTGCGATGGATAGGCACCCTGTCCAGGGTGCACCCTGCCTCATGGCCAAAGCCTCCTAGGAAAGGCTCCAGGCCTCCCACGACCCTGTACACAGGATAAAATGGCTCAGATGATGAGAGTGATGTATTTAAGTATACCTCAAAGTTTAGCCATTTTTTTGCCCTTGTTGGAGTCTAACAGCCATAAACATACAAGCAGACAATGAATTTTGTTTCATGAACAAACAAGTTTATTACATGGTCTGTTGCAAAGTGTAACTCTGGAATCAGGGCCAGTTAGCATAACTGGGCAGTTCTGCCTGTTGATTAATGCTTATTTCATGGACTAAAACACCAACAATGAAGGCTAATAAGCAACCAGTGACTGAACAGATGAAAGAACACACCTGTTGAAAGGACTTTCTGATTTGACTTCAGAGAAAAGTAAAAACTAAAGTGTGTAAATATGATGTAAAACAATGGCATAGGAGATTTCAACATTAAAATTTAATTTAAAGGAAGATTATTTTTCATGCTTTATATAAATGATCTGTATTGTATCAGTTTGATAGGTTTACAAAAATTTAGCAAGTAAAAAAATATCAAGTAAAAAAGAAAAAGTGCGTAGAGCCATTTTACCTTTTTTTTTTTTTTTGGAAAAGTCTTTAGTACTTATGGTTTTATCAAATTTCAATTGGTCACTTTAGATAAAAAGCCACAAGCTAAGCAGTAAACCAAGTGACAAAAAATTAAGCTTAACATGGCCCATTTTTTTTTTTTTTTTTGGTAGTTGGATTTGTATATTACGTGAATGAAATCGGAATATTTATCCAGGGAAATAATCAAAGGCTGGTGTAAAGGAGCCAGATGCATATAACAACAATAGCAGCTTATTAATTAAAGCTTGCATGGATATCCTAAACAATTAGTTCAAGTATTCAACAGGGTTGTGATGTAAAACAAATGTGCTAAGAGAAAGGTGCAACTTAAGGTGTGTTTTTTTTTTCTCCAAAAAATAATTTTGTCCAAGTTTAAATATCAGTAGTGGTTATATAAAGGCGTTATCAGAATGGCATTTTAGTTATTTGAACTAAACTTCCATCTGCACTTTTCAACTGATGAAACTAGGCATGAAAAATTTATTAATTTGGATTGAAAAGAGACCATGTAATAAATACAAACTTTGTATTGGACCAGCTTTTACCAAACTGAGTGAGCTCGATTTTCCTGTCCTTGAACACAGGGTTCAAAGCTTAATTTTTTGAAGAAAAAAAAATCCCTGATTATTAATCAGAATCCTATAATCTCTAAGAAATCTTTGGTATGACTCTGGCTGGCCGACAAGGCAAGGGTGAAAAATTCAAACCTGTTAAGTAAGCTCTGGAGTGATTATATAGTTAGTGGCTCAGTATCTGACCTACTGTAGCAAGATGTGTTTAATGAAATAAAATGCACAAAGGCTTTCCTACTGAAGTAAAAAATATGTACTTTAAATGCGGAAAGTGGAAATGATTTATTAATAACTTGTGACTTGTAACTTGTAAAAGCGAAAGATTATATAGATATCCCCTCCCTGTTATGTACAAAAGGTACATAATGTTAAAATGCCTGTCTTTTGATCTATATTCAATAGGAGTGTGATACTGAATAATTGACAGGGCTTTAGTGGTGAAAAATATCCCTGCCATTCACAAAGAGTGAATAGCTTTCATTGTTATACGTATGGAATGCACAGCCATGCCAACAGAGCTATGTGTGGACATGAATATGCTTAAATAAAGCTCCATCATGTTTGTTATTCTGGTTATTCCCTTGTGTAACTTATTTCTGGGAGTACTTTAGAGTACTCGATTTCAGACCATCTCATACTATGCCCATACTAACTAACACAGCAACTCTGGCTGTCTGATCATTGGTATAAATAAATAAATAAAAACTTTTTGTCACCACTTGTTAGCACTGCTTAAGTGCGCAGACAGTCTGAGAGGCAGCGAACACTTGAAACAGGCTACCCAAGGCTACCAAGTTAAAGCTGCAGACTGAAAGAGATTAACAGTGTATTAGAGTCCTAACAGAGAAGATTTCATTGTGGTATTCATCTAACCGTTTGTAATCTAATTATCATGCCCCTGTGTTCAATTATATTTGCTCAAGCAAAGGAAAAAAGGAATTACTGATCTGTTATGGCTGTTCTGACTCAATTAAAACTAAACGTGAAGAGGCTACTGTATACTGCACCAACCTTGCTTCTTTTCTCCCTCGTTCAAGAGCATTGAACAGGATAACCACTGCATTGATCTGATGCTTCACTGTTTGTCTCAGTCAGAAAGAATGGCCTCAGCAATATTCAGATTTCCTCTGAAGGTTATTTGTCAGTGTCAGTGATAATGCCAATTATCTGCAGTGCGATGGATAAGCGGAGTCAGCTCGCTGTGCCACAAATGAGGATCGTACCCCACTCCCCTACTGAGTGCCATCCTGTACCAGTCTAAGGATTACATAGTTCAAAATGATCATTAACTGTATCACCCTAATGTTGTTATAATTTTTCCACATAATCTGCCCCACTGCAGGTTATTTGAGCTTTAACACAATGTCGCTTCATTAAAGTTATGTATCAAAAGCTGTCATCATCCTTTGGAATAAACTGGATGTGTATGCACAGTCATTGCATCAGCTAGATCAGAGACAGATTAAACACAAGATACATGCAAGATACATTACTCTAGAGAGAGAGAGAGAGAGAGAGAGAAAGAAAGAGAGAGAAAAGAGAGAGAGAGAGAGAGAGAGGAAGTGGTAAAATGAGATGAAGAAAAAAGTGCTACTTGCCTTCATTGCACAGTGGGCCGAAAAATCCAGACAGGCATTCACACTGGCCTGTAACATGATGGCATGGGCCAGTGCTGTGCACACACTGGGGGCATGTCTGACTACAACGATGCCCGTAGAACCCAGGAGAGCAGACTGGTATGGAAATGAAAGAGACAAAAAGAGGGGAAAGAAGAACATAAGAAAGGAAATGTAAGTAAAAAGCTCAGAACATAATTCAGCATATGAAGAGAGAACAAAAACTCTATAAATATATAATAATGCACATGCAAAGTTTTAATAAACTAAGTTCAAGAAAGCTATATATAGTAGTTTATGATATGATAGAAACAGATCGATGAGTTAAGTGGTTGTTGTGAATTAATGATTCTTTCTCCATTCTCCAGCTCTTGCATGCCAATCAAGCTTTTCCCAAAGAGGTACTCCTCACTCATTTTTCTTCATTATGACCTTGAGTTTCTTTATGTGTTGTAGTGCTAAGCAGTGAGAGAAAACAGCCTGGGCTGGCTGACCTTGCCTTCTGCGGGTGGCGGACCCCATGTAATTAAGATTACTGTAAAACCGTCACTATAATGAACAAGATTTATTACATCCCTTTTTACTCTCTAATGCACACACTCAGACATGCACACACACACATGCGCACAAACACGCAATGCTTTGCCCAAAGACACAAACACATGTCACTGGTTTCTGTTTACAGATTTTGTTCACTGGAAAATGATCTGCAATCAGCAGTCTTATCATTTGAGCAGACTGGTGGAGAGGAAAGAAGAGGGTCTGTGAGAGGTCGATTTGATGAAGACCATCCATTGCCCTAGACTATCCCCAGGAAGCAGGGCCTGGAGTGCGAATGCAGTGATTACAAGCTGGCCCATGATGAAGTGCTGGCTGGCTTGCACTTTTAACCCAGGGTTAAGTGCTGCTCTCCTCAGACTCTCGCTGGGACAACCACTTAACTCCACATGGGATAGAATCCACATTTATTAACATGACCCTCTCTTGTTTGAGCAATTTAATAAGAGAGATATTGAAAGGAATGCTTACATCTTTTGCAGGATGTGCCACGGTAGCCCGGAGCGCACACACAGGTGCCATCCTCAGGGGAGCAGGAGCCTCCATTCTGGCATGAGCAGGTCATGGAACAGTTTGGCCCCCAGAAGCCCTGAGGGCAGACATTGTCACAGTGGATACCTGTTTAAAAACACAAACACACAGATTATAATAAAATAGTCCGTATTAAAATTAATAAAGTGACAGGATCAGCAAACCAAGATATGCAAGATTTTTTTTACACAAGTAAAATTAAATATGAGACAATAGGTACACGAGAGGACTAAAGAAGAAGAAATTAGGCGGCATTTTTTTTTTTTAAGCAGTGAAAGAGCAGTGCCGTAACAGACTTTGCTAGATCTACGGTTCTCCAAAAGCAGTAACGCATGGCACAAGACACAAGCAGTGTTCAGCACTGTGTGAGCACTCCACATAAGTGTGCTTCTGTATGCGAGTCTGAGAGTGAGGCTAAGCTGACACCCAGGAGGCCGTGTGTGTATTGCGCCGAGCTGAGTGGCAGCACACTCTGAAGACATCAGTCCCAGTTTTGAAAGCACTGGGTGTGCGGGTTCAGGCGCCTCTTGGCCACAGCACCGTGCTCTGCTCCATATGTATTTTTGATCAGACCGAGCCTTTCTGCCAGTGCAGCATGTTCATTAACAGGGCCGAGTCCCCCGGGTGGCCTGGCCTTCTCTCCTATTCTCTTTCAGCTGTGCAAGGGCTGGTGCGAAAAGCAGTAGGGAAGATGACCAACCAAGAAAACACACACACACATACAAGATTGCCTGCTTTTCAGACTGTGTGAATTGGAAGTGTTGAGATACCATGTGCCATACTGAATGTCAGTACAATCTGAGAGCATAATGGATACATTGTGCACTTTAAATATGCACAATACATACATACATACATACAGTACGGACCAAAAGTTTGGACACACCTTCGTATTCAAAGAGTTTTGTTCTTTATTGTGTTCTTTATTGTGTTCTTTAGCCCAAACAAGTCTCTTCTGCTTGTTGCCTGTCCTTAGCAGTGGTTTCCTAGCAGATATTCTACCATGAAGGCCTGATTCACACAGTCTCCTCTTAACAGTTGTTCTAGAGATGTGTCTGCTGCTAGAACTCTGTGTGGCATTGACCTGCTCTCTGATCTGAGCTGCTGTTACCCTGCGATTTCTAAGGCTGGTGACTCTTGGCCTTTCTTTCCTGGGGCGGTCTGCATGTGAGACAGTTTCTTTTTAGCGCTTGATGGTTTTTGTGACTGCACTTGGGGACACTTTCAAAGTTTTCCCAATTTTTCGGAGTGACTGACCTTCATTTCTTAAAGTAATGATGGCCACTCGTTTTTCTTTACTTTCGCTTTTTCCTTGCCATAATACAAATTCAAACTCTTTGAATGAGAAGGTGTGTCCAAACTTTTGGTTTGTACTATACATACATACATACATACATACATACATACAGTACATACATACGCTACTGTTTAAAAGTTTGGGATCACTTGCAAATTTCTTTGTTTTTGTTTAGTGATATATTTTCCACATTCTACATCAATACTAGGGATTTAAAAACTATGAAATTACAGAATATGAAATATGAAATTATGGAATTATGGAACGACGATGACAACAACAACAACAACAACAACAACAACAACAACAACAACAACAACAACAATCAGTTGTTATTTTAAAGACATTTAGATCAGCCTATTCTGGAATAGTTCTTACAAGAACAGTATTGACAAGTGCATTTGCAAAACCCATCGAGCACCATGATGAAACTGGCTCTCATAAAGACCTTTCCCTCTAAAGTTAATTTAGAGTTACCAGCCTCAGAAATCACCAATTAACAAACATCACCTCAGATTAGAGCAATTATGAGGCTACATCTCAACATCAAGTGTTCAAAGGAGATTATTGTATATATTGGACGCCTTCAGCATTGCTTTACTATGTAGAAAGAAATAAAAACCGGGAATGACCATGGAGTTAGAAAGTGATCCCAAACTTTTGAGCGGTAGTGTACATACAGTACATACACACACTCAGGTGGAAAGTAAAGAATTACATTTACTCGCGTAACTGTACCTGAGTAGTTTTTTTTTTGTTTGTGTGTACTTCTACTTTCTAAAGTTGTTTTTAAAATCTGTAATTTCTGTTTTGTTTGAAGTATTGTACTTTGCTATATTTTAAATCATATTCGCTACTGAGAAAAAACTAAATGAATAAAAAAAATTAATAAAATGCACCGGGAAGGAAAAAAATTGCATTGATTAATTGATGGCCGGGGCGGGGCGCAAAACTCACAAGAACGATGGAAACGTCAAAACGTGATGCCGACCCAGCTGAAAGCGGAATGTCATCAAATTATTAGGAAGCAAACCCCTGGTCATATTTAAGCGACCACTTTGATTTCAAGCACAAGAAAGGCAACAGCTTTATTATGCAAAGCTGTTCCTTCAGTTAAAAACAACTAGTTTGAGATTCATATCAGCTTGTCTTTTTTGAACTACACTAGGATCCCCCATCTCGCCCCCGCTGTTAAAAAAAGGAACTCTGTAACTTTTACTCTGAGTAAATTTTTAATGAGCTACTTTTTACTTTTAGTTGAGTAGATTTTTATACTGGTAACTTTACTTGTACTTCAGTAAAAATTTCATTGAAGTAACATTACTTTTACTCGGGTACAAACTTTTTACGACTCTTTCCACCTCTGCACACACACACACAAAAAGAGAAACAATAATAACAGCATACACATACAATAATCACCAACTATCACCAGTAATAACCAATAGTCACAGGCCACCATTTACAAATCAGTACACTGCAAAACTCAAACATGAAGAACAGGCAATAATAAAAGAAAATAACTTCACATAGTTTAAATTAAATACACCATACAACAAATAAAGAGTTGTTACAATTCAGAGCACACACACACGCATATCCACACACACATACACACATACACACACACACACATACACATACACATACACACACACACACACACACACACACACACACACACACACACACACACACACACACACACACACACACACACACACACACACACACACACACACACACACACACACACATTTCAAACACACTTTCATGCAGCTGCTTTTACTCATGAGCCCTCATTTGAAATTTTCTTTGACGGAAACTTCTCTGTGTGAATGACATAGCCATTAAAGCAGCATTAGTGGCTGAGCTTTGAATTAGACCCGGCTCCAGTGTTCAAGCCCAGCTTCCATACCTGCACAGATTACACAGGGTGGAGGTAGAAAGATGGTGCTGGTGTAGGGTAATGATAACTTTGAGTCTGCAGGGGCAAGCGATTAAGACAAACCCAGCCTGGACACTTCAAAGTGGCAGAAAGTCCAGTTCTTGCTCCTGTTTGCATGGGCAGAAAAACATGAAAGCCCTTTTACCCTCAGCAATGGGTGAAAGTAGAAAAGTGCAGAAAGTGTTTAATAGTGGCAAGCAGAAAGACTGAAGAGTGATGTGAGGGAGAAGAAAGCAAGGAAAGAAGGATAGGTATAATCTAATAAGACATGGGTGAAAATGAATCAATGACAGCACTAGCCAGTTAGTGAGGAATCAGCAGAGTACCTCAAACACTTCAGAAGGATGATCTGCTGCATGACGAGTGTCATGTCACACACACACACACACACACACACACACACACACACACACACACACACACACACACACACACACACACACACACACACACACACACACTAGAATACACATGCATGTTAAATACATGAAGCATTCGTGATTGTTCACCTCGTTTCTACTGTACATGTCAAATTCGAACAGCCAACAGGACCTCAGTTAATGAATGACGGCTGTGAGAACAGGCGGGTTGAATAAATCGGTGGTGCAGAAAAGACTAAAACCTGTGACAATGGCAGACTATATCACCACGAAACCAATCAGACTATGTTGCTCATGTCAGTCAGAATACAATCCTCTTTGCTGTAACAAAGGCAACAAGTCTTCATGTGTTTTCCCACTTTAGAATGAGACACTCTGACTGGCTGTGATTTAATCTTGTAGAAACAAAAGACTGTAGGGACCTACTAACTTTCTCTTCATAAAAACAATGAACACTGTATTTTGATGAAAAGGGAAATGATCCAAATAAACAAACCTTTCTCTCTCTCTCTCTCTCTCTCTCTCTCTCTCTCTCTTTTCTAGCTAACAACAGCTTTGCAAACATAAGAATACCTCCAAAATATCAACGTTTGTGGTTATATTTATGTATCATATGATATGATGCTTAGAATTTGCCCTGTAGATATATTAATATATTAATATAAATATAATATACTGTATGTAATATTATTAATACCCTGTCCTTCCTTGCTAAAGGACGGTCACATGTATCTATATTTCTCTAACGTTTATTAGAAAGAAAAAAAATAATACACGTCAAATAAAATAAAATGTAATTCCTTCTGAACAGTCGAAACTGCTCTGATATTTTGCTGTTTTAGTTGGCCATTCTTGCCATTCAGCTCAGTTGCATTTATTGTTTTATTGGCCACTAGGTGATACTTACTCTATTTTAAGCAACAATTTCATGAGCCTGAATCAAACAAGACAGGCTATTGGGTAACTCTTCAAAATCCTTTCTTTCTCCCTTCATGCTACGGAATTTGTGTGCAGCTGCCAACCTCATCGTGTAAACAAAAAGGATATTTTGTGTGTGTTCTATTCATATGTTGAAAATAAATGTTATGAATTACATAATTACTCTGTACGTCTTATGATGATCATATGTACTAAAAGGGGGGAAGAACTCTAATACTTCATTCCATCATATAAATGCATGCCCTTTCATTATAACCTTCGTATTTTAAGTTGCCCATTGTTAGGGTTATATGACTTTAAGTGCCATCATTTCCTTCTCTTCATTTACTTGGTAAATGTAGCTATTAGTACTGCATATGGAGTTACGTATATGAAAATATTTACAGTTTCAATACCTCAGCAAAATATGTTCTGTCTGGCTATAGAATTGGTGTGGGGCTGCCAAGCTTATCTCTCAAACAAAAAGGATATTTTGTGTGTATGTAAAAAATAAAAGCAGAACAAAGAGAGAGAGAGAGAGAGAGAGAGAGAGAGAGAGAGAGAGAGAGAGTTCTTCATACTAGCTCAGCAGACATGTTTTTGTTCCCATTGAGGTGATACCATAAAGTCATATAACAAATATAAAACTTCTCTCTCATTTAAACATACAGTATGGATTTTTTCGGCAGTAGAACAGCCAGGGTGATGGGGTTAAAAAACATTTTCAGTAGCCCCAAAAAAACCCTTTAGCTGCTGTGATATAAAAGATATATGTGAACAGTGTAATACCGTACATACTGAACTATTCAACAGGGAGCTTTTCAGAGCTTGCTGTGTTACAGTCATTCCTCTTGTTCTGAAACTCTCTATACACTGCGCGCTCCCTCATCGTCTTACCTTCTTTTTCTCTATCTTACTCAATATTACATGTGCTCACGCGGTTTCTTTTGGAGTAAGCATTTAATCTCTTTCCTCCCAGTCTCCTCTCCTTTGATAAACATATTCTCCATGGCATATCTTTCACTTTTGATCATTTCTCTATTGCTCTTTCTAACCTTCTACATCTACACTTGCTTTTACACCTTTGCTTAAAAAAAAGTCACCTCCATCTCATTTCTTTTCTTTCTTCATGCTGCTCTAACACCAGTCCCTGCAATGCATTTATTACACTTTATGCCATAAATACATTCATACACTCCAATTCCCATTTCTTGCTTTATCCTCTTCTATCACCATTTGTGCAAAGACCAAATTGAGCCTTCGTTCACGTGGCTCACATGCTGTATGCTCTTGTAGATCTTTGTGTGTCTGTGTATTTCCATAAATCACTGTCATGCAGTGCATGTCTCTTCAGATGTTCAATGTGTCTCATAGGCCCATTTGCACCCCGGTGACTCCATTAGGCAGGGCAGATGGCCGAGACCGGGGCAGGATTCAGAGCGTGAGATCTTTGTGCGACTGGCTCCTTCTCGCCAGTAATGAGGGCTGAGTCCTTTCCCAGAATAGGTGCTTGGGTGATGCGAGATATAGAGACCGTGCATATTCTCTTCTGCCCAACCCTCTCTGCCTCCTGCTGAACACAAAAGCTGAGCTTGTTCCACTCTCTAACTCGGCTAAAATGTACACACAGCCCCAGTTTGATAGCCTGTTCATACAACCATACGGCTTTAAAAACCTCCCCCCTGATGGCAATTAGATGGCATGTTTTATACTCTTATAATAAACAATCTATTGTTCAAAAATATCTAAATGGAGCACTCCAAAGGCTACTGAGATGTGTTCTCCTGATTAGCCAAGAATTGTTGCAGTGTGCAAAATGTTCAATAAAGATGATCACTTCCCATATAAGGCTCAGTTAAAGTAATGGTAGCAGTAATAATGACTAAAAATGGGCAAAATGCAGCCAACCATCTAAACTTTGGGATAAAAGTGTCCCAATGTTAATTTAGGTCAGATCTGAGCTTAGTGGTTTGGAGCATTTGCTGTATTCTGACAGCCAGACTCATGAGTTCATTACCATCATTTCATGGAGGCATGTGGGCCAGATGAAAGTTAGCATGGCCTGACACTAGGCCATCATTCCTTTGCTATCAGGGTAGCTTTGATATAGAAAGCAGTGCACGATCTGGAAATGAAATCTTTTGTGGGAATGACGGCTTTATAACACAAAAATATATATCTGAGTGAAATTTAACTACATTAAACTATGCAACATTTTGGGCTGATACAATGACAGTTCAGCATATCAAATTCATTTTAGCTCATGTTGTTTAGTGGTTCGAAATGTTAGAAAGACAAGAACATTTAGCTGGGGGCAGATTTGTGACTTTGAAGTAAATGAAAATGAAGGCTCAGTTCTGCACTTTAACAGCAGAACAGGCTATTACAGTAATGTTCAGCCGAAGCCCAATGCAAGTTCACATAATCATGAGAGCAGTAATTTGCTTAATTTTCCATACTTCCGGTAAAGATTCCAAAGACCTTGTGGATAGAAAGAGGAAAGAAAATGATTCTGTCGCATGTACTGCTAATCACAGGGAAGTTTAATTCAGGCTATGTTCTCTATGTCATTAGTTAGGGTGTCATTATGTTGTCATTATGTTGTCTCCAATGCCAAGCTTAGGACTCATGTAACAGTTAATCATGATGTTTGCTGGTGTAATATTAGTGTCACTATTGCACGCTGTTACTCACCAGTCCAACCTGCCAAACAGAGGCAGTAGCCACTGACGGGATCACATCCGTTGGCATGATTACAGTCACAGTGCTCCCGACACTCAATCCCGTAGGTGCCATCCTGATGCACGCACACACACGCACATGTGCGTGCACACACACACACACACACACACACACACACACACACACACACACACACACACACACACACACACACACACACACACACACACACACACACACACACACACACACACACACAATCCATATTAGCCAAAATTTGTAAAGAAGGTAGGTGGAAGTAGCCTGCCTGGTTAATGCACACACTCACAGGGCAGGGTAGCTGGCAGTGCTTGCCCCTCCAGCCAGGTGCACAGGAGCAAGAGCCATCAATGGGGTCACAAGCTGCCTTGTTTGTGCACAAACAGGTTTGGTTACAGCCAGTACCCCAAGTTCCACTGGAGCACAAGATGGAGCAGTCCACACCCTGCCAGCCTGACACAGACAGAAAGAAAGGCAGGCCATGGTAAGATGCCCATTCATTGATTTACTAATTTACTTACAGGTTATCAGCTTTAATGTACCTAGCCAGAGGAGGCATGTTTAGAACACTGATAATCCACAACGCTCACTACTGACTGCACTGTATGAATCTAACTTTACTTAAATGAGCACTCTCCAGTCTATAATTAAATGCAATCAATAGGTGGCACTCGGGGAGGTAGAAAAGTGAAGTGAGGTCAAATCAGATAGAGGAGTTGGAAGACCTAAGCCTCCTGATGCCTGAACTGCACTGAGGTCAATGAACAGAATACTTGCATGGCTTCAGGCTAGACATTAGACAGTGAGAGAAAGAGTTAGTAAGAGAAAAAGAGAGAATGATGGCCATAGAGAACACTGGCTCTTAGTGGACTGGTGAATTATGAATGGGATGTAGATTAAAGGTGGCGTCTGAAATGAGCCTGCTCCCAGCGTGATGGGACTGGATCTGTAACTCTGCTGCTGCTGCTGCTGCAGTATGTCCTGATGGTACTTAGTCCAAGTTTATGCAGCACAAGTGGGTTCTCCAAGCACAATCAGCCAGATGCCACACACAGCTGAGGCATCCCTCATTGTTTCAATGGAAAAAACTAAAACTGGATAATTTTACCATGGTACAATTTTACCACTGTATAAAATATTACACTGGTTAATAAATGAATGAATGAATAAATAAATCCAAAACAAATATCATACCAGCGAAATTACTCACTCAACCTCAAGACTTGACTTAAAGACTTAAAGGTGCAAGATATATTTTTCTTTAAACTGGGTAAATGATTGTCAGCCACTATTGCAGAGATAGTAGATATCTCAGAAATGTTGTTCAAGACATCATGCAACACAAAGACAAATATATTACAAATATTACATATGAGAGATTCTCAAAAAGCTGTTTTCAGAGAATATGAAAGAGGTTGTGTACAATGTGTGAAATGCAAGTTAATATTTGTATCAGATTTAAAATGTAAAATGCCACCGGTTTATTCAATAGCATTTTGTCCTTCATTTCCCTATTAATATCTTATATCTTTTTTGCCCTTTTGTAATGTGTAAATATGATGAATGGCTGAAATGGAATCCTTTTGTACTGCCACTATACTGTATACAGTAAACTGTCCTCTTTATTCTTTATTCAACATTTGCACTCAACTGCACAAATCCTTACTTTTGTAGTTCAGTTTAGGCTATGCTGGGGACATCTAAACAGACATCTAAACAGAGCTCTATAACCAATTCAGTTCATTTTGTGGATCTTCCTCCAGGCTTTGTGGATCCTTTTATTTAAGAAAAGAACTTTTTAATAGCATGCAGAGAAGTAAAAAAAAAAAAAAAAAGTTAATGTGTTTTGAGTTCTGTTCTCATGTATTTTAAATCCCATATTGTCTAGTGGTAAACAGATTACAATGAGCAGGTCAATAAAGCAGTATTTACAAATCTAGAAGAACAATTCATCAATGTATGTCTTAAAGGAATGCAAGAACTGATTAAGTGAGCAATGGTAAATCAATTCTAGTGATTCTGATTAAACAACACATTGATTTGTTGTGTGCCGTTCATGCTGCAACCTTGTTTGGGCTTATGTAAATATCCATAACAAATACCGGAGCATCTAAAAGACTAAAATCTGAAGTAGAGATAAACAGAAAAAATTGTGAGAGAGACTTTACCCTCTTTGCAAATGCAGAAGCCATCAGTGGGTGAACAGGATGCTTGATTACGGCAGTGGCAGGTAGATGAGCAGTTAGTTCCATAAAAACCAGAAGGACATGCCTGGGAGCAGTCATCTCCCTGAGAAGAACACACCCACCACACACACACACATAGACAGACAGACAGACAGACACACACACACAGGTAGGATTAAGGAAATATCATTAGATGGTCAAATTCCTATATTTCATGAGATGAGCTGCTAGGAATAGCAATAATGGTTTCAATCGAATAACTCTGCTAATTAGATGCGCTAATTTCATCTTATTAGTATCAGACTCACAGTGAACCTTCACATCACATTATCCATCGCTAATTAGCAATAGATCGGCATGCAACTTCTCCACAAAATGCACACCAAGGCCAATATGACTGGTCATCACTTCTCTGAGTGACTCGGGTTTTTGCTCTTCTGGTGTGTCAAATTCGACTCATGAAGGCCTTGGTAATTAGCTAATGAGTTGAATCACGTGTACAAATGAGGCAGAATGGCAAAACCTGGATCTACAGCATATGGGAGTAGAGGAAGCTTTGGTCCCTGTGCCAGAGCCCAGATTTAATGAGCAGACCATGTGAGACCGCCCAGCCCCTCAGCCCCTCATCTATCCATTACTATCCAGTGACTGGTGACTGAGATGCACTGAACTCTCAAAGCCCCGGCTCTATCTGAGCCGGACCATGTGCAATCTGTGAGCTTTAACAGGATCCTGTCTCCCTTAGCTGGTCATCTCAAGTACATAGCTGTGTCATCCCTGCCTCTGATTGACAGCTGACATGATGATTTAGCCTTCCAATTAGTGGTGCAGCAGCAGAGTGCAGGGCGGCTCCTGACTCCCTCGTGCAAGCAGTGGGACGGAGCTCATTAGCATCTTGAACTATGTTTGAGAGGGAAGCCTGAATGAAGTATTTCGCTCAGCTGTGGGAGTAGGAGTGTTTCTCTCTCTCTCTCTCTCTATCTGTTTTACTCCAACATTCTGTCTCTATTTCTCTACTATCTCTCTCATGCACTCACTTCTCATTGCTATGCTTTTCTCCCTGCTCATCGTGCTCATCGTCTCACGCACGCTCCCACTCCATCTGCACCCATTCTCTCTCCACATGCCCACATGAAAAGCTTACATCTGCGAATTAATTTTTTATCAATCTACGTGCTGTTATCTTTGTTCCGCTCAAAAGTGACAACTTCCAGACTGCAAACGTTGGCAGTTCTCTTGAAGGGATTGTGGAGATGTGAAAGTAGTTTGTGAGTGCAGCAGCAAATGCAGCTGGAAAGTCTGTTGGTCTCTTAACTTCCAGTAATTTGCTGGTGAGTGATCTTGTGGTAAAATTATTTCAGCCACTAATGACACGCAGGAATTTGAATGCACTAGGATCAAAGCACTAAATAAAGAGCCTAAGCAATTAATTGTTTCTGGGGATAAAGCTTGTCTTTTCTTTACAGACTGCAGTAGCTGTTCTTTGGCACGATTATTAAATTAGTTAATTTGTCACAGTCTGCTTTAGATATAGGATTTGAATTTATTGCTTTTACGTCATCTTACATGTAAATGAACTTGGTGGAGACATTACACTGTATATACAGTAGGCTTAAAAAACATTCCCCAGGCCATAAATATCTGCCTTTACCAGTGTAAAAAAAATGATGAGGACTAAACAAACTAACATCCTTCAAACAGTGAATCTAAATTTGTTATTGGCCCTCAAACAATATGCTAAAAGTGTGTGAAAACAGGAGTTGGCTTAAAATGCATTTGAATGGTGTGAATGTGAGAATTCAAGCTGTTATCACACCAAGAAAAACTTGTGTAAAGTATGGACAAAGGTTTAGTGGCAGTAACATGAATCTGGAGTTGTGAAGATAAAAAGAATAAGGCTTAGAGCCAGAATAGAAAAAAAAAAAACTGAATATGATGATGAGCTCAGGCAAGACTCAACCCAAACCAGAACAAAGAACAGAGAGACTTCGACACTGCTGGTATTTTAGGGAGATGTGAGAGAGAATACATTTCCATATATTATACTGATTTGAAGTGCTACCATCACCTTATATTCCATGCACTATAGCTCCAGATGTGCAGCAAAAAGCAGCTTCTCTTCTATGTTCAGACATTTCACTGCATTCAACCCCAGGGGCTATTACATGTGCATTGTTTTTCTCTGACGCAGACGTCATACAGGACTAAATGAAATATTTAACTGGGAAATGGAGCATAGTGGGCCCCAGTCCACTGCAATGTACTGTAGTTAACGCAGCTTTCTGGGCAGAGCTCCTCTAGCTGTGTTTAATAAAACTGGCAAAGGGCCTCTTAAATCCAGCACTTGGAGCAGGTGAAGGAAATGAAGATACAGACAATGTCTTCTCTAGTTGGTGCAATCCGCCACAGCAGCTCTGCTACCAGACAGCTCAAAAACTCTAGCCAAGGTAGGAGTTGGCAGGAGCAACTCGCTCTGTGTTTGTCTTAATCAGGCCACTGCTTCTGTCTTTATCTCCAGCACAGAGTGTAGCTCTTCATTTATATTGTGAGACTTCCATTCTTTGTAAATGGAAATGCATGCAGTGAAAGCAGTTCACCAAGTCATTATTTGTGTATCTCCATTTCTTCTCTTTGTTCTATTAAATCACGAGAGAAAGCATTTACTCCTTACCAGGCTTGGCAATAACATACTTATGTAAAACAATAAAACCAGAGGGCAGGATTTTATTAATATAATTCTTAATCACATCTGACCACTCATTTTTCATCTTTCTATCTTCATCTGTTTTCCCTCATTGCTTAGTAGTTAAGGGGAGGAAGGCAAATCCAGAACCAGCATAATCCATTATTCTGATTTGTCTAACATGATCCATATGCCAGACACTTTTTATTAATGTCAGAGGGAATCTCTGACTCTTCTTTTTCCATTTGGCAAGGCTCTTTATATTAAGTCCAGGCCTGCTGTGTAACAGGGCATGTCTATTATGAGGCAGTATTAAGCTTTCAGTACCTGCTGAGCTTGAAGGCTGCAGGAAAGTGTAGGTGTGTTAATGTGCATGTGCATGTACAATCCTAAAATGTTTTTCAAGAGGTTAACTCCACTGCTGAGCTACACTACATTACATCACGCTATTGTTTCGAATTAGATGACAAGAAAATGACTTTGGACACGTTTTGCGGATGTGTCAAGTGTCAGATCTCCATAACAATGCCGCTCTTTTCCTATAGCTGTTCTTAAGTAGCCCAATGGACAAATCTCTTTGTGAATGTGAATGTGAATGTGATTACCCCTACTCAACCCCATCAATTTCTCCCCACAAAAATTAATTTGCACCGAACAGTCAGTCACAAGAAAAAGAAAAAAAAGTCACTCTTAGACTCTTCTGTAATAGCTGATGTCAGGTCACAGCCCATTTGTCTGCATTACATCATAGCATTCCAATGTATAAATAGGTCGGTGATGGATGTTGACTCACAGTGAAGCCAGGAGCACAGATGCAGGCCCCAGTGACCCCATGACAGTCTGCTCCATTAGCACATTGGCACTTCAGACTGCAGCCCTCACCATAGTAGCCTGGAGGACACATCTCATTGCAGTACAAACCAGTCCACCCAGCTGCACAGGAGCATTCCCCTGACAAAGGATGACAGCTGGGGGGAGGGGGGGGGAGCATGAATAGATACAAAGGAAAGCAACAAACATGGCTTCCAATAACAACAGAATAAGAATAAAAGAACGACAGGAAATTAAAACTAATAAAGGAAGCATGAGGTACCACACTATCTCTCAGGTCATGCTGTAACTTGATGAGTGTGGATATGACTGCAGTCTGCCTTGGGAAGGAGTTTTATGGTACTTTATTGTACTGCTGGTCAACGTAAAGCTTCAATTCTTGCTTAAAGTACGTAACATGTAAAACAATTTGATCGTATTCACATCCAAATGTTACTGACTAAAGAAATAAAGCTTGTTACTACAATTTGAAGTAGGACATCAATGTCAGTAAAAAATATTTTTTACACATACGCGCCCCCTCTCCCCCCAATTCACACACGCATGCATTCCTGGACTAAAAAAAAACAACAAAAAAAAAAAAAAAAATCAAAGAACCATCTTTAGAGTTCAGTAGAGGATGTATAATGAAGATACAGGAATACAGGGGCGTAGCAAATTCACCCCAAAATGTGTAAATTTCTGTGCATTATGTGAATAGTGACCATTTGGCCCCTTGACCGTCTATAATTTGGTCTCCAAATAATATGAATAATATGAATGAGTACTAAACTAAAAACGTAAATATTATCATGTTTCAGATATTCATCATATATTATACATTTTTTAAAATAAACTATTATTTTAATTGATTCTTATCCTATTAGTATAACCACTGAAAATTCCTTATGTTAGACGGTTGACTATGGACAATTTAAAAATCCACTTACTCTTTCAATGTCATGACAAACCAGCATTTTCCAGTAAACACTCACTGGCCACTTCATTATGTACACCTTGCTAGTACTGTGTTAGACCCACTTTTGTCTTAAGAACCACCTTAATTATTCATGGCATAGATAAAACAAGGTACTGGAAACATTCCTTAGAGATTTTGGTCCACATCCATCATGTGAATTCCACCATTCCAACCATGCCTTTCCCAAAGGCGGGTTATTGGATTGAGATCTAGTGATTATGGAGGCTATTTGAGTACAGTAAACGCATTGTCGTGTTCAGGAATCCAGTTTGAGATGATTTTAGCTTTGTGACATGATACGTTTTCCTGTGGTCATAAAGGGATTGACATGGTTAGCAACAATACTCAGGTAGGCTGTAGCCAATGTAAATTGTAGCCTGTTCTTAGCTGAGAGGAGTGGCATCTGGTGTGGTCTTCTGCTGCTATAGCCCATCTGCTTCAAGGTTGTGCATTCAGAGATGCTTTTTGGTATACCTCGGTTGTAACTAGATGTAGTTTGAGTTACGATTGCCATTCTATCAGCTCTAACCAGTCTAGTCTTTCTCCTCTGACCCCTGGCATCAATAAGGCATTTTTTCTCAGAAAAATGCCACTCAGTGGATATTTGCTCTTTTTCAGACAATTCTGTGTAAACCCCAGAGATTGCTGTGCATGAAAATCCTAGTGGACCAGCAGTTTCAGAAATACTTAGACCAGCCTGTCTGGCACCATTAACTATGCCACGTTCGAATTTCTTCCCCATTCTGAAGCTCAGTTTGCCATGCTATTGGCTGATTAGATATTTGCATTAATGAGCAGTTGAACGGTTGGACAGGTGTATCTAATGAAGTGGCTAGTGAATGTATGCATAAATATATTTATAGTGTGTGTGTGTGTGTGCATATACCAGTCAAACATTTGGATTCATTTTCTACATTCTAGAAGAATATTGGATTTTTCTTTTCAAAACTATGAAATAGCAGATATCATAAGCTAATTAAGTAAGAATAACAACAAGAAGTCGGTTGTAATTTTTAGACATGAAGGTCAGCTGTTCATGAACAGTTTTGTGCAAGAACAGTATTGGCAAGTGCATTTGTGAAACCCATCAAGCACCATGATGAAACTGGCTCCCATGAAGAAAACTTACTTCTGCTGCAGAGGAAAGGAAAATTTAGAGTTACCAGCCAAAAGGAGATTATCGTAAATTGTCGATGCCTTCAGCATTGTTTTACAACGTAGAAAGAAATAAACATCAGGGAAGACCATTAGAAGGTGTGTCCAAACTTTTGACTGGTAGTGTACAGTATATGCAAGTTTATCGTCTCTATGGGAGAAACTCTATGTTAGCATTGCTCTGTAACACTGATTATTTTGCATGAATACTAATATATAGTACCTCCTAGATATAAGTTCCACTTTTAATATGGCCTTTGATAACAAACACATACTTTCATGGTAAATCTTGTGTATTTCCTCTATAGTACATGATATTAAATGAATAAGATAATTCCTTAGTTTAATCAAAAAGTAATTACATTTCTCTCTGGTCATAAATGAACAGCGTAGTGTTGAATATATTCTATCCCTATAATGCACCACCTGCTTCACCTAATGAGTTTTTCTGCTCACCAAGGCAAGGAATCTAATTTGTGGTATCAGGTGCTGTACTTCATGGCTGCAAAAAATACATCCATAAACTGTTAAAGGTGAGCATGTTCTGTAAGATGTCTAGTCTAAGGGTTTTTTGTGGTATTTAGAGTGAGTACATTTACCTTACTGTAAAGTGTGTGTTGTGTGCTTACCTCAAAGTATTTGTAGCATTACAAGGGCAGTATTTGTCACATATAAGCCCATACAACCCTGGGGGGCAGAATCTCTCCTGGCAATGAGGGCCTTTAAAGCCAGTGTCACACAGACAGGCGCCATTGATGTGGTAACACTTGGCCCCATTCTGACAGTCGCAGTGGAGGGCACACTGCTGGCCGTATGTACCAACAGGGCACTCCTCCTGGCACCTGGCACATCAGACATACTTTACTCAGAGTGGAAGAGCTTACCACACTTTTAATTTTCAGTATCCTGCCAGTCAATCACTAGGAACCCATTAGAAAAACATAGTGAAAGGCTGTCATATTTCAGGTCAACTATATAGGTCATAAGTTAGAGCTCTGCAATGTTTTTGCACTACCTGTGATCATCTTTTCTTTTGGAGCGGAGCAAGGTAAGGCCACTGTAATCACATACGGTGAATATAATTTAAACCATGGCCTGTTCTCTGCATGGAATAGCAAAGTGACTTAAGGAGAGAGGATTTTTTTTTCAAGAAGTTAAATATACAATCTTGGCAGAGCATCAATCTAAGTGTCCAATGAAGCCATTAGGAGACAGATAAATAGCTCAATTAAATTATAAAATGGACTAGTTATGTTTCGCATTTAAATTACAGCGGTATTGCCTGTACTGGGAGAGATGGGTGTTATTGCAGAGGGGTGTGGGAGGGGAGGGGGTGTCCTAACACACGAACACAATCTCAGATCATTCCTGCTGGGTTAATTCACCTGTCACAGAGTAAATGAATGGGAGCAATTTTGCAAAATATTAGAGAAAAAGAAGGACTTGTCCTAGAAGCATTTTATCCTACAATCACCCTAGCAAACTAATAAACCCTAGGGACAACCCAGGGTAATAAAGAGACACAGCCATTTCACTTGACTCTTAATACAACTCCATTACTGGTAATTAATGGCTAGATACAACCAGAGCAGAGCCAGGAGTGCGGCTGATGGACGCAGGAAGGTCAGATTACGATGAATACAAAGGTGGAGCAGATAATCATACAATAATAAGTAGCAAGACATTTACCAGTTCTTTAGTTTGTTTAAAAAAAATTTAATACAATAAACACAAATTAACTTTGATGTGACAAGCAAAATAATAGAACCTACAGCTTGCCCTTAATAAAAGAGTCATTTTCAGATGTCCTTGACAGAACAAAGGAGTTTTTGAAGGACTTTTGCACGCATTCTAAAGCCAATAACAGAAGAAATAAGATCACCAAGAGCTTTATCGTTGTACTGATGGAGTGGTAATTTCATGATTTAAACTCTCTTATGTACCTGCGGCCAGTGTAACCTGCCATACATTGGCATTGTCCAGTGATGTGATCACACAGTCCCCCGTTACGGCACGAGCAGTCCTTGCTGCAGTTGATGCCAAATTTTCCTAAAGGACAGGGCTGGGCGCACACAGACCCCTGTGGTGTCATAAAAAAAAGTGTGTGACTGAGTGGTGGAGAATTAAAAAGATCAATTTACACAAATCGAATCAAGGATTTCACTAAAAGCTTCAGGGATTTAGCAGAAAGATATATA
>JAAGKR010000419.1:0-104520 GCA_011419295.1 Clarias macrocephalus
CCTGAACAAGAGAAAGCAGTTACTGAAGATGAAGAATGGTGTCTTGTTGAAATAGCACTTTTATTGAGCTGCACTATACATCCTGAGGGGTTATAGCCTGATATCTATTGCTTATAGCTCTTTTTATTTCTATTATGTATTATACTACACTGGCACACTGGCTTGGTGATTATCACCATCACCTTGCAGTGTCATGGCTGGGGGGGGCTTGTGTCTAACCTTCATGGCTAAGTTCAACAGTCTAATTTGATAAACAAGCAGTAAAACAGTGAGAAAGCAGTCTGATAGGAGAAAGCAGTCTGACATGAAATGGTTAGCACATACAGTACACAGAAGACTTTGGGGATAACTTGGGGCACATTTTCGTGTGGCATCATAAAGCATAGGTTTTAAGCACAGTGGAAAATAGTAGGTTTTTCTATACAGATGGAAAAAGAAAGCAAGTGTACACATACGCTAGAGACCACTGGATATGAATGTCCGAAGATGATCAAAAAGTGAATTTTACATAAAAGATGACTAATGCCATTGATAGAAGAAATCCATCAATGTTTATCAATAGATAGATAGATACATAGATAGATAGATAGATAGATAGATAGATAGATAGATAGATACATACATACATACATACATAGATACATAGATAGATCCATCCATCCATCCATCAATCCATCCCTCCCTCCCTCCCTGTGGGAAAATTCACAGGATCCAGCAGTCCACAGATAGTTACATCTAGAAAATAAGGTGAAAACAATCCTATACACAAAATAAAAAACTCCAACCCCCACCCCCACGTGTGGGGTTAAACAGCCTCATGGTATGGGGGAGGAATGACCTCCTCAGTCTGTCAGTGGAGCAGGGCAGTGACAGCAGCCTGTCGCTGAAGCTGGTGATTGTGATAGTGATAAAATGGAAAGATAGAGTACACAATCACTTGTTCCACACTCTAAGTAGTGCCAAGTTAGTTAAGTGACAGTTTCGGCATTTATTATCACTCCTCATGTGAAACCTCTCGTCCAATCCGGGGAAGAGGCTCTAATGCATGCAGCACTTCTGCATTTCACATAAGGCAGCGGGAGAGAACCACTGGAAACAAACTGAGAGATGGCAGAATGTGTCTCTATTTTTTGACAAACTGTGCACTCTTTATGCATGTGCTGGCTTCTTTAATTATTAAACCTTCAGCTGTGACAATATGCTCTTACCGTAGTCCTATGAACACTAAATGCTTTTCTGTGGCCGTGTACTGGATGGGCCCTGCACCATCAAAGATGTTGCTACATTTTTATTTTATTTGTTTAATCTGGAGAACATTTTTTCCTGGCGTGTTGAGTGGCTCATTACAGAGTTTACTGCCATCCTTTCGTCTTTGAAATGTGACTGTTTTCTCATGGTGTAATGGTGTTACCCAATCCTCTAAACAAAAAAGGCAAATGAAAACCAAAATAAATAGTAAAAGTATGTAGTTTATACAGTGTGAGATTTCACCGGAAATACGTCAGACTCTCCCATGCATAGAGTCTCTTAAATAATTTACAGTGTCCAGTAGGGTCCTGAAGTGTTCATTTTCTTTTGTCTGGAGAAAATACTTATTGTACATATCCTTGGTAAAACCTTTGCTCTGAGGATCTTCAAGAACCCAGCAGAAGGCCCGTTTCGCCTATTAGAACATGTCAACCGCTTAGAGATGGATTGTGTGCATTAATCTTTACATCCCAATCTCTTCAATGTGTTAAAAACATTTATATTTCATTATTATGAACATTTCTTGTCTTGTGTTTCTTCATTCTAAATGTGTTCAGCATGTCTTATCCTGCATTGATGATTTAAACTTGGCCTTTTTAGCATCCCTTTCTGCTGGCCACATTTCATGGATATTGAAATGGATTTATCTGTGATCTTTGTTAAAAATGCTTACTCAAATGTTGTGGAACCTCTAAATGTTTTGGCCTGTTTAAGCTTCCCAGATGAGTAATGGGGTGTGGGGACACTGGGAGGGACAGCAATACAAAACTCGCCACAATTCTTTCCACATCCACCCACATGTTCCAACAGAGAAGAAAAAGATTCATTTTGAGATGGTATATAAAATATGTGCTGGTTAGCTAATGTATTCGGTTTGTGTCCATGCTGGAAATTTCTGCTTTCATCTTCCACAAGAAATATTATCTGTATATTTGTGAGAATAGTGTTTCATCTGAGCTGATGAGTGATCTCATTTTGTTCTTCTGTCATGTCAAGTATCTTTGCAGAATGTACATGGATAATGTTACAATTTATTAGGTAGCTGAAATCTCTTAAATTGCTGATGTTATGTCATATATTTTATAAGCAACTTTATGGCAGCGTGGTTTCAAATGTCCCAGTAGGCAAGTTTGAATCGCAAATAAAAATGATATACATAAGCAGCAAACATAGCAGAAATGTTAAATGCTTAAAAGAAAAATTATGTTCTATTATCTTCAGTGCTCATTTATTATTTCCTTAATTAATGTTTCACTTGTTCCTGTGAGATCCTATTATGTCCCGAAAACTCCATAGAAGTGTGATTACAACTAAGGCTGTCACTAGGGTTGCACAAATTTAAATAAAAAATAAATAAAATAAATCAGATTATGTCACAAATGGTTATATTACATGTATTAAATTGCAGTCTTTTGTGATAAAATAATTTCGCAGGTTCATACTGAGCAATAAATTGTGCAGCACCAGTTGTTGTTGTTTTTTGTTCTCTTTTTTCATTGAATAACCTATTGATTATTTTTCCAAATATTTGCTTAATTTAAGGATTGCTAAAAGCAATAAAAAGGTTCAGCACCCATGTAGAGCTTTGCCTCTTCCTCAGACAAAAAAGACCCACAATATAAAACCTGTGAGATATTTTAATATAAAAAATATAATAAAAATGTATTACATTTTTTTAATTAAAATAAACTCTCAGAAAGTTCCATGCAATTGGAGTTTGCATTTTCTCCCCGTGCTTGGTGTTTCCTCCTGGTATTCCGGTTTCCTCCCACAGTCCTAAGACATGCAGAATAGGCTAATTGGTGTTTACAAATTTGCCGATATTTGTGTGTGTATGCCTGCGTGACCTCCGATGGATTGGCACCCCATCCAGGGTGGACACAGTCTTATGCCTTTAGTCTTCTGGGATAGGCTCCAGGCCCTCCCGCAACCCTGTTTACAGGATAAAGCGGTATAAACAATGAGTGAGTGAGTGAGTGGTTCATGCAATCAACACTTATTTTAACCTGAAATATGTGAATAAAGGAACCATTTCAAACTTTGATTTCACCTAATGACACTATTTATCACAAAAGTTGAGATCTATGCAGTGGAGGCTGATGTTCTGCTTATAATTACTTCAGGTTTTCGTGTGTAGTGTGTTGAATATGATTTATTCATAAACTATTCACAAATCTGCAAAAAGTTGTTTACTTATAGCATAACCCCAATTTATGTTGTTTAGATTTATAAATCTACATATAAGCATATAAACAAACTTCTAACAAGTTGCAAATGTGCTAGAAAGTGGTATTGTAGGCTAGCCGTTAGCATCGGCTCTGTGAGGCCTTTTGTTGAGTGCTTGTCTGTAACACAGAAGGTAAGAGAGCAGTGACTACTCCCAGGCGCTAACCAACAATCAGACATGTTTTCTAATTGGTTTTTAAGCATTTTAGATTCACACAGCCTGTGGACCACTATTTTTAAGCCCTTTGTTTAAAGAAATCTCACACTTTTGACAATGGTGTCTTGACACAATCCACACATATTTAAAAAAAAAAATCTATTTATTC
Organism: Clarias macrocephalus; assembly: GCA_011419295.1. Classification (NCBI taxonomy): domain Eukaryota; kingdom Metazoa; phylum Chordata; class Actinopteri; order Siluriformes; family Clariidae; genus Clarias; species Clarias macrocephalus. Next base: position 3,801 of record JAAGKR010000419.1, read on the forward strand.
ATTTATTTTGATGCATTGTTCCAACTGTAATTAAAACATAATACCAGCATTACAACTGTTATATTGGCCTTTCTTTTTTTAATACAATTTAATTTATGCTTGATCCACAGGGGATTTATCTTGCTTACTGATAAGATGTTCATGCTGGAGCCTGCTTTTGAGCCAGAGAACGTTACACATGTGGTTTACAGAGGAGAACATTTACACTTCCCGTCTGGAACCTGTGGACATGGACACAACGTGTCCACCATCAACCAAGGGAATGTCCACAAAGTGTTACATTCCTTCAACTCCAGGGTCAGAAAATTAATATTTTCTCTATCTCTCTCCTTTAATTTCATTTGCTCCATCTGTATCAGACATTAAATATCATTACATCCTTCACCAGCAAATGCTAAGTATAAATAGAAGAACAGTTGAAGTGAAGAGCACTGTAAATGTGAATATCAGCAAAGACTATTATGACTCAGAGCCATGCTAATTTTCAGTACATCAGTCCTCTTCCTTATTCAAAATATTTTGTTATTGAATTAATGTCTTGGTATCTTTCAGCTGAGTTGGAAAAAATATTTAAATGAGATTTTTCTCAAATTTACTTTAAGGTTAACCAGATGTTTTTTTAAACAAATTTTAAACAAATATGAGAAAAAATATAGATATAGATGTTTTTTTTTTCTACTCTGTGTGTGTGTGTGTGTGTGTGAGAGAGAGAGAGAGAGAGAGTGTGTGTGTGTGTGTGTGTGCGTGTGTGTGTGTGTGTGTGTGAGAATATACTGTATATTATATGTATTTTTTTACTTTACTTAAATACATTACCAAAGTAAGATGTGTGTTTGCAGAACGAGAGGAACCCACTAAAGTAAAGTTTTCACTAAGACAGTTTTTACTCGGTAGGGAGAATGACTGTTTCATATACCGTAGAAGCTGTACCTGCTGTTAATGATGCCTCAAAATAATGGGATGATGAGGCATGATAGCAGTCTATAGTAGAGATCATGGCTTGGGTGGGTTGATAGGATTTTTTTTTTTTAGAGAAATACTGCCCCGTAATGCCCCACTGTGTTTTAAGGTATTTTATGCAATAGCAAATAATATGTATAAATATGGATATAAGAGCATTGCCAGTGCTGTAATTGTGGTAATGGAAGTACATTAAAAGAATATTTTAAAGGGATTTCCTGGATCCCTTAAAAAAATGCAACACATTTATTGAAAACATGTTTCCTCACATCTAAGATGTATGCCACAGTGGGCACTGTAGTGAGATTTTCCTCTTTGAATGCCAGGGAAACCCACCTCAGATTGTCTGCGTTCTTTGGTACATGACCCAGCTTTGAAATCTTTCCTTTGTCCTTCAGTTTGAAGTAGCTATGTGCTCATAAATATTCATAATTCTTTGAGCGGTGTGTAGATCTCTTTGGTGTCTGCAATCAAAAAGAGAGGTGCACCACTTGCATAGAAAAATACATGAGTAGCCTAGAATCCTGATACTGCTTAGGGATAATCTGAATGAAAATGTGGAAGTTGGAAACATCATAAACATCATACACATACACAAAAACATCATACACTTATTGGTGGCATAGTGGTTAGCACTTACACAGAGGCGATGTTTTGAATCCCTGCTTCAGATCTCTGAGAATAGAGTTTGTATGTTATCCCTGGTTTCCTTCCACAGTCCAAAGGGTTGGCTAATTGTTTCCAAATTGCCTGTAGTGTGTGAGTGACTGTGAGTGTGCATGTTTGTGCCCTGCGATGGATTGGCGCCAAGTCCCCTGGTATAGGTTTCAGGCTGTCTGCAACCCTGTACAGGCTAAGTATCTGTTTAGCATCACAGGGCACATAGTCATATTCTTTAAATTTTAGCATGGCTGACCTGTGTCATGCATTGGGTCAGGGGTAGCTCAATGGTCTATGGTTCAGAAGGTCCCAGGTTCAAACCCCCACAACCACCAAGTTGCCACAGTTTACAGCATTATCAGCCTCTTTCTCCTATAATTTTCAGTTTGTTTTTTGACAACAGCATCTTATTGTAGAAGGAGAATGATGTCATTGTAAATGCAACAAAACCAATCCGAGTAACAGTTGAAAGCTTCTAAAAGAATAATACAGTATATTACAATTTTCAATACAGATGTTTTGTCATGGACAACTATACCTGCAGACAATAATTTTCCAAAATGATTAAAATTCCAAAAAATACCATTTATTTCATTTTACTGTCAAACAGTTTAACTGTTCACTTAGACAAATGCATTGTTCTCACAAGAAAAGTAACTTGTTTTTACCAAATAATTTGTAATAATTGCCTCAAACCACAATCATTTACCACTGACTTTAAAAGGTGCCCTGTGTGCACAAGGCATTAGGAAAACTAATTCTGGCTTGCTTTTAGGAATTATTTGTGCTTGGCTCTTTAATTGTGCAGCTGGAAATTGCTTGTCGCTATCACCTGGAGATCGTGATTTCAATTCCCAGGTGACGCTACAGACACACTAGAGAGAACAGATTGGCCATGCTCTCTTAAGGGGGACGGATGGCAAACCCCATTAATCATAGTCGGGCATGGGCATGTGTACGCTCATGCATGTGGAAGGGATCAGATCACACTGTCCTCTGAACGTGTTATGCCACCACTTAATATTGCGAGTGACTTTTCAAAAAGTACATAAAAATACACCAAATTTGGGGGAAAACAATAAAAAATGTACTTGCTTAGGGCGTGAATGAGAGAGAAATCAGAGTGGCAGAGATCTCTTCTTTGTCTTTCAGCTGTTCCCTTTCAGGGGTCACCACAGCGAATCATCTGCCTCCATCTAACCCTATCCTCTGCATCCTCTCCTCTCACTCCAACTACCTGCATGTCTTCTCTCACTGCATCCATAAATCTCCTCTTTGGTCTTCCTCTAGACCTCTGTCTGGCAGTTCCAACCTAAACATCCTTCTACCAATATGCTCACAATCTCTCCTCTGAACATGTCCAAACCACCTCAATCTGGCCTCTTTGACTTTATCTCCAAAACATCTAACATGGGTTGTCCCAGTGATTAACTCATTCTTGATCCTATCTGTCCTTGTCACTCCAAAAGAGAACCTTAACATCTTCATCTCTGCTACCTCAAACTCTGCCTCCTGTCTTTTCTTCAGTTCCACTGTCTCTAAGATACAGTATATCACATATCCGTAGCCATGATACAGTGCACCTGAAGAAAAAGGGTTTTGCCCAACAGTGGCACCTTGGTGGAGCTGGCGCTTGAACCACTGACATTTTGATGTAACCTGCCGAGCTAACACTGTCCCTGGAAATAAATAATAATAATAAAAAAATACATTCCATTATAAGTAATACATTCAATTGAGTTTTATTTTAAATGCTTTGTAATTATAGTGTCATAGCCCGATCCAAACACATCTGTCAAGACAGTCTGGTTGCAAAGAGGCTGCAGAGATCACAGTAGTGGGAATATATCAGCATGTGAACATAAATAGGTTCAGATCAAGGCTGAGTAACATCAATAGCTTAATGTAGATTAGAGTAAGAGGTAAGAGTAACATCACAGTGACAAATTTATTTAAAAAATCAACTAGACACATTTATGTTTATTATATATAAACTGCAGGCAATAACATAAATGGCACTGTGCAAGTGCTAATGCAAGGACTAGTGTGTACATGTCCTATAAACCTTAACATTTCATATGGTCTAAAGAGAAACATGTGTTAATAAAATTCATGTTAAATTTGTGCTTTTTTTAGTGGGCATGATGTGTTCAAACTGCAGTTTTTCCTTAACTATATGTTTTCATATTTGCTTTCTTGCAGCATAAAAGAGATGCACAGAAGACCACGAAATATGTGGAGCTCATTATCGTGGCAGACAACAGGGAGGTACGTTTTGCCAGGTTAGCCGTAATGACCATAGAAGCACAGATGCCACTCACCCGATGCCAGGGTCTGTGAGCCCAAAACCCACCTAGGGTTAAGGGATAAGCCATGGATTTGCAGACCATAACACAGAACACAAAGGTCTAGTTGTTGTTTTGGCTTGTTTCAAAATCAGGTCAGTGTCTGTGTGTGGGGAGGGGGATTTACACAGGAAGTGGAACACAATTTCCTACCGGCCAGACAGGAAGCAGGAAGTAGAGTGCTGGTCAAAAATGGCCATCAGCTGTAAAGGAAATTATGACTACAGCAGCTGCTGTGTGAATGTTTGTAAGTGTGTGTCTCAGCAGCAGGGGAGGTGTGCGTGTGTGTATGAGAGAGAGAGAGAGAGAGTAAAGTGTTTTGGCTTTCAATATTAATATAAAATGTTCCTAATTTTTTAACAGTGACAGTAATTGAAAAACAATTCATATATTTACTTGTTAAAAAGTTGATGATTTCCTCGCTGAGCAGCAGGAATTATTTGATTATTTGTCCTCATTATAATTTGAGTGATGATAAATTGTGCCATTTCGTTTCATTCCTCCTCCCAGTATTTCTCATGACACTATTGCAGATGTTACTTCACATGCACTTAAAGACACACACACACACACACACACACACACACACACACACACACACACACACAAACACAAACACACACGCACGCACGCACGCACGCACGCACGCACGCACTTCATGCACACACACACTCGTTAGTTTCAATTGTTTGTCACCTGAGAAAAAATATCGATTCAGATTGTCAACAAAAGAAATGAAATTGATGGGCAGTATCTCTTCAATCCGTTTGAAATCATTCCGATTAGAAATCCAGACTTCATTAGACATTACACACTGATCCAATAAGAAGTGAAGTTACATGCTTAAAGCATTTTATAAGAATACTTTTTTAAATGTGCAATGTGGGTCTGCCTGCTGTTAAGCATTGAATCTGCCAGGAATATACAAGAATACATATTTTTGTATTCTCCAGGCTAGAGATTAGATTAGGCTTTCCATCTTTTCCAATAATTCCCACCTTCTGCGTTATGATTGTTTACAAAAATTGCCTCGTCTATGATTGGATAGAAGCTTTACTATGTGTACCATGATGAAAGATTGAAGACATACAGAGCTGTTCTGACTGAGTTTATGCATGTGGAATGAAAGCAGCATTTCACTCCTTGAAACACATTAACTTATAATATGGGCCAACATGCACAGGAAGAATATATTTATTCCAACAAGAAATGATCAGATCAAATGTTTACATAGGTAATATTTACAGTACCTACAGTATTGAATGGATAACTGAAAGTCTACACAACCCAACTCATTGCCATTGAAAATTCATTCACATGAATGAATCTGATCTGATCTGATCCGATTCACGTGTTGCAGTTAAATTCTGATTATAGTGGAATATTAGGGTGCATGTTACTGTAACACACACTGATGCTTCTGTTCGAGGTCTGATGCATCTCTCTCTCTCTCTTTCTACAGTATCATAAACATGGAAAAGATGTAGAGAAGGTGAAGCAAAGGATGGCCGAGATTGCCAATTATGTGGACAAGGTATGATAAACAACACTTCAAGCAAATAGCTGACTTGCAGATAAACAATATATGGCACTAAGATATGAGAAAACCTGACTATTACACATTAATGTGAGGCTTTGCCAAACTGTTGCCCCAAAGTTTTAGTCACACAATTGTCTAGAATCTGCATTCAATGGAACTACTATTGGAAAACACTTGCTTCAGGTTTCCTATGTACTGTACAAAGTGAACCCATTAAGGCATGATTTCCCAAGGTTGGTGTAAAAGAACCTCACAAAAGAGTGGAGGTTTTTATGAAAGCAACTCTATGCCGTATGTACGCGATGAAAATGTGTCCACAGACTCTTGTCTTGGTAGCGCAAATGGTAGTCTGTTTCTAAAATGATTCATCTGACAAAAGGTCAGTTGTGAGAGAGCAGTACTTTCAGGTTGTAGATTAACTGCTTGTCATGGTGTATAGAGGGTGTGTATGAGTGTTAAAATATAAGTGTGTGTAACAGTATGTTTTTGCATAGTATTTCTCACCTGGAAAGTATGTAAAAATGATTTTAAAAAGTATAATAGTTTACACCTAATCCCGAGTGTATTGTGTGTTTAAGAAGACTTTTCCTGGCCACAGAGCTTTGTAGATCCTTTCCAAACCCATTCACTCCACACCTATCTCATTTTGTTTGGAAACAAAAATACCTGGCTGACACTGCTAAGCTCCTACTGTAGCCAAATTTCGAGGGAAAAAAATTATGAGGAGCGTTCAAGTAAAACTGGGACTTGTGATGAAATTTCTTTTGAATGAAGGCATAAGACCCATTTACATTTAGGCACACACCCTTATCCAGAGCGTCTTACATTTGTAGCTCATTATAGAAAGAGCCTTGCTCAAGGGCCCAACAGGGTGGTCATGGGATTTGAACCTGGGACCTTCCGAACTGTGGTCCAAAGCCTTAACCACTGATCTACCCCTGAAGACAGCAAGCAAATATTTTAAAGGAGTCTGTACATCCATACTGTATATTATGATGGTGGCAGAGCCCATTGCAGTCATTCCCGTAAAGATTCAGCGAGTGGAGTGCCTGATTCTTGAAAGTCTTGTTGCTAACTTCTGGAACATTCAAAAATACCAGATTACAGGAACTTGTCTGGGAGTTACTGCCACATCTCTTGCACATTCCTGACCTCGCTCCAAGCGATTTCTTCATGTTTGAACTATTAAAGGAGTTCCTGGGAGGCCAGCATTTGAGACATGAAGCAGACAGTCTGATGATGACAGTCTGATCTCTGACGTATTGAGAAAACTTTCTACTTTGAGGGTATCTAAGCACTAGTGAAACACTGGGATAAGTGTATTATTGTAATTAGATAAAGAAATAAATGTAGTTTTTTCTCTCATAACTGTTCTTTTATTCTGCAAAATCAAAAGTCCCAGTTTGACCATCTTCATAATTCATTATGAGGTGAATTTCACAACTTTGTAATGTTCCCACTTGGCTTTAAAGCAGCTGAATAGTCTTACATTGCCAGCAATGCACACACTTGAGCTTAAAAAAAAAATCAATAACCTGGCTGTTCTCATAAATGAGTATGAGCTGAATTTCATGTTTTTATAATGTTATCATTGGCTGTCAAGCTCCTTCACTTACAGAGCTAATTTGGACTAAACATGCCTAATGCACTTTTAATACAGAAGATGAACGGATTAACATTCAGACTTAGGGATGTAAGTGCTTGTGTGAGAGCTGTGCATGAAGGTGAGAGCTACAGGCTTCGAACTAATTGCCTTTGAAAATGGAAACGTGTATACTGTATGTGTGTGTGTGTGTGTGTGTGTGTTTCAGTTTTACAGGGTTCTAAATATCAGGGTAGCTCTGGTGGGGCTAGAGGTTTGGAGCGACTCTGACAAATGTTCAGTGACGCAAGACCCTTTTACTACACTGCACGAGTTTCTAGACTGGAGAAAACTCAAACTGCTACCTTCCACACCTCACGACAATGCTCAGCTTATCAGGTATACTTACCCTAAACATAAACCACGTACTGTTTGTGCAATCTGTACATCAGCCCCATATCTGTGATTCTGTACAGTTTTAAAAATAAAATTTTGCTTCCAAAGAAAGTCCTAGTCATATACAATAATGACGTGGATTTTACATTTGTGTTTCAGCGGAGTGTATTTTCAGGGTACTACCATTGGCATGGCGCCCATCATGAGCATGTGCACTGCAGAGCAGTCTGGAGGAATCGTCATGGTAAATCATTCTCTACTATACAACACAAATAAGATTTTTTTTTATGTGCGTGTGTGTGTTTAGCAATAAGAATTTGTTCTTATAAATAACAGTTCAATATTATATTAATAATCAGAAATCCACCACACACCATATGCCGGACTCAACGAAAAAGGCAAGCACAGTGGTGTTGACGGTGCTATTAACATGAACGTTGAAGCATTGGAAGCTGAATTGTTTGAACAGAGAGGACAAATGAGGATGTGAGAGAGCTTGACAGAATAAAGTTGCTTATTTTAGGTAGAGCTTTTGCAAAGTTGAAATGCCAGTTCCTACCAAACCTTGCTTTGTTCCTACTGAGTAAATACATATTAAAGATATTCAGCATGAATATTTCTATACACTAACATAATTTCCATTTAACTAACATCTTATCATAACACATGCATTGTTGGACAAAGTACACTCCTGTCCTTGAGTGAAAGTATAGAGATACCCTGTGTAAAATATTGCTGCATTAAAAGTAGACATGTACTCACCTTCAAATGTACTTAAGTATCAAAATATTACAATAACTCTCTGTAGCCTTAAAACCAGGGTAAAAGTCTCTCTCTCTTTGGCTCTCCCTCGATATTTTAAACCATTCATCAATCAGATTTATATTTGATATTTGATATACATAAGGACATGGACTGCCATCAGTGCTGTCAGCTGAGGTGCTGGTTTAAGTTTGGTAGCTGTATGCAGGCCATATCTGCTTCTGACTTCAGGCACACCTGATACATAATTAGTGTGTTAGGGTAGGAAGACAAATCATTTTGCATTGTCAATAAAGATATAATAAGATATAATCTGCAGGAAGTGATATTGTCACTTCTGTATCAGTTTCCAAAATAAAATACCTGCATTTTAATATCCAAAATTTAGGGTTGATCTTGCGAAATCTAAGTGTGTTGCGAAACATTTTTGGTGGAAATACAGTACAGACCAAAAGTTTGGACACACCTTCTCATTCAAAGAGTTTTCTTTATTGCGTTCTTTATTGTTTTCTTTATCCCAAACGCGTCTCTTCTGCTTGTTGCCTGTCCTTAGCAGTGGTTTCCTAGCAGATATTCTACCATGAAGGCCTGATTCACACAGTCTCCTCTTAACAGTTGTTCTAGAGACGTGTCTGCTGCTAGAACTCTGTGTGGCATTGACCTGCTCTCTGATCTGAGCTGCTGTTAACCTGCGATTTCTGAGGCTGGTGACTCGGATGAACTTATCCTCCGCAGCAGAGGTGACTCTTGGTCTTCCTTTCCTGGGGCGGTCCGCATGTGAGCTCGTTTCTTTGTAGCGCTTGATGGTTTTTGTGACTGCACTTGGGGAGACTTTTTCCAATTTTTCGGTTCGAATTCCGTTACACCTACCAGCTGAGTAGAAAGTAACAGTTGAAGCTGTAAAATACGCAAGTGCAGTGGAACCTTGGATTACAAGCATAATTCGTTCTGGAAGCGGGCTTGTATTCCAAAACACTCATACATCTAAGCAATTTTTCCCATAAGAAATAATGAAAACTCTAATTTTTCATTCCACAACCCAAAAAATATTTAATACAATCTATAAAGTAAAAATAAAACAAATTAACCTGCACTTTACCTCTGAAAAAAGTGTAAGTGTTTCCGTTTATGCATGCAGGCGCTGTGTGTGTGTGTGTGTGTGTGTGTGTGTGTGTGTGTGTGTGTGTGTGTGTGTGTGTGAAGTCGAGAGATCTATTTGCGCCTTCTCTGTGTGCACACATAATTTGACACTGTGGCCCTTAACACACTCACACAGCGCCTGTGTGCATAAAGGCGAGAGAGAGTGTGTTTGTAAAAGGGCACTGCGTCAACTTACGTGCACGCACACACATAAGGACAAGCTGATGCAGAGATGGAGCAAATGGATCTTTAACCTCCATAATGAGACTTTCTTTTGCTTTATACGCGCGCACACACGTGTGTTATAATAAACAGTACACACGCTTACAAACACAAAATAAAAGATGTTTTACGCAATATTTTGCTGCTTTATAACAGGTTAACATAGCTATTAAGGGTCTATAAAAAGGACTATAAAGACCTATTAAGGTCTCCACAATGTGTGGAGCTGAATGCTCCAGTTGAAATACCAATCAATCTTTAGTTTTACTCCTGTTTCAAACTTCTCTGTAGCTTTAAATGCTAACGAGCTACTTTTACTGAAGTGTATAACAGAAAGCAGGAAACAGGACTTTCCTGAAAATAGTCCCCAGGAGGCAGCTGGAGTAGGGACTAACGCCCCCCCCCCCCTTTTTATATTCTTGCCTGGAATGAAGTCATACAGTACAGCACATTCAAAAAAAAAAAGGGGGGTGGGGGGTTATCTCATGTTTGGTCTGTATACACACCCAGTGGAGAATGCCCCAAAATGCTGGAAATTTTATTTTGAGTATAAGGTGCCTCATAATCTTATTGGTAAAGAAATAATATACTGTCATGCTTACTGAAACAATTATTAGGTAGAATTATACTTTATACTCCTTATAAAAATGAAACCTACTCTAGAACGAGATTAATTCCATATTGTTTTGCGTCTTGTTCTGCTCACACATTCCTAAATGGTTTTTCTACTCATGCATAAAATCTGTTTTTTGCTATATTGCTTTATTATTTCAAGGCCATGCTACTGAAGTCTTAAGCGAAATCCTCGATTTTCCTTCCTGATTATTACTGTGCTTCCAGGGTGTTTAAACTATTTCACTACCCGGCTTCTACTGTTCACTTAATTTACAAAATCTGTTATTCATTCAGCATTTAGTGGCATTTATCTCAGTGGGTTTGAAAGGCAAATGTGAGAGTAAGTTGATTCTCTGCAGGACACACTCACAGCTTAATGCACATGGACAAAAAAAACATGTCTTATTGAAATCTAACAAAATCTGAAACACGTTTTCTCATTCTTTAATGGTTTATTCATGACTCCACATAAAAGCCCTACATTTTGGAACACTTGTTCCTTTCTTTTTTTTCTCCCTCACATGATTGGCTCTATTATGCTGCCTTGGGCAGTAGTGACTTGTGCTAGGTGAACCACGTGTGATTTTGAGTTGTAATGAATCTAATTAAGTGCAACACTGTTGGAGCTCTCCAAGGTCCTTTAGCAGCTCCTACATTGCCTCACCCCTCAGTAGTCGCTTGTCAATCAGAAAAATCACTTCTGCTTCCAAACAGCAGCTAAATACCACACATTAACATTTTTATTAACCAGATAAATCACTTGCACTCCAGGAATATGTCCCATTTCGGGCATGGCAAAAGTTCCTGTCTCTTTGGGGAGAAGTGATTAGGAGTATGTGTTAATTAAAAAAAAACTGCAGCTGTCTGCTGTGATAAATGGTGCTTATTAATCGACTTGGTGGTGTCAGCAGATCAGCCACTTGTGAAGAGAGAGAGATTGAGAGGGTTTTTTTTTCCTTAGGTTTGTTGGAGATTTTAAATAGGTGTGTTTCTTCCATCTCCATTCTCTGTTTTTTTAAAGACTGTTTAACTTTGACAATTAAAGCATGCTTTATGTATTCAGAGGAGAACTGTATGTCCAATAAAGGGGCTTATCTTTATATGAAATAAGGCAGAGAATTATGTTGCCTGATGGGTGAAAAAATAAAAAAATGTCTCCCAGCTCCAATAATCACTCATCATCTATACCGCTTAATCCTGTATTCAGGGTCACGGGGAGCCTGGAGCCTATCCCAGGAGACTTAGGGCACGAGGCGGGGTACACCCTGGACAGGTTGCTAATCCTGACACTCACTCATACACTACGGCCAATTTAGGAACGCCAGTTAACCTATCCTACATGTCTTTTGACTGTGGGAGGAAACCGGAATACCCAGAGGAAACCCACCAAGCACAGGGAGAACATGCAAACTCCATGCACACAGAGACGGGAATTGAATCCAGACCCTGGAGGTGCAAGGCGACAGTGCTAACCACTACACCACCAAGCCCTCCAATACAATGAGATCAATATACAAGTACATGCACTATATAAAGCAGATACGGTATAAAGATTTTGGACATCTGGCCATCACACCCATATGTGTTTGCTGAACATCCTAGTCCAACACCACGGGTACTAATACAGAGTTGGCTGTCCCTTTGGCCTTCTCAAATCTTCTACTTCTACTCTTCAGGGACGCCTTTCTACTAGATAATGGAGTATGGCTATGGGGATCTGTGCTCTTTCAGCCATAAGCATATTTGTGATGTTGGCTGAGGAGCCTTAAGGTGCAGTAATGGATCCAGATCATGTATAAGGTTTTAGGTTTTATGTGGGGTTAAAATCGAAGCTCTGTGAGACCTTTAAGGTTTTCTACTACATTCTTGGCAAAAAGCCTCACTCTGTGCATAGAGGCAAGTTCATAATGAAATAACTTAGTTATTCCATGTAGGAAATTGTAATTTGACAGCATACCAAAACAATCGAAATAATTGTGTGACTCCTTTGTAGCGGTTTGATGAAGACATGCATCATGTATGGGTCTAATAGTTTGGGTGTCCATGTAATGGCTTTATAGTTTATGATCCTAGATGAATATCTAAGAACTCTGAACCTACATTTTCTTTTCTTTTTTTTTTATTGAGAAATAATACTGAAAATGTGAGTTACACGTATATTCTTATATTATATTCTTATTTTGAGCTCATTTTCTTATACTTCTTATATATTTTTATGTAAGACCTGCCCTGGCCCCCAAATACCCTAGGTCCCAATTCGATTGAGCACCCATGATCTGGATACATAATAGTCTGTACATTGACAATATTTGCGAAATAATTATTTGAGTGGACGTAAGATGAGTAATAGAGCACATTAAGATGTTTTTTGGAATTTTTGTCTGTCTGTTTGTCTGCTTGTTTGTGCACGCATCACATAAAAACTACTGAACAAAGTTTAATGAGGTTTTCACAGGTGTATTTGGCCAAGCTTGAGGTAACATATAGATTTTGTTTTCTCGCAATCAGCCCACAGGAAGAGAAGATATGCTAGTTAGAATTTTTAACGGATAACTCCCTTATATATATTTAAAAAAAATCAACCTTAAAAAATAATAATTTACAATAATTACTTACAAAATTACTGTCTTCAAAAAGTAATCAGTTACATTACTGCGTTACTTTCTGATAAAAGTAACTAGTTAGAGGACTTTTATAGAGGCTTGTAGGACAACTTTCTCTCTCACACACACACACACACACACACACACACACACACACACACACACACACACACACACACACTAATGGATTGGGAATGACTGCTGTCTGGCTCAAGTATTACATAAATTGTCTGAATAACGGATTACATTTTTGAAAAAGTAACTAAGTACTTGAATGGCCGACCTGATGCGTTAGATTACATAAAAAAACTAATCCGAGTACTCGAAGTAGTTACACTCAATACAGCTTATGAGTGTGCATTTAAATGCACTCGAACAAAATTCCGGGAACATCTAGTATACTGTATATATATATATATATATATATATATATATATATATATACACACACACACACACACACACACACACACACACACACACACACACACGTATACACATTATGAATGCTTCATTCCTGAAGCAATAAGAAGCAATAATACCTTAAAAACATCTTCATATTTTATGGGGCTCATATACATCAATTCATCTTTTTCCCTCTATTCAGGATCACTCAGACAATCCACTAGGAGCAGCCGTGACATTAGCACATGAATTGGGCCACAACTTTGGAATGAACCACGATACACCAGAGCGAGGCTGTGGCTGTGGGATGACGGTGGAACGTGGAGGCTGTATCATGACACCATCCACAGGGTGAGTTTCCTAAATACAACCTGCATAAATGTCACTACCTGTATATTTTAATTTCTAGTTCATTTTTCGGTCAGCCTTTATTAATAAATTACTATAATATTAATTATAGTTGTGATTGCCTTAAGCATAAGCTCTGAATGACAACCTATTATGATCATTTTAATGTTCCTTTTTAGGTGTCCTATGGAGAGCAAATTAGCTAATTCGAATGATTTTCCATACACCTGTTCATTCCTGGTTCTGAAAACATTGTCTGTTCCTCTATCACTTGTATAGTTCAGGAGGCAGTGGAATTCAAAATGAGTCATTCTTTTGAGACACACACACACACACACACACACACACACACACACACACACACACACACACACACAAACTCCTACTTCAATGTATGTCTAAATCTCATCAGTCTTCAGAGAAATCTTGGTGTAAAAAAAGCTCACAGGCTCAACAACAAGGTGGAAACTTAGGGGGAAAAAGTGTTTTCTTCATGGCATCTGGAACGTGGTGATAACAAAGTTGCCAGGAGTGACGGTTAATGTGACTAGAGTCTGGCATGAGTAAACATCAGGTTTGATAAGGAGAGGGCACTTCATAAAGGAAGAGTTCTGTCTTCAGACTGATGAAAATTTTCCCTTATCAGATAATAAGTACGTAACTCATCTACCTGTCATTTGGAGGATGATTTTGCTGACTTTGGGAATATATAGAAGCAAGTTTTGGTCTGCAAAGTTTAAGAATAAAAGATGACACTGGCATGTGTCAAACATGCTAAATGCTGTCTTATTTGAGCCAAAGAGGATCATGGGATATTGAGTACATAACTGGATCATAAGTGTACTAAGGCTCTAACATTGTTGCACTGATAATTATGGAACATATTTGAGATATGAGATATTCTTTCCCTGTGCTGCTGTTGCCCGATCTCAGTAGCTAACTATGCCTTTCTGACCCCTTCCTTCAGTGAGCTCTAAAGCCATGCAACTGAACCGCTATTGTACTTTAACAGTAGAAGGCCTGACCAGGTTTTTGCAGCATCTTTATCTGTGTCTGTATCTACAGTATACATACAGTACTGTGCTTCAGATTTTGCTTTTAAAGAGTCAGATTTGCTTGTATTTTTAAAGGCTTTTGCACAGTACTATATACAATTTTCCCAAAAAAGTATTATATTCATAGGTTTAATGCTGCACATCAGAAGGACAGCCTTCTTCTGCAGGGAAGGATAAACAATATCTCTATACTCTAGATAAAATCCATGAACATTATTGTAAGCATTCAAAGATCCAATCACAAGTAAAGTATGTAAGCAATGCTTTATAATGCATGCTTATAAATAGTCCATGCTTATTGGACACAGTTCTCACTGACACCAAGAGTAAATTCTACATTCTACAAAGTATGGGGGAAAAAAATCCTTGACAATTTCATACCATTTTTTTCCTGGAATATTCTAATGTAAGATGACCTTAAATTCACATTCACGGTTTGTTCAACTGGCAGCAGTGTAATGTCTGGATGCCAGTGACATCTGAGAGGGTTCATTTCTCACGGATGAACTTGTTCTCACCAGATGTGCTCTCATCCTTGCCCAGACCACTCTGGCATGCAGTTTGCGGCATAGAAATGTAGAATTATATGCATAATAATTGTTTTATGTTACAACTTATTTATTAGGTGTTAACACAAATGTTATTAATGAGTCTATGTTATCAGTAAAGTCTAGAGAACATTTGACACAGTTGCAGCATGGAAAAATTGTTATGTTCTGTGAACCAGTTACAGTAGTACCTCGGCATTTGAATTTAATCCATTTTGGGGGAGGGTTCTTAAGTGAAATTTCATATTGTGTAACGCATTTTCCCATAGGAAATAATGTAAATGCAGATAATCCGTTCCAGCCACCCAAAAATATTGCCCTCCAATACTGTTGAATTTTGGATGTAACAAAATTTTTTAGGCATTACATTGAAGTGCGCGGAATAAAGGTGTGACATCACGTTTATTAAGTAGATTTAAATTGCACACTTATAAGCACATATTAAAAAATTTACAGCGCCATCTGTTGAGATGAAGGAAGGATCTTTTTAGGATATAAGGGCATTTTCCATTTAAATTTAAAATTAGCAATTCTTCTCTTTCCATGGGACGATTGCGATGAAACAAAGCCTATATGTTAACTCTAGCACGGCCAAATATACACGCACACTGTGGGCTCAAGCCAAACGTACGCGTACGTACAATACGTAGACGCAAGCCGGCATTGAGTTCAGCTTGGTTTGGTCGCTTGTATGCCGAAAATGCTTCGCATTTTATGGCAAATCTCTTGCGAAATTTTAAGGCGTTCGTATGCTGAGATAGCATTATATTGCTCTAAGTTCAATATCATCAGTTCTGGGCACATTGGGCACGTTGTAGCACAAAGGGTTAAGGTACTGAGTTGCTGATCAGGTTGCCAATGTTGGGCCCTTGAGCAATGCCCTTAACCCTATCTGCTCCAGGCCCCCTGCACTCTGACCCTAGTTATGCTGGGATATGCAAAGAAATGAAAGAATTTCACCGTGCGATAATGTATATGTGACAAATAAAGACTTAACTGAACTTATAATTCATTGTAGGTTTAGGAGATAGCCTGAAAGGCGCGAGAGCAGCAGTCACTTTTTCACTCTCAACTGGGACCAATTCACAAGCTTGCGGCTACACAGTTCTTATCTCTCAGTGTGGTGTTTGTGTTGGACCTGCGATTCACTGCTGGAGTCCAGCCACAACAAAGAGAGCAAGCCCATTCTCCTACTATACACTCATAGAACGACATGGCAGCACGCCAAAAAAAGAAAGCAGGCGCTCTAGGGGCCTCGAGTGAATGTAAAATAGAAGGTGAATGTGAAGTCCCTCATGCAGAGTCAATGGAGTTTGCCTTTTTACATTATAAACAGGATGAAAAAAGGAGCTTGTCTTCGGGATTTTGTCTTCTTGTGTTTTCTGTGCAGCTTTTGTAGCTTTAAAGCCCTTCAGCCCTTGAATACATAAACGCTCTGCTACACTTCGGTACCTCGCTGTATAGTGACGGGTGTTATTTACAAAAGAAGGCACCAGCACACAGGTCTGTCACCTCATTACATCCCAAAATGCACTTGCATACAGGAATATAGTGACTCACTCGCGCTCACTCACTCATCGCCTATACCGCTTTATCCTGTATACAGGTTCGCAGGGGGCCTGGAGCCTATCCCAGGAGACATAAGGCAGGGTACATCCTGGATGGGATGGCAATTTATTGCAGGACACACACACACACACACACACACACTATAGGCAATTTGGGAACACGGGTTAGCCCAATTTGCATGTCTTTGGACTGTATGAGGAAACCGGAGTACCCGAAGGAAACCCATCAGGCACGGGGAGAACATGCAAACTCCATGCATACAGACTCAGGGCAGGAATCGAACCTGGACACTGAAGGTGCAAAGCGACAGTGCTGACCACTAAGCCACCGTGCTGCCGATACAGTAACTCAAAGTGAAAAGTAGCCTGTGATAATATGGAGTGGTGGAATAGAGCGATGTTGGCCGACACATGGTTTTCCATTAATATTTAGTTCATACAGCTTGCTAGAGTTCATATAGGACAGTGTTTATTGTAGGTTGATTGTAGGCATTTATTATGTGACTATTTTATAGTTAATGAACAGTTATAGCCTAAACTAAGTCGTTTGCACCACAGAGTTGTTGAACTCTCAATTCTGAAAAAAATGTAGAGTAAACAACTGTCATGGCTGAAAGGTAAATCACAGGTGCACTCTTCGAAAAAAGGGTTGTTAAAAGGTTATTTAAGAAATAACTAATGTGTCTTCGCTTCCACACAAAGGGCTTTCTCAGACAGACAACCAAATGTTCTACTGGTTCAAAATTTTACATTAAGGTACTGTATATATTAACATGCTTGTTCTAATAACTTCTTGTTTTATAGCAAAATAGGAAAAAATTCTAGGAATGTATATGAAAATTGAACACACAGTTAAAGCCTGCAGTAACAATAAACAAATTTTAAACTGTATTTCTATTTGATGAGAATAAAAAATAAAAAAGGATGTTTATTTAATGGCCCGAAAGGTCCAGGATTAACGCTTGGTAACAATCAAAGGAAACGCTTTCACGCCCAGAGCTAATTTTCAGTATAGAAGGTTTTGAGCTTTCTTATTTATCTGTAACATGAAAAGCTGTGCTTTTTTTTCTTATCAACTTAAAAAGAAAAAAATTTGAAAGTGTAAGGTATAAACATCCTATTCCATATCCAGATGCTGTAAATTGACCGTCTGTGCAAATAATATCACAACACTGACAATGCCTAATACAGGTATCAGAGAACATTTTAATCACAAATCATTGTTATTAAAATGCTAAACCCAGATGTGCACACCGTCTAACCAGAGAAGAATTTGGTTGTTTTTAAACATAAAACTGACTCGTTTGGTAAAAATTGTCTTGTCCTGTCTACAGTAATAAACAACCTGTATGATCTAACTAACACATGTGGTAGTTTCCAAAACATAGTGCCACATGTGTTTGTTAGATTAGAGAGACTGTGTATTATTCAGGAAGATACAGTACCACCCTATTTTCCTACGCTTCCCAAAAGAAGGACACAGACTTCCTTACCATATTTAACCATAAAAGCAATAACACATGCATTTGTTAACACAAGAAATGGAATCAAATAGCCCTAAAAAACTAATGATCTAAACAACAACTAAAACAACTAAATCTACTGTACAACTAAAACTTTGTATAGCTATAGTAATTGTGTGTGTGCATGAATTTTACATTAAATAAAAAGTTCATAAAAGTCCTCATCTAAACCTTAACACCAATACCACACAAAAAATACTTAATCAAATGTAGTTTAGCATAGGAACAAAATAGATTGATTAATCCTATTGAATCCTTTTTTGGCAACATGTAGACATCTGCGAAAGCCAACCTCACAGTTCAAAGTACAAGTTTATGACGCTAATAACAAATGTGTTATTCTTTTTGGTACAACATTGCTTTGTTCCAGTAGACTTACCTAAATACTTCCTTACTATGGTTCAAATTAAAACCAGATTTTTTAAACCCATATTTTTGTGCAAACGCTTTCAAAAATACGCTTTCATTCATGACTTGTTTACATGGCTCATTGACGGATCCAGTGCCCGTGCTTCCCGTTCATGTTTATTGGACGGCATCATGCTTTTTTGAACTGAATTCTGGTTCCATTGCTTCACTTTCCTCACCTTACTTGCACCAAAAACAAAAAAGTTTAAGAAAATGTTTAGAGTGGAGGTGGTGTCTAGGACTTGAAATTAAAACGGAGAAGACATTAATAATTGTGGTATCGAATCACCCTGCTCTTTATGACCAGATGTTGTTTGGCTATCAGGACACCTTTTTATGTGGGGTATAAACAAATGGTATCCTTGTTGCCAAATCATCAATTAAAAAAAGACCCGACTTCCATGTACAGTACTAAAGTGGGAAGGGAAATGCATTTGACTTTAAAAATCTGACATTTAGATAGAAATCAATGTCATTTCATTCCAGAAAGTGGTATAATTAGTGAATTACTTATTTTTCCATTCTTTCTTTATTTTTTGGCATGTTGACTTACACATGATATAGCTGTGTTAATATACGCATATAAACAGTTTCACAGTGAAATGAGAACTCGTTTTTGCATTTTAAAGAAAGAAAATATTGTAAAAAAAAAATAATAATAATAATAATAATAATGCAAGAAGCATTCCAAATAGAGATAGAGAATATTTTGTGCTTGTTTTCTTTGAGTCACAAGGGTGTTAAAAGGAACAACTGGCAACAGAATTATTTTGATTATTTTAGTGTGTGTGCTTTTTTTTTGTTGCAAAAAGCTATAACTCCATCTCACAGTTTTGGCACAATAGATCAATCAATCTGTGGTCACATATGCATCAATAATATGTTGGTTGAGTTTTAATAATAATATAGATTGTGATTGAATCAGTAGTGGCAGGAAATTAGATCAAGGAAAAAAGTGATACATTCTGTTGCACACAAAATTATTTTAATTACAAATATTGTAGAGTGAAGATCTTGAGAAACATTTTAAACAATATAAAAACTTGACTTTACAGCATCATCAGACTCCTCCACTACCAATTTACGCTTCACATTGGTACTTTACAGCAGATATACTTGGCACCATTTAACGTCTGTTCACACAACTGACTTATCTGTTACTGGTCCCTTGACGTTGTAGCATAATAGGATAGATTGGACAGAACCAAACATAGAGAACACAACAGCTTCTCACATATGGTAAATGTCGTTTTAAATGTTTTAATGCTATATCTTTGCTTTGTTTTCTATTTAAAATATTCTGGTAAGTGCATCATGGCTCCCAAATGCAACAAAACCAGGGCTGATGAAAGCAAAAGCAAGAGAAAAAACTACTACATTATCAGACCAAACTTGGTTAAGTATATGACAAGGTGTTTGCACAATGTCCAAGTCACATAATGTCATAATATGTATGAGGACAATAAGCGATGCATTCCTGCCTTTTAGTTCTGCTGGGGAAGCTGCAATAGCAGTAACAGTAAGTAAATGTCCTTATTGTTGGCTTCAACATTCCCCAAAAATCAACTAAATTAATTTTGTTCAATCAAAACATGGAAGATTGAATCTTCTAGCCAAAACAGGGAAATGCAGCTCACTGTGGTGTGCTGTCAAACTGTTTATAGATAGTATATTTATTCTATACACAAATACCTACATATAACCACCCAGATTCACACAATTCCTTTACATTACATCGTCGGCTGCGTGCATCCAACTGATCACAACACTTAAACTGACAGACATATTTAAATGCATAGTGTGAGACAATATACCTAGTTGGCAGGAATGACAAAAAGATTTGCAGGTACAGAAGCAGGCCCACACATAAAGTGAGAAGTGAATGAATAGGTTAGACAGCCAGAATAAGTAAATCAGTAAGAAAAAAGAAATAGGATGGGATGTGTACAGTAAGTGACTAGACAGATAGGAACAGTGGTATAGACAAGAATTAATGACAAGAGAGAATTTTTTTTTTTTTTAAGTGAGAACAACCTTGCATTGTGTGATGAATTCTGACAATAGGTGAACAGTTTTTAATCTATGAATGGAGAGAGAAAGGCAGATTTTTTAATGGCTATTGTTGAAATGAGTATTATTCTTTATTTCTTAAAATAAACACAATGGCTCGGTTTGCATCTTTAAAGAAGCCAATAGACCACATTGATGCAAGGCATCAATGATCCATCAAAGAATTTTGCACTTGCTTTCGAGGCTGTTAACCCAACAGACAAAAAATTTTCAAGGCTTAATGCTACTTTGAAGCCAATGGGCAGCCACACCAAATATTGATTTGATTATTCTTCTGCTCACATCATTAATACATTTACATTACATTTGAGCATTTGGCAGAGGACCTTATTCAGGGTTACTTAAATTTCTTCATACATCTAAGCTCTTGAGGGTTAAGGGAATTGCTCAAGAGTCCAATAGTGGCAACTTGGTGGTGGGGTTTGAACCTGAAACCTTCTTATCACTATTCCAATGCCGTTCAATAATTCTGTTCTTCAAAGAACCTTTTGATTTGATGAGATCTTTGCACATATTAGGCATTCTCTCAGTCAGCCTCATGAGTCACCTGGAATGGTTTTTCCAACAATCTTGAAGGAGTTCCCAGAGGTGTTGCATACTTGTTGGCTAGTTCACCTTTACTCTCTGGTCCAACTCAAACCAAATCATCTCAACTTGACTTGGATTGGGTGATTATGGAGACCAGATCATCACTCTCCTTCTCAGACATGAAGGTTTACATAACCTAGAGGTGTGTTGGGGTTATAGTCTTCTTAGGGAAATATGGTCCCAGTAAGTGGGATGGCATGTCACTGCAAAATGCTGAGGTAGCCAGAACCCACACATTCAGGACTCGTCTGTTCACCCTTTGTATGTCTATCAAAGACACAGCATTTAGAACCAAAAATCTCCCATCAGACCAAAGGACATTTTTCCATTGAGCTAATGTCCATTCTTTGTGTTTCTTGGCCCAAATGAGTCTCTTCTGCTTGTTGTTCTTCCTTAGTAATGGCTTCTTTGCTCCAATTCGACCATGACTTCCCCTGACTCACGCAGTTTCCTTTGAATAGTGGGTGTTGGACTATGTTTGTCACTTGAACTCCAAGAAATATTTACAGTATGTGGGCTCTAATCTGAGGTGCTGCAAGTCGCCAGTTTTTGAGGCTGGTTTTTCTAATAAACTTATAGTCTGCAGCAGAGGTAGCTCTTGGTCTTTCTTTCCTCACGAGAGCTAGTTTCATCATAGCGTTTGGTGGTTTCGGCGACTGAACTTGGGGACACATTCAATGTTCTTGAGCTTTTTCGGCTTGACTGAAGTCATAATGAAGTAATGATTAAAGTCTTTTCCCTTTACTTCACTTCATGCCATAATGTGAATTCTGATGACTGAATGCAATGCTGTGTGCTAAGCTGTGATCAAAGCTAACTATAGCTACTTTAGTCAATTTAAAATATTAAACATATTTAAAAAAAAAAAAAAGTTTACTGCATAATTCTATACATGTTTTTTCATAGTTCATCCAAAGTTTTGACTGTACTATTTAATTATTTTTGCTTAAATTTATCAATAAGGACAATGCCTCCATCGAAGAAAAGTAGAAATAAAATGAAAGAAAGAATAAACGAATGCACGAATGAATGCTCATTTTATACATTTTGTCCTTTCTTTCCAATTATGGCAGTAATTTTGTTGCCGTATACAGTAAATGCTGTATGAATGCTTAGCTGCTCTGCACATATAAACCACATGCTAGTAAAGAATGACATTAACTCTCTATTAGGCAGCTTTGATCCTGGGAATTAACAAAGTAGAACTCTCTCTTTAATCACACTGGATGTTTTGTGATTTGTTAGCGTCTTGGGTTCAAATTTTGAAAGTAGTCATGAATGTATTTGTTGGGCATATTTATACTGCATTGTGAATTTAAATCTATGTGGATTTGTATAGACAGTTGCTTTTTTATAGCTCTCCTGGGTGCTATTAAAACAGTTCAGCTGTTCAAAGGTATTTGGGTTTATTGCAGATGATATCTTCTGAAAGGTGGCGATTGCCTGAGGTTGGAGTTGTTTACTGTGATTTTTTAGTGATTCCATCTGACAACCACCTGGTTCAAGTTTATTGACAAACCATATAATCTGATCTGATCCGACTCAGAGTTCCTAATAAGCTTGGAAAGGTGAAGGAAAGTATTTCACTGTGCCGTCAAGTCTATGTGGCAAAAAACAAATTCTTCTTCTTCTAATACCAGTCAATCTGCACTTACAGGTTGGAATAGAGTTTTGATTCCCTGAACACTGTCTTTAGTCCCTCTTGGACTGTACGAGAGAAGCAAATGTGCCTGCAAGATGAAGCGTGTCAGATGGCATTTGTGGAGCAAGCACATCCGATGCTATCACAGACTGCATATCGCTATGGCCTTTCATTGCAATGCCTGCATGCCTAATCACAAACGACTCCGTTATCACCTCAGCGATGCCCAGCACAATGGTGTCCTGATTCCAAATTGGTAACTATGCATCACTGATTAAATGAATGTCTGATACACATTTCACACACAGCACTGTTATCAGAACGGTTGTAATAAGGTCACTTGGTCTAGAGCACCAAAAAAAGGTCCAGGTGTAAAATGCGGGCTATTTAATATCGAGCAGCACATTCATTTGTCCTTTAGTGTTAGAGGTGATAGATGTGTCTTGGTATATGGAGTATCAAGTAGGAGGAAATGCAGTGTGTGTATGTGTGAATATGCATGTGTATGTCAGTGTGTGAATGCCTGAGTGGGTTTTGATATCAGATGTGATGATGGCATGAGCTGGAAGACGAAAGTTCCCCAAGGGAGCTTTAACATTGTTGGAGTTCTGGTCTCAAGAAGAAGGCTTTAAGCTAACATCATCCAGTGGAACTCCCAACCTCTTCCAGGAACATTCAGGCTACACATGAGCTCAGCTGAAATAATAATCAGCAGTGTGTGTGAGAGAGAATGTGTGAAAAAATGAAACAGAGACAGGCAAGGAAAAAAAGTATGTACGTTTTCCTACAAATGACCCAGGTAGTCGAGTTGACCTGCTGTCTAGGTGAATTGTACAGAAACTTTTTAGGATTTGAGCTGCTGAGCCTTTTTCGTTCAAATTTATTTATTTTCTATACTTTTCTATCTCTGTCTCTCTTACTCACGTACTTACTCACTCTCTGTTGTAGAATTTGTTTTCCATGATCAGTCCTCCTGTCAGTTTTGCTTACTTGCGAGGAAAGAGCTGGCCTTGCTTTAGACCTGATCTCACTTTTTTCCACAAAAAAAAAAAAAAAAAAGCATGCTTTAAGATGTCAAAAGTACTGGCGCTTGAACAGAGATCTGCTCAGCATGATGCTTGGAGTGATTGGCTTTCTGCAAGCACTGAACTTCAGAGAACTTCAGCACACATTTGGGACACACACACAGACATGTACTATATATATATACATACACTATATATACTATATAATATTATATATATATATATATATATATATATATATATATAAATAAAATATTTGTTAGTGTGTGTGAAATATTTTTACTTCTTAATGCACAGTTGTTAAACTTAAGGCCACAGACTATTGCCTCATTTCTTTCCAATATGAACTTGCAAATATAATATTGGAAATATCCAAAATTCGCAGCAGACCGTTAGCGTAGCGACTGCCACAGTTCAGCAGACATGGTCTGACAAGTCACAGAGTTTAAATGCTGGTGGAAATTTTATGCGCTGTTGCTTTTGATGCAAGTCAGACCCAGGCAATGCAGACACATTAAAGGTTTTGATCTGAAGTATAATTCCAAATATCAAAATAAAACAGCCAATTTAACGAAAGCTGAAAGAACATGAAGAAAAAAAGGGGGGAAAAACCTTTTCTTGAAATGTTTCTTCTTTATGTAATATAGCATATTTTTGACATTTAGAAAACAGGAAACTCAACAAGCATAGGGAAAACATGTCAAATCTACACACAGAGACCAAAGATGGGATTCATTGAAAGTGCAAGGTGACAGCTCAGACCACGAAACCATCGTTCCGCCATCAATATAGTAAATATGCTAAAAATAAACAACCCTAGATTACAGGCGTTCAAGGCTCACAAAAATATTTAATGGCTTGGGCAGAATTTTAGTTTTTCATGGCTGTTTTAGTTTAAGTAACTTTAACTCAAATCGGTATGATGCAGATGTGCAAATTCATGTGTTTGCCTGCGAACTGCAACACGAGAAATGAAGAAAAAGTAGAAAGAAAAAGTATTCTTTCATCCAGATGTTTCTTCCAACTCTGATGCATTAGCTTCAAGAAATGCACTAAAGAGCAAAAAAAGGGATTAACTTACACCATTGTTTATCACTAAGATTTTTTTCTCCGATTTGTTTTTAATCTCAGTTCATTTTATTGAAATTGCATGTCTGTCCATAGCAATTGAAGTGCTTTCACAGTTGTAGCCCATCCACTTTAAGACATGGATATGATTTGGTAAAATGCTATAAATTAAATAGTCAGGTCCAGGATTATTTGAACTCTGTAAAAAAATGAATTAAATTGTAATTATGAAACTGTAACTCCATTCCTTACTATGCAGTCTGTTCACACATCCTTTCTCTCACTCACTCATTCTCTAAACTACTTATCCTGTACAGAAGGCATCACTAAATGACGAACCGCTGTCCGGATCCAGACCGAATGATTTTATCCGGACCCTGATGCCTTTCTGATACATGTTAGTCTTTCGACTGCTCCCGTCGAGGGGTAACCACAGCGGACCGATCTGCATAACAGCTTGGCACAGGTTTTACTCTACATGCCGTTCCTGATGAAACCCTCCCATTGTATCCGGGTTTGAGACCAGCACTGCATCCATTGGTTGGGTTTTGAGCATTGGCTGGTAATTGAACCCGGGCCTTCCGCATGGCAAGTAAAAATAATTAATATACCAGTAACCTAGTTCTTAGCCCCTCAAGGTAGGCAGGTCTATATGTGGCACTCAATCAATGTGATAGTTTCCCATGTATAGAAGAAGAAACAGTAACAAAAATGTGACACAATATGCCTTACTCCAAGAAAAGGAAAGCTATGAAAGCTGAACCCTTGAAGATGAATAGACAGATCAATATATGTTTATGCTTCCTGTGGGAAGTTTATAACCAGTTTGTCTCATACTGTATGTGGCGATAATAAAAATCAGTAATGTGAAGCGCTAAAATGAGGAAAAAACACGGGTTGTTCGAGCAAACCCAACGGTCTGAGGTGAGGGCATGTAAAATACCCAAACTGAGAGCCTAGTATGACCAGAGTCCTTTCACTTTCATTTACAATCCAGCAAGTTGAAATGGTCCACATATTTAAAATTTTTTTATAAAAATTGGCAATTAATATTATTGAAATGCTATGTAAATTTTTAAATGCTTATTTTTTATAGACTTATAACAACTGCATATGTAAAGATATGAATCCTAACACAAAAATGAAATTCGGACCTCGGCTCGAAGAAAATTTCAGGGAACTCAGGTCTTAACAAAGCGGGGTACATCCTGGATGACCTTGGAAACACCAGTTAGCCTACCGTGCATGTTGGACTGTGGAAAAAAACCGGAGTGCCTAGAGGATGTTTGTGTTCCGCATATGATGGGACTTGAACCCTCAATCCTGGAAGCATGAGGCCTCAAGGCCAACCACTGTGCCACCTTGCTGCATCCCAGATGTCCTATTTTTAGTAAATGTTCAACTGTTCGTGCTGTATATTTTCATATCACTTACCTAAATCATTCAAGTCAACCTCTAGCTGTGTATTTTGTGTTGAAACCACAACAAAACAAGTGACGAAAAGATGAAGATTTGCAGACGAACAAGGTGCTTTTATGCACAGTGGTGTGGCAAAATTTGAAAGATTTTAAGGGGAAATGTTTGTTTATCTTCCTAGTGGCAATCATTTTGACAAACAGGTTATATTTTGGAGGAAAAATATGATCTATACAAGACATTTTGAAAGTGATTTTTGCGTTAGAGAAAACATAAGCAGTTTCATTGACTGAGTGCAAGATTTGAAACGTATAATTTAAAATTCCTTTGCCTTTTTCTTGAGCTGTGCCAATAAATCTGGAGTCGTCTGTATAATGTTGATGCCTTTGAAAGTCAAACAGCTGATTTCACGCCGTGTTTGCTATGAGTAGATGTCTTTTCATCCTTTTCTCTGTCCTTGAAAAATGAGCAAAAGTGAAAATATGAGCCACACAAACTCAAGCTTTTTAGTGGTTTGAGAATAACATTACTGGGCCTAGGGTTTAGTGTGAGGATTTAGTGGACCAAACATGGAAGTAAAGTGTGAATCAGGGCTGAAGGATTTGCTGGGCATTGAGATAATTGTGTGAAGTGATTCCATTGGGGGGGTTTAAGGGGTTGCAAAGATTGCGGTTAGGAACAGAGGGATCACTTTGGTTTGGCAGCAAAGAAGAGAGCGAAGCGAGCGGAGAATCTGAGAGGGTCTGAGTGGACACGCACACTTGACTTGTGTGTGGTGTGTGTGTAGTGTGTGTTTTCACGCTTGTCTGCATGGCTGGCTTTCCTTATCTGCATACTTCCTGCAGCACTGCTGGAGAGTGTACTGGCAGGAAAATGTCACTCACACACACACTTTACAGCTCAGTTTTCTGAACGCCGTCTTATTCCGGCTCCCTGTCTTGCTGTTCCGAGCTCTGTGAACCAGTCTGACCTGCCACCAGGCCTTCCAACTTTGCTCCATGCCAAGTGCTCAAAGCTCCTGTAACCCCGAGCCAAGCTTCGGTGCCAAATACTTAACAAGCCAAAATCCCTTCTTGCTCTTGCCATTACTATTTGACTCCACAAACTGGGTCCAGGTTCTTGGGCTTTATGTCATTATTCAGGGTTGATGACTTAAGTATTCAAATCATATTCAAAGTTGGCGATGTCAGTATTTATGCTGGGAAAGGTCTCAAAGATGGCTTATGCAGGTGTTAAAATGTAAGTAGTTTAGTTCATACAATATATTTGATTATACCAGGTTTTTAAGTAGATGTATTAAAGATGTAAACTCTTGCATTTGAGCCTGTAAAAACAAACAGATCACAGTTTCCCTTACTGTAATAGTTCACTATAACATACCATAAAAGGAAGGAACAGTGTAAGAATAAACAAATATGGGACAAATGCAGAAATGTACATGAATCAGAATTAATCATATTAATCATAAATAAATTTAAGCATACAGTAATAGTAGTAATAGTAAAGCTAATACCACTAATCATATTGATTAGGTCCAGATTTGATTCCAGCCTTGGGGGTCTTTTCCTTATGCTTGGTGGGTTTGTTCCAGGTACTCCGGTTTCCTCCCACAGTCCAAAGACATTTCGATTATTTCAAAATTGCCCGGAGTGTAACAAGCGCATGAGTGTGTATATGTGTGCTCTGCGATGGACTGGCTCCCCATCCAGGGTGTACCCCTCCTTGTGCCCCAAGTATTCTGGGATAGGCTCCAGGCCCCCCGTGACCCTGGATACAGAAAAATGTAGAGAAGGTGAATGAGAGTGATATTGATTAGGTTAACCAATCCAAATGTGGTTTACATTAACAAGATCTATACACTTTCACGTTCATAATACAGTAACTTATAAAAACGTTGTTACTGTATATGCAGTTTCTTTTTCTGCATCATCCAACAGCAGTTACTTTTTGCCCACATTGGAGCCATGCGATCCTAAATCAAAGTCTAGAAATGATAAATTGTGTGCAGAATGTATATCGAACTACCAACAATGTTGTTTCACAAGGCAGAAATTATTGGCCTGCATCAAGCAAAGAAACCATAAAAATTACTGGAATTGGGTTAAAAAAAAATAAAAAAATAAAAAAAAAACATCCAACATATTACAACCCAAAAAAATTGGGAAAGTTTAGAAATTGGCAATTAAAAACAAAAAAGAGTCATCTTTAAAGTCTATTCAACATCTATATTGAAAACACAACAACAGCCTATTAATTTATGATTTATCATGTGAATTAAATTTTTATTGAAAATATGCACTCTTTTCTGAGCCAGAACCAATTTTATGTTAATAACAATGTGCCCAGTAAAAAATACAAGGTGGTGGGAAACAAGTGCTCTTAAACCAATTATGTTAGAGTAAATAAGGAGTTCCAAAAAAAAGCCCTAGTCCTTCTAGAGCAACGATGGGGTAAGGCTCACTGATTATTCAGGACTTTCAGGATAACATTACCCAATGTTCGTACACAATATCATTGAGAAATTCAAGTTAACCCCTCAAATGTATACAGGTCAGGGCTGGAAACCACTCCGGTTCTTCAGACATCACTGTCTTAAAAACTGTCATGCTTCTTTAGTTGATCTCATAATGTGGGTTTGGGAACGCTTTGGTAAACCTTTGTCCATTAACACAATGTGTTGCTGCATTTAAAAATGCGACTTAGGGCTTAAGGAAGCCATACATCAATACTGTCCAGAGATGCCAAACACTTTTCTA
This sequence comes from Clarias macrocephalus, assembly GCA_011419295.1. Classification (NCBI taxonomy): domain Eukaryota; kingdom Metazoa; phylum Chordata; class Actinopteri; order Siluriformes; family Clariidae; genus Clarias; species Clarias macrocephalus. The sequence goes on from JAAGKR010000419.1 coordinate 33,046, forward strand.
AGCTCTGTCTCATCTGAGGTAGACAGTGGTCCGATGAGTCAAAATTTCATATAGCTTTTTGGAAACAACAGCCATCATGTCCTCTAAGTCAAACAAGAAAAAGACTATCCAAGCTGTTACCAGCATCAGGTCCAAAAGCCAGCATCACTCAAGGTATGGGGGTGCCGGTGCCCGTGGCATGGGCAAATTGCATCTGTTAGGGCAATATTAATGCAGAAAAATATTTTCTTTGTGGAGCAACATATGCTGTCATCCAAACACTGTCTTTTTTAGAGACGTCCATGTATTTTCCAGCAGTACAACGCCAAACCGCATTCTGCTCAGATTACACATGCATGGCTGCTAAACACAGAGTATGGCTGCTACACTGGCCTGCCTGCTCCGATTGAAAATGTGTGGTGCATTATGAAGTGCAAAATATGGCAACAAATACCCCATACAATTCTGCAGTTGTAGGTCCTGCGTAATGGAAGAATAAGGAGAATTCCTGCTAGTTAAACCTGACCAACTGGTGTCTTCTTTGTCCAAATGTGAGACAAGAGATCACTAAAACACTTGATGAAGAAATCACAACTAGTTTAATAGTGAAAGAAAGAGCATTTCTACACACATAGCGCAGCCAGGACTAATGTGATTGGGAATAAACCGCTGTGTGGCCATAAGAAAACTACTCGTTAGCAAGGAGAACAACGGTTTCAAATCAGGAAGTAAAAAGATTGGATTTGGAGAAATGACAAAAAGTCATGTGGTCTGATGAACCCAGAGTTGACCCTCTTCCAGAGTGATGGTTGTGATAGGGTAAGAAGAGAAGCACATGAAACGATGCACCCATCATACTTGGCGCCCACTATACAAGCATCTGGAGGTAGTGTTCAGGTGGTCATGTCTAGACTCAGCAATAAAATTAATACCCCTATCCCACCTATGCGGTTTGACTCGCGGTGAGATGTGGTGTTAGGCACCGTGAGCCACCACGATTGCCCGCCGACGAAAAGACATCTACTCATAGCAAATACGGCTTGAACATGTTTAATTTTTCACGCGGAAAGATGGAAACTTAATCACACCACCAAAACTCGCGGTGAATCATGATGAACCATACTTCCGGCCACTGCGCGAAACCGTGTAGGTGAGATAGGGGTATTCTGCGCTGAATTACAAGGTTATTCACATCAATGCATTTTTTCTTCCATGATGGCATGTGCACAATCCAGGATTCAAATTGTAAAATAGTATTTCCTCAAATCACCTGCCCACAGTTTGAAGCTCACTAAGAATGTTTTGTTAAAAGTTTGATCAAAGAAATGTATAAAAAAAAATACAGTATATTAATTCCTGTAGACAGACATTTGAGGCTTGGCACCCTGAGCCTATCCCAGGGTGACAATCCATCACAGGGCACACACATACACAGTCATTCACACACTACGGCCAATTTGGGAGCGTCAATTAGCATATCTGCATATCTTTGGACTGTGGGAGGAAACCAGAGTACCCCGAGGAAACCCACCAAGCACAGGGAGAACATACAAATTCCATGCAAACAGAGACAGGAATCGAACCTGGACCCTGGAGGTGCAAGGCCATATTATGCTTACTGGGCTCGATTTTTTTTTGCTATTTATTGTCATTACAATGGCTTTGTTCTTAATACTGTTTCTTGGTGAAGCTGATAGCATGCAAGAAAAATAAGCTTAAGTTACGCAAATATCATAATAGCATGTACCTGAGACAAGCCTCTGTTTCAGGCAAATGGACAAACTCCACCTCACACAGACAATTCCGACACAACTGAATACTGATGTGCACAATTTTGGTGTTTGGTAATTCTGCACACACTCAAATCATATAACCCTATGTATGTTTGGGTTTGTTACTGCCAAATGTTATGGCCATTAGTGCTTCATGATTGATTCCTAAATTCTGTATCTCTCACTTCACATTTGTGACAACGTGTCATTATCATTCCATCCTTAGTATAAAATAGCAGTCTGATTGCAACATTAGAAGGGCATTCCTTTTTTAGATGATAGTTCAACATCATTTTTTAGATGAGGTTGTAGTGAGGGGTTAAGCAGGAGGAAATAGCTGGGTGTGAAGGTAATGAGGGACTAGATGCGATGAAATTGCATGCCACAGAAATTCCACTATTCCCTATAAGAACGTTTCTCATAGTTTTGCCGAGTCATAAAGGTCATGTTGTTAATAACATTCTCTGTCACAAAAGAAAGATGAAATTTTGTGAAATTGTTTTTGGCCATGGGAATCAGAAGTCTTTGTATACACAATATACAGGTCTGTAGATTTGTCACTAGTTAAAGAACCTTTGGTCCCCATAAATGATTTTTTGCAACTAAGAAAACAGCACTGGGTATGAGATGAGGAAAGTGATTGCAGTCCATTGCAGGGCATCCTACACAATAAACACATACAAACATATCCAAGGGCAATCTTCAAGAAGCCTACTGGCATGTTTTTGGAAGATGGGAGGAAACCTGACGACAACCAGCATTAACTCAGAGAACATGTGGCATGTGAGAGAAATATGTTAATCTAATAATAGAAATACAACTGACTACAACTGGTGTAATGACCTATTAAATATTATTATTAATAATTATTAGGAGGCCCAACCTATATTTTTTATATATCCTGTTTATGCCAGTAGTATTTAAAGTGGTGTTTACAGTAACTTGCAAGTGTCCATGAAGTATGGTGGCCAGTTCTTGTGTGCAAATTATTCCTCATGCTCTCAGAACCACTTTTTCATAATTTGAGTCCTGGACCATGCCTGTGCCATCAAATATTCATAAATGTTTGGTCAAAAACCTGGTCATTCAGTACATTCAGGTTGTCAGCTGATTTTTATTTTATTGCCACTATGCATGATGGGGCATGCTTCACGTACCCATCACTATGGACCTTTTTCCATTACTCTAAACTTCGATCACTATGCTCGTCAGCAAACACAGCTGTTCAGTTTTTTGTTTGGAAATGCAGTTACAGGCAGTAACAGGCCATCGAAATACAAGGCCATCCTACAGTATACACCTGGGCCCTTCCAACTTTGTCATAACAGTTCTTTATTTTAAAGCTTATATTGTTCGTCAGTTTAATTATGTATGAAAGCCAACATTTGTCCATGTGTTATTCAGCTATGAACACCCTACCCATAATTACGGAATTGTTTGTGTTTATTTTCTTAAGGTAAAGCAGATTGAGGTAGAGTCAGGGGTGTGATCTTCAACCCTACACCCCCCAAGGGAGCACAGCTGTTCATAGCCAACATTTCCTCCTCCTAGTTCCTCCCTCCATTCTTCACTCCTTTCTTCCTTTCTTTTATACACTAACTTTGTTGTGCTTTGCCAGCACCGGTGACAGTCATTCCTGACTCAGGGAAGTTTGATTCCCAAAAGTGTCATCCTGCTTCCTTTCCAGAGAAAAGTTAAAGCCTCTGACTGAACTTCCTCTCTGACCTTTTAGCTGTATAGAAGGGCAGGGATGAGTGGGCAGGAAAAGGACAGGGTTAAGGGGATGAGGTTATGTGGGAATGTTCAGAGTGCAAATTAAGGAAAGGGAGAAATGGAAGTGGCATTAGCTTCAATTTTGCTGCTTGCTCTCAAGCAATATTCCTGATATGTACTGTATAACCTAGCAGTACATTGTTTTGAGGACTTGTTTTGTTCTCCAATCAAATATTTTAATAAATAGGGTGTAGAAATTATGGGTTACATAGGCTAGCTGAAATGAATGCTCAATGAATGGCTTTGAATTGATTTACAATGTAATAAATAAATAAATAAATAAATAAATAAATAAAAACCACAGGGCAGATGGCAAGGTAAGCAGAAAAGTAAATTTACAGTACTTTGTTAGTTAGTAGAACAATGTTTCCAACTAGATTAATCTTACCTTTAAATGCACACTACTACTGTACATTTCAATAACGGACCATTACCACTTAATTTTTACACATTGCTTTGCATGAAGTGAGATTTTATTTTTACCCCAACTACTTTCAATTCTTATGAATAATGTACTATATAAAATCTAATCTATACACTGTGTCATGGTAAATTTGATTGTGATCAGCACTGTGTGAGTGAGTATGATTGAAGCCATGGGTTCACTCCCACTCAGCTAGAGTCAGACAAGTGAAACAAGCCAGCTCCAAGCTGATGATCGAGCCTCATTTTCAGCTGTGATGAGTGACCATGGTTTTACAACAACAACAAAAAAAAAATCTAAATTGCTACTATAGACTTTTCATGCAATCCACCCTTTAAAAAGCTATAAGGAACATCTATTGGTGCATCATTAAATAGTGTAATATGATGTACAGATTTATTGTATTTGACGTTTATTGCACAAATTTATTTCCTTTTGTTATTTTTTTTTTGTTGTTGTTGTGGCGTAAAAAACACTAAGGCACAGAATTTAATGGCTTGAATTGAGTGTGGTTCATAGAATCTTTGCTGGACAAATAAAAAGCCTAAATACTGTACACTGTAGCTATGACCGCAAACAGTTTTTGCTTTACAAGGTTAGACTGGTTGACTCCTTTTTTCAAGTCAAACTGGGACTTATGATTAAATGTTTCATCAATTAAAATGGGAAAAACCAATCGACATTAACAGAAGACTTGAAGCACAGTATGTTACAGAGACGCTTAGCCACAGTAAAACTTTTGAATAGGGCAGACCTGACATCACGCTAAGCCATTTCCACACATTTGGGCCATTTAAGGAGTTCCTGCTCAGCGTTTCAGACGTAAATCAGGCAGTCTGATCATGGCTGGTTAATCCAAAGTCAATTATTATAATTATAAATTGTTTTGTGGTCAAAAATAGCCATTAGACATTCTGCAAAAGACGTAATACATCTTGTATAATTGATTGTGTGCTCACTTGATTAAAAAAGCAATATTACAGCCATATCTTTATGGGTTACTGTGACCTTACACATATTGTCTCTGTGCTAATTCTTTGATGGCAAGGTTTTTAAAAAAAAATTGTTGTCTTGCACACCTCAATGAAATATGTATTCATAAAATCTCCATTTTGATCAGGAATCAAGCTGTGAAAAGAGCAAATGTAACTTACTTGGATGTTGCCTTGATGATTAACCTTTCTGTTGATCTATCTGTCATCGTCTTTCTCCCACATCACCACACACACACACAATTTTAAAGTGTAGGGATAATGACCTGATTTAATTATGACATTTTTAAATGAAGCAAATACCAAATGACTAATACAATCAAGAGGAAATTTCACTCTTATTCATTGTGTATTATTATATTACAGCATTTACTCGCACATGATGAAGATTGTAAAATTAACAGCATGTAGTAAACACCCAGTGGGTTGGTGCTAAGCTCCATTACCTTCAGGAACATCAAAATTTTAACTTTTCCTCTCCTGCATTCAAGCAGAGATCTACTAGCTCACGGCCATGTGTTTGCAGCCTAATGTTTGTGAGTGTACTCTGGTTTTTTGCTTGTTCAGTGCTAGTGTTAGTGTCTTAGTGTGTCTCACCACCCATTTGTTACAGAGGCGTCTTTTAAAGACAAGTAAACTTGAAACAAATGAGCTCATCTTGTTCAGTTCTCAGATCTCTCAGTCCATCGTGGATGTTCTGGCTTGCCATCAGCGACAGCTCTTGGACTGTGAGAGATTAAATGATGCTCAGGCTGGCTGCTTTAGTTGTTAGAGCAGATTTCGTGTATAATCATGCTCCTAGTGGCAACTCATAAATTTAATGAGCATTTCCACCATGACCTTTTACCATTTAGACTTACGCTGGCTGAGTTTATCTTTTATTTGCAATCTGCTTCATGAATGTCAAACAGTAAGAATGTTATTATACTGATGCATGTTTTGTTAGGATATATTTTTTATTAATATACCAAAGACGAGGCTGTGTTAAAATTTGAAATTTGACAAGGGCTTATGCTTTAGAAGCTGCTGATAAAATCTTAAGGCAGAATTATTGACACATGGTGAATTCATCAAAAAATACCGTTCCCATGAATCATTATTTTGCCGAACACAGTAAATCCAAATAGATTTAGGCTCAGATTTTGATTCTGAGCAAAAAACCTTCTAGCCTCTCAGCAGCTATTTTACTGTGCAAGGAAAAGATGTTGACTTGTAAACCTATGAGACCTGCTCCCCATGCATCGCTCTGTACGCTGTTTATTCACATCATATGCATTTAATTAGAGGAGCAGAAATTAATTTTCCTTTGTACGTTATTGTCATGTTCATCTCTGTCCTTCCCAGGTACCCATTCCCCACTGTGTTCAGCACATGCAGCAAGAAGGATCTCGCAGCTAGTCTGGACAAAGGAGTGGGTATGTGTCTCTACAACATTCCAGAGGTCAAGGTGTTATACGGGGGACAGCAATGTGGCAACGGCTATGTGGAGGAAGGAGAAGAGTGTGACTGCGGAGAACCAGAGGTACAACTTTTTGATTGTTCAAAACCAGCCCTTATGCTTGTTTGTGCTAACATTCAGTCAGGTGAAATTGTTGTATAGTCCAAAAGTCTTAATATTAAAAAAAAAAAAATGGTGATAAGAAATAAAAATGCGTGTTATTGTCTCTATAGAAATAAACGGTGAATGTTCCACAATAATCTAAGACTACTCATTTTAAAAGAGTTTGTTACTGTAAAAAAGAATGCCAAATTATCCAAAGTATCTTTGATAAGGTGACACAGCTTTCTAATAGTAAGTATTACATTTTCCACCAGTGGTGTGTGTTCATGACAGAGGACTCGTCTGTTACACGCCAAGATGCTTGTGTTGTCTTATTAACTTATAGAGAAAGGAAAACTTTAAAAGGAATGAAGGTAAACATAAAGCTAGCTTTTTTTTTCTAAGAGGTTCCATGGAATTAACCACCCCTATTAACAGAGAAAAGAGTGTGTTAAAAACTTTTTCAGCTGCTCCTGTGAAGGGGCTGCCACAGAGGACTATTTAATCCACACGCAACTTGGCACAGGTTTTATGCCAGATGCACTTCCTGACTCAACCCTCCCATTTTACACAGGCTTGGGACCGGCACTGCATGCAGTAGCTGGGTAGTATGGGATGTGGCAACCCACTGATGGTGGGGCTCGAACCCAGATCCTTAAATCAACAACCTAGAGCCTTAGCTGCCTGCGTCTCTTATACCTTATACCTCTTCAGTGGTATAGGATAAATAAAATATTTCTTATATTATTATATTACTAGTATATCATGTTGTAGGAAATCAGCGAGGTAAGAGAGTAATCTTTTTGTTTTGGTTATTAATTATTTTTCCGTAAGAGCACACATTGTGCTATATTCTGTATTATATCGCCTATATTAGTACCCTTAATGAATATCTGAATAAATTAATGCATTTTGTTATACAGCTATTGTATATTGCTGTGCCTTAAACTCATCCCATCATTGCATCATTTTGCCCAGACCAACAATGCAAGCAATGTATACAATTCCTCCATTTACTGTATTTCAGACCTTCTTTAAATGCCCGGATAGCCCCAATAGTTGATGATGTTGACATTTAGAAGATGTTTGGTCAGGGCATGGCAGAGATTCATGCTGCTCATCCTGTGCTCTTTATATCCCACACCGAAATATGACAAGGGATTTAACAACACATTCGCACATCTGGAAGGATGCAGAGAATGCAAGCCAAAGGAAGGATGAATGCCCAGTAAATGGACTTTATTGGATGGCCAGATGAGGGACCTCCACCCATTTCTCTCTTTTCACAGTCATGCATGCACAACAGGCTGATGTCAGAATGCAGGGGAGCAGCCAGGTCTGTAAAGAGATTCCAAAAGAGCTTGAGCCTCACCCGAGCCTGTTCTGTCAACACAGGGCCAACATTTTGAGGCCTTGTTAAAGGAAAAGAAAAAAAAAAAAGAGTGAAGAGAGACAGACAAAAAAAAAAAAAACATTCGGCATGTTTGCAACTCATGTGAAATGAACTTGATGGCCTAAGTAAGTTCATTTAAGGAGCAGGCACCTGGTGCATTTCCAGTCTGTGTTTTTCTGTTAAACCACTTCTGCATGTCTCTGTGCTATTTCTTGGCCTCTTTCTTTCTGACCTCGCTTTCTCATCTCATGGTTGAAGACATCTTGCCTTTCCTTCAATTGTGAAGTGCTGATGAAAAACGGATTTTTTCTGGCAACGCACTTACAGTACACACACACACACACACACACACACACACACACACACACACACACACACACACACACACACACACAGGTTACACATTTCATTTGTTTCAGCATTTTCCCTCTGATGGATATTAAAACAATCACTACCACACATGCACATACACACAAAAACACATGTAGGATGTAGTTGAGGTTCTGCATTCTGTACATCTTAATCTAAACCATGTGTGTCAGCACACACCATCAAAAAGGGATGTCATTTGAAAGATGTTTCTTGTTGGTTTGAATGTTCCTGTGGTTTTGAATACAAGACATTATGTACATTATGTAAGACTACAGTATATACAGTACATAGAGTACATAGTACATAGTATTCACTCCATCTCTATTGCATATTTGCAATTTAGATGGAGGCATATTTTAATTGCATGTAGATTAAATCAATTCAACTAATTGTTTGACTTCTAAAAGCACCACAGCAAGGGAAGTTTTGGAATTAGGGTAGGATTTTTTCCATGGTTATTGTTTATTTATCTTTTACTATATTAACTTTTTAACTACTTTATTATATCAGCCATTTTATGTGAAGTCATGGGGGGTAGTGGTAACTTAGTGGTTAAGATGTTGGACTGCTGATCATAAGGTCCATGGTTTGAGCCCCAGAGCCAACAGATAAAAATGGGTTGGGTCCTTGAGCAAGGTTCTTCAACCTCAACTGCTTAGATACAATCTGGTGTCAAGCTGTTAACTCTACCGGATTTATCTCCAGGAAGATGGCACATGCATGGATGCTTACTGTACCTTATATAAAGTTATGAAATATACTCCTATGAAGTTCATTTGAACTGCATGTTATAACACTACAAAAAGCGAAAAAAGGTTGGAGGCTTAGAGACTCTCATTATGGCAGCACAGCTAATTTGTTTGGGACTTTATAACAAAAAAGTAATACAAAAATATACCTAATATTTGTGTGTGTGTGTGTGTGTTTCAGGAGTGTGTGAACCCATGCTGCAACGCAACTACCTGTACTCTCAAAGAAAATGCTGTATGCGCCCACGGACAGTGCTGTGAGGATTGCAAGGTACTCTTTTGATCTGTGCTTGTCTCTCTTTTGACTTCCTCCCTACTCCTCTGTCTCTCCTCCTCCACATACACATTCTCAGAGGGGGAAAAAAAGAAAAGCGTGGAAAACGCATTCTCTTTGCCCCATTAGTGAGCGCAACATGAACTGTCATTTATGCTCCGAAAGCGCACGCTGAATTTCCTCCGAGGGCTTCAGACACATAAATCAGTCAGCATAGTTCACTGACTGAACCACGACAGAAATACTGAGCCGGCTTACAATCAGCAGTGCTTTTTGGCTGGTTAGGTCTCAATAGATCTCTTTCGGCTTATAGCTTGGCTGACACAATCTGGCATGTGTGGAGATGACTTAAGTACTCGTGAAAAAATATCTTGTAAATTAAGTCTAACATTGGTACAAATCCTTAGTTTCTTAGGTTCTACCATTATGTTTGTAGTTAAGGAAACACTGTGAAGCTCTTTGGTTTGTGTCACTGCTGCCAGTATTGTTATTTCAGCGATCGGTGACGCTTCCTCTTTGAGTTTATGGTGTTTTGTGTTGAAGTGCATGCGTGGGTCGGTTCCTGTTTGTTCTTCTGTCTTAATGTTTTGGTCTCCAGGTAATTATATCTGTGTATTTAAATATATTTAGATCAACAGCTCAATGAAATGCCTGTAAGTCTAAACTGACTGCAGTTACCAACACGCATTACCCAACAAACCCCTGAAGTTCTCAACATGTACAGTACTAGCAGCTAGGCCATGCTCATGAGTAGTGTATATGTTATTGTGTAAATCCTTCATATGGTGCATGAGCATTGACCTTCTTGTGCCGTAGGACAGTATGGCATGCATGTTGGACTTCTTTTAAGACCTGTGTGTGTGTGTGTGTGTGTGTGTGTGTGTGTGTGTGTGTGAGCCTGTGTGTGTGTGTGTGTGTGTGTGTGTGTGTGTGTGTGTGTTTAAAGTTGAAGCTTGCTGGAACACCGTGCAGAGAGTCAAGCAACTCATGCGACCTACCAGAGTTCTGTACTGGTTCGAATCCTCACTGCCCAGCCAACGTCTACCTGCATGATGGACATGCGTGCCACGCTGTTGACGGCTACTGTTACAACGGCATCTGCCAAACCCATGAACAGCAGTGCATCACCCTCTGGGGTCCAGGTTAGTACCTTCTTGTACAGAGCTCTGAATCTAATGATTAAAAGTCAAGGTAAGAGTCACAAAAAAATTTTTACACAAAAGTGAACAAAACACACACACCTTTGTAATTTTTTTTTCAACATTTCTTCCTACCAATTTAATGGGGTCTGTGAGGTTTGTAGAAAGCTAGTCATTTACAAGGTGTTTTTTTCTGAAATTAAAGGTGACATGTACAGTATGTTATAGACAGTTATCATCATCATCTTTTTTTTGTGGTGCTTTGGTTAGAGGTCACCGTAATGGATCTTCCAATCTGTATATTTGATTTGGAACTGGTTTTACACCCTTACTGAAACAGCCCTCTCTATATTCAGGCTTGGGACCGGCACTGAGAGTGCACTAACTTTAACATCCCCATGTCTAACTTTAATGAAAAAGGATTGATGAAGTTAAAGATAGACACTTATAATAATAATGATAATAATAATAAGTAAGTAAATATTGTGATTGACACAAAAGAGATCCACAAGATCCACATTATGTCATGTTGTTTATTTCACTTGGTCACTAATGTGACATAGGCCACAGTTTGAGACCTATATCCTGCTTTTTGAATTCAGAAATGGACCAAATCCAATATGTTGTTAATGTCACTCAAAATTAAGAGCCAGAGTTCAGTGTATTCTCTCTCTATCTTTCTCTCTCTCTCTCTCTCTCTAGGAGCCAAACCTGCTCCTGGTATCTGCTTTGAAAGGGTAAACTCAGCCGGAGATCCCTATGGCAACTGTGGCAAAGATTCCAAAGGCTCCTTCGCCAAATGTGAAGCACGGTATACCATGTTCACATCACACACCACACATAGCCAGCTTGTCATTTCATGTCATTTCTCACATACATAAAATAATATACTATTACAAAAAGGGGGAAACAAATGACCTGGACAGTTGACACACCAAATGGTTTTTGTATTGCTGTATATACTGTAGGTGTACAGTAAGTCTAACACCCAAGACTTACTTTGGACCAAAAGCCAGCCTGTCTGGTGTGATCCCACAGAAAAGCCATCCATCCATCCACTTAGGAACCTTTTGTAGTCCAACCCAGGGACCGTGGAGGCCAATGGTGACCATCTAATTTATTCCCTTTTTGTATGACCGTGGTAAGCCCACCGGTCAACATTCTCACACACACTATGGGCAATTTGGGAAAACCAGTTAGCCTAATCAGCATGTTTTTGGACTGTGGGATGAAACTGGAGCACCCAGAGGAAACACACCAAACACACAGACACAACTCAAACCCAGACCTCACCAGAACACCCAGTGCAAAGTTCACTGTGCACAGGGCCCAGCAGGCAAACAGCCCAAGGCCATTGACCCAACCTACAAACAAGTGCAATCCATGGAGGCCCATCCACACCGTCCCAAATGTCCTGACGCCAGACACCATATCACATCCCCAGGCGTCTGGACTCCATATTAACTTCAAGACAGCTTCCATTATACAGTATTGAACTTCCAGCTGCTTAACGTACAATATATCTGCAAGACATTTCCTGCTATCCATTATCAACCAAATGAGAATGGGTTCTCTTTTGAGTCTGGTTCCTTGCAATGTTTCTTCCTATTGCCATCTCAGGAAGTTTTTCCTTGCTCCTGTTGCCCTCGGCTTGCTCATCTGATCATTATTATTTATACACATTTTCTCACATTTCCATAATTTTCTTTTGATTTTGTGAAGCTGCTTTGAAACACTGACCATTGTTACAAGCACTATATAAATAGAATTTAACCTGAGTGACACAAAGGGAACCCACAAAATATTGGGCTAATATTTTGCGTTGTAATGTTAGGGTGTTTTGATCATTTGATAAAGTTCCTAGTAATGCTATTAGCTGTTAAATTATCTACAATGGATTTGCACTGTTGATTATACTGTAGGGATGGTACCAGAAAAGATTTTTAAAAGATTCACATTTAGAATTTGGGTCAAACTGGTTCCTCAGGTTCCAGTGTCCAGCATGCAAATTGAATTGTAATGGAATCTTTGAATCCAGTTTTTCTCATTTTATTTTTTGGGGTAAACATCCATCCATCCATCTATCCATCCATTCAGAATCAACTTTATAACATAGATTTTATTACATAACTCAAATCTGGAAATCTTTCCAACAAGGAGGTATGGTTCTGATGGTGGTGTCCACAAACTTTAGTCAACGTTCTGTGATTTACGTCATTGAAAAAGGGTTTAGTAATACATGTGAATAAGCCTTGTGGCGAAGATACATATCTATTATAAGTAGTTACATTCTCTGTGTTGTCTGCTGTCTCCATTTAAGTGGATGCCGGAGTCTTTTGCTTGTAAAGAAAATGAGAAATTTTCAGCGGATGGCAATGATTTTTCTAGCAGCTCATATAATTATGCCACTTTGCCTGTGAGATTTAAAGTTGTTTATAATAGACATCTTTGTCTTTTTCTTTCTCAATGAACATTAGACACAACACGCAAAGGTATGAAGAGAGAGAGAGAGAGACTAAAAGAAACAAAAGACTAAGCACTGACTCACTCACTGTTTGTTCTCATTTGTTATCTTCTCTGTGTGTGGTGTGTGTGTGCACGGGTGCGTGTTTTGCTCCAGGGATGCTAAGTGTGGTAAAATCCAGTGCCAGGGTGGTGCCAGTCGACCTGTAATTGGAACCAATGCTGTTTCCATAGAGACCAACATTCCCCTACACGAGGGGGGTCGAATCCTGTGTCGGGGGACGCACGTATACCTCGGGGACGACATGCCCGACCCAGGACTTGTGCTAACTGGCACTAAGTGTGCCGAGGGCATGGTAAAGAGCTTCGGGAAAAATTTCAGTCAAAAGCAGAGTCAACATTTACTCGTCAGGGTTGATGTTTGAAGCGATGTACTCAATGTCAGTTTCTCTGTGGAACTTTCCTCTCTATTACAGATGTGTTTGAACAGACAGTGTCAGAATGTCAGTGTGTTTGGAGTCCACAAGTGTTCAGGGAAATGCCATGGCAAAGGGGTGAGTAACACTAGCATTCAACATACCAAGACTCTACATGGATAATCCAGAATCTTCCTTATACAGTATACTGTCAACATGCTGAATAGCCTTATCCTTTGGCATGAAAAACTGTGCAACCCCCTTGCTCTCTTCCAAAAAAAAAAGAAGAGAATAAACTTTTTCACAGTTTATGACATACAGTATCCCATAAAAATGAGTACACCCTCACAAAAATTAGTACACCCTCACATTTCAGCAATCATTTTATTATATGTTCTCAAAGGACAATACCATAAAAATGATAATTGGATATACTTTAGAAAAACATACAAAGTATACAGTTTGTATAGCTTGTATAGCAGTACAGATTTACTGTGCTCTAACAGTAACTCAACATGCAGACTTTATTGTAAATAACTGGCAGTGAAAATGAGTACACCCTGCGTGAACATGTCAAAACTGTGTCCAAAGTGTCAATGTTTTGTGTGAGCACCGTTGTTATCTAGCACAGCCTTAATCCTCTCCCACCATAATGATATCACAGAGCTCCTAGATGTTAGACACATTGCGCTTCGTCACCTTCCATTTGAGTACACCACATACAGTAGGAGCTCAATAGGGTTCAGGTCTGGAGACATACTTGTCCACTGACAAATACATGATGAATAGGACATATGACTTTTCATGGTTAAAGAAGTACAGCTTTTATCACTTAGAGTGTACTCACTTTTGTTGCAAGCTATTTTGACAATAATGGCTGTATGTCGCATTATTTTCAGAGGTAGGTAAATCTATACTGTTATACAATCTGCGCATTGACTACTCTAAAAAATATCCAAGTTTCATTTCTCTATTATTGTCCTTTGAGAAGATATACTAAAATGTTTGCTGAAATTAGAGGGGTGTACTCACTTTTTTTCTTCTTTTTTGAGTGAGTGTACTGTAAATATGTATGTATTTAACGTGTTTTCTGTTGTATACATTTTTACTATAACTTACTTATTGTAATTATTTCTATCCCCATAGATACAGGCTTGTTCATTCACGTTTTTTCTTATAATTCGGTTGTAAAACGCGAATGTGAAACACTTGCTTCTATGTAAGATCTGAAAAGAGCAAATAGATTGAAACATCTAAGCAGTTTGCTGTGAACACTGGTTTTAGAGATAGTGGGATTAGAAAGCCTTTATCACAAAACCTATCTAGCAGGAATTTTTGGATGTCACAACATTCTGGTGACATTAATTTGGCAACTTTGCAGACTCTGGGACAACTCTGGTGTTAGGTTGTTTTTGAAATTTGGAATTACTTCGAAGAATATTGACTACATCTAGGTTTTGATAACCGTTCACAAAAGAAAGAACATGTCTGTGTGCACATATCAAACGAGCAGCACAAAGAAATACTGTACCAGACAACAGCAATTTAACAAAATATTATACTGAAAAGTGAAAAAAGCTGAGAAAAGCAGCCTTTTTTTTTTAAGTTTAACTTCTGAGAACGCAGATGTGATGCAATTTATGCAAACACCATATTACAGTACAGTAATTTGGAAGCTATGATGCACCTCATTGTAATAGTTCTGAAAGAATTTTAAGCAGGCAGCATTACAGCACTAAGAGATGTGTGACATGAGATACACACAGTGTATAGTTAAGCGGATTTTACAGTATAATACTTAGTGAGGGCCAGCTCCATACTGAAGTATATGGATTCAATTTCATTGCAGATTTGGGCAAATACTTTTGTCCATATAGTGTATCTTAACTTTTACTTGATCAATTTGGTGTTTAGTGGCAATATACTGTAGGAAGTCTTACATTGAGAAGATTTGCATGAGTAAAACTCACATAAAATATCATCAATTTAAAATAATCATGTGCAACCTTTGGACTTTTGTGTATGTTCTAAAGTATAAATCCTTCATAAGATATATTTTATTACAGAGCTTTTGAATGCTCAGATCTGATATGTTAGAAAATGTTGCTTGACAATAATGCTGCAAAGTTTATATAATTTATTTTTATATATAATTTTTTTATATATAATTTTTTTTATAATTATGGTATTTACATCGTCCTCTTGCTGTAGTAACAAGACCTTATAAGGCAGATTCTCCACGTAACATGATAAAAAAACCAAACCCAAGCTCTTGAGCGGCAAAACAGAAAATCATTCCTCCTATCATCCAGAGATCTCAAACTTAAATCTTGCTCTTGCTGCAGCAGCATGCTTTCCATGAGTGAGTTAAGAGAGAATTTACACCGCTTTCTGGATTGAAGAATGAGGTATTCTCTCTATCTTTCTCCCTCCTCTGTCAATCACACTAGCAGTAGCTAATTACGGGTGTCTGTACACGCAGGCATGCGGATGGGGTTGAATCGTACCCCATGCTGGAGCGTGAGCAGCAGGTTGAAAAGATACAGTTGGCTGGCTTTACACGTCTCAGAGGAAGCATGTGTTAGCCTTCACCTTCCCCAGTTGCTAGCTGAGGTATGATAGAGGAGAGTTTGCTCGTGGGTGGGAAGTGGCAGGTGACCAAATTTCTTCGGTAGTAAATGCGAATGAGGCAAAAACCCTGGGCTGCTATTTCAATAAAATGTATTATAACTACTACGCACATACCGATTTAGCTATGGACCGCAGAAACCTGACTCTTATGACATCAGTTTACCACATGTTGATAAAACATTTTTAAAAATCTACTATGACTTCTGTTTAAAACATGTTATTTTAATCTGCTCAGTGAAACTTCTCATCATTCTGCTCACTGCAGTAAAATGCTCTGCAATGTTCAATCAATAACAGATTAAAGCTGTGTCTAATATTATTGCTTCCCAGTTAGAACCACATGCTCCAGTGGCTTCCAGCAGCTGCTGTGTTAACATTAAATCGCTCTTCATTCCCTCACTGCAGTTAAAGCACTCGTCTTTAATAGCTTTATTTATGTTCTAGTTAAAGCACCATTCATCATCATTTGGCTCAAATGTACACCGTGTTTGCCAGCAAACCAGTGAAATGTGAACGCTATACATCCTGGCCAAGATCCGCCCCTGCACCATTATCCACATCCCATGTTCCCTCTGAGGGGTTCTATTTACATATGGTTTTATGCATTGCTTCTTATTCACTCTCAAAAGCAGGCACATGCGCAGTGTCAAAGATAAAAATGTTCATAGAAATTCTGTGCGTTCTGTTCTTAAGCTGAGATTAAGAGGACACTTGACAGGATCTTTTTTCGATTTTTGTTGTCGTGTTGTGTTTGAACAAATGGAATATTGTCGACAGAGTGAATTAGTGTTGTTTATAATTAGTGATGAGATGGAGTGGAGCGGCTGAAACAAACTGAAAGCTTACCTTAAAATAAGCTTTCTCTGCTTACATTGCTTTTGTGGTGGAAGAGTGGACACCAGGACATAGTGATGTTAGTGTTTTATATTAAATTTCTAATTTCTTTCGGGATCAATCGGTATCTGTCTGCCTATTTATCTATCTAAAACTTACTTTCGGCTGCTCCCGTCAAGGGGTTGCCACAGCAGACCATCCGATCCACACACAACTCTGGCACAGGTTTTATGCAGGATGCCCTTCCTGACACAACCCTCCCATTTTATCCGGGCTTGGAACAGACACAGCAGGCAGTGGCTGGGTATTATGGTGTGTGGAAAACCACATGCAGCAAATTCCCACACATTTTTTTCCCTTACCTTTTTAAGATTTCAGGTTCATATATTATGTATAATAATTATTTGTATAATATTATTTGGTATGTATTTATTATTATTATTATTTCTTTTTGTTTGTTTTTTAGTTCAATGTTCAGGACACGTATTCACAAAGCTTTTTAAGCCTAAAGGTTGCTCCTAGTGACGAAATTCTACGAAAATTCTTAGAAGTATGGCATTTTCTTAGGATTTCCCCTTAAATTTAGGACTAAATCTTAGTAAAGATAAAAATGATCCACGAAACACCTTAGCCCTAAAAATAGCTTTTAAGGTAAAAATTAAGTAGACAGGAGGATTTTTAATAGGATTAAGAGTTTCTATAGCCGAGGACAAAAATGGCGGAAAGAAGAAACCTAACCCTCCAAATACTATACAGTGCGTAAAAGTAAACACTGCTCTTCTATCCAATCTAGTTTTCTCGTTGATTTACTTCTTTCCATCTCTTGGATTGTTGGCTACATACCATCCAGAAATGCAAATTATACAGAGAGGCTCCAAAAATGCATAAACACTTCAACATGAATAATATACACCTCTCCTCTGATGGTCACATGACAGCATCAACAATAAGGCGACTACTGATAACTTTGGAGGAAACATAATACTACTTACTGCTGACATAATTCAATCAAGTTTTAAAAAGAGCATAGATGATAACTGTCAACGTGTGTATACACTTTTGTGCCCCTCTGTATGTGCTGATGGGCAGTAAGCTGGACAAATATCTGTTGATGGGCCACAGACCATGTAGTACATCTCAAACATTTACACCAGAAACATTAGCATAATGCCATGCACCAGGCATGTTTTACATATACATTTAACACATTCTAAACATTTACACCAGAGCAGATATTGTAAATATCTGCTAAACTAAAGCTATTGTGAAGATTTACACCATAGAAAATATTCATAAACATCTCTTAGCTGCATAAGGCATTATTTTAGCCAGCTGTAGCTAGCATGCTTGTGCTAAATAACATTACCGACAGCAGTGTCATAAGCTAATAAAAACTGAGCCAAATATATATTAGCAATCATAATATAAAGCTATCCAAAACGAGGAGAAATACATTAGAACATTTACAAACATCTGTAAACTCCATAAGGCATTAGCTTAGCCACCTGAACTAACATGTTTGTGCTAAGCTACATAAAGCAGCATGTTAGCATGATTACCATGCTGACCTAAACCATGTACGTGACATTGAAAAAAAAAAGTTTCACATAAACTGGCATAAGCTAGCCGAAGTGAGGAAAATATAATATTAGCTTTATATTATCAGAATAAGAGAAATACTTAATAACTTACCCATTGTCATAACAGCTTGTTTGAAAATCCTCTGCTGGATCTATTCTCTCTTCAAAATGCCCCCGTTCGTCGTTGTAATCTTCTTCTGAGGAAAAGGTAAATTCTTCCTCACTGTCCAGAACATTCTGAAGAGCTTCCTCGACTGTATAGCGCGTGCCATCTTCCAAACGCACATAAAACCCACTGAATCTGTGTGCAAACTCTGTGTGTTCAAGCCGGTGTCCGGGGGGCGTGGCCTCGTCTGTAGATGACCCGGACTGTTTTCCCTGTGAATAGCGTGTGGGCGTGGCCTGCCTCAAGTCATTATCGGATAATGAAGTGCGACAGAAATTCTGTGCCTCTCCTTGGTTTCACACGGATTACATAAACTGAGAATGTTTGTTGAGAATATAACTTGCATTCATTTAAAAGGAGACCCTTTAAGCTTTCTATAGATATATTTCTCATGTCTGTGTGTGCAATATTCGTGGAGTTTCAAATGACATAATACACTTATGTGTAGGATCAAAAATGACAGAGCATTTTAAATTCTTTTCATGGTTACCAGGAAAAAATGCAAGTCGACCCGCCGGCGGGTCCGCCGACTCCTAAGCCCTTTTGCTTCCATCAATCTGAAATGGATTACAAGTAATAAAATCACCCTACTGTGTGGAAATTTGTTGCTTCAAACAGACACATTTGGCTGTTTTAATTAACTTTATGATATTTAGGCTATAACAGAATCTTTGTATGACGTAGCCTACATTCATGATTATACAATTTCTTTATATACAAACATTATGATTTCACTGTCTATTCTGTTATCATATATTCTATTTTCACAAAGAGCACATTGTAAGACCTTTACAGATTTTTTTTTATCAACCTATCACAGTCCTTGAATTACTGCGTCATCCCTAGCCATGGGGTCAACCACACCTCATCATTAAGATGGTTTTTGTACTTTCCTTACTCAGAGTTGCTCTGAGAAGTTTCCTAAATCACTTTTAGTCTAGGGCTCCCAGGTAGGACTTTTTAAGCTAAAATAGGAGCTTTCTGAGAGAATTCTAAGAAGCTTTGTGAATATGCACCCGGCTGTTTAGTTGTCACATAAAAGAACTGTACCATGGAACTGACTGGAATTAAAACACATGTAAGACACATGCAGGACAATACAGTGCAGAGAAAGTAACATGGGTGTAATGAGCTTGTATGTGTGGTGTGTGTGCTGTTGGACTGAGTGATACGATTGAACAATTGTGGCTGTAGATGGATGTTGGAATGTGTCAGAAAAATGGAGATTTTATAAAAGGAAATTTCGCCTGATTGGTGGTCCCGTTTAAAGCTGTAATGGCTTTTGGAAAGTAGCCCCCATGGTTTTTACCTTTTCAAGCACATCATTTTTATAAGGGAAAAAAAAAACACTTCGGTTTATAAAGATGATCTTGCTAGTTAAAATAAGAAAAAAAAGTTATCCCAGTTTTTTTGGTTTTCCTGCATAATAAGGATGTATTTCATCCTGAGCGTACACACATACACGCAGACACACAGCTGAGACCCATTACCTCCTTGAAACCCCCAGGATCCTCACTGAAGCCTGATGTGCACAGTGATCTGTCCTGCGTATGTTTTAAACATCACAGGCCGCACCTAAACCTCTCAGCATGACCAAGGAAACGCATGAAGTTATGAAAACACACATTAACTGCGTGGAGTACACTGATTTCCACGTTTATGTCGATGCAGATGTTCAGATTTCATCCTCAGTGTGGTTCTTTATGGACAGCATGGGAAAATGGCACCACTGTGTTAATGCTGTACAGACTGAATGTTCTCAAATCTCTGTTCAGTCTTTTCAATTAATATTGTTTAGTTTAAAAATAGCAGAAATTTGCAATTTAAAATTGCAGTAAAAAAAAAAGTGCATAACAGCCTACAGAGGATAAATGTGTCTGAGCTGTCTGTGTGATGCAGTAATAAAGGAAATATCTAACATTTAATATATTAGATATATTTATACAAACATATTTACTTTTTTATTGTTGTTGTTGTTTCTGTATTTTGTTATTTCTGTGAGAAGTAAGTCTTAATGTGGTAGTTAATATTACAGGGACAATACTAGTGTGATTACCATAGTGTTAAATAAGAGCAATTATTGTCAGACAGAGAGGTAGGAATCAACAGTCAGGACCCCATTATCTGCTAAACCACAAGAACAACTACTACTATAATAATAATAATAATAATTATTATTATTATTATTATTATTATTATTATTATTATTATTATTATTATTTAATATTAATATTATTATTATTTATTATTAATATTAATATTAATAATAAAATAATAAAATAATAAAATAAAAAACTTAACCCAGTGGTTAAAATGCTGGACTATTGATCAGAAGAGCCCTGGTTTGTGCTACTGGGATGCCACTTCTGGGCCCTTGACCAAGATTCTTCACCCTAAACTGCTCAGATATAATCGAGCGCCAAGAGAGCAACCCGAGCCTATAAGAAACTGGCAGAGAAACTGTGTATCTCCAGAAGTGGGAAGTATTCAATGACTATTTAATTCAACCATTCAACCATTCAATGGCACAAGGATCTTAAATAATAATAATAATAATAATAATAATAATAATAATGTGTGTGTGTGTGTGTGTGTGTGAGAGAGAGAGAGAGAGAGAGAGAGAGAGAGAGAGCTACTATAATGAAATCGCTAGCATTCACTACAATCAAAACAGTAATCTAACCTTGGCATAAATGTTACATAAACATTATACAGTATAAAGCCTATACACTTTATTTTGGCTGTAGGCTTTTGTTTATGTGGAGCATCTGCTTTACAAGTCCCTGTGAATGTGCTGTTACTATAGGTACAATAATGAATTTGAAAGAGTGATGAATTATAAAGGAAAATCAATTTCATCACAAGTGAACACAAATTATTTGACTGTCATTCAGGTACGACACCATAGCACATACCACATGTATGCTGTTTAAAATTCCAGCACCCCCCAATGTAAAATGCCTCCCCATATCCCTGAGGTCATATTAATGAGGAATGCAGAAGTCGAAACACCGAACGATGGACTCCAGAATGTGTGACCCAGTTGCTAAAAGTCAACTCAGAATTTAATCAGAAAATGTATCTTTTGTCACACAGTGATTGTAAAACTTGATATGCTAGTTATCCGGGTTGGATTTTTCCATTAACCCCAGTCTGCTTTGTGTCTGCAGGTCTGTAATAATAAGAAAAACTGCCACTGTGAAGCTCATTGGGCACCACCATTCTGCGAGAGGACAGGGTTCGGTGGCAGTGTGGACAGCGGGCCAATGAGATTGGCAGGTGTGGTAGTGAAGTGTTGTTATACGAATACTATACCCAACATGTAACAACCATTGTTGCTTTTTAGCATCCTTTTAAATATTTTAGGTGACAGAAAAAAACTATAGAAAACTTATGCTTTGATTGTGAGTTTGTACTGGATCACTGGCAGCACATTTGAAAGAAATAAGTTTTGTTGCACACAATACCATTTTTATTACTAACATTGTTATGGATCATGAGAAAGATCATAAGCAATACAAAAACTTAGGTAGTTGACAATGTCGCATCATCATATTAAAGGTACTAGAACAACTACTACTATTATTATTATTATTATTATTATTATTATTATTAATAGTATGCGCCGTATAACATCTATTCATTCATTGTCTGACTGCACGTACTGTCCATGGTTTCATAAGTCTTTAACATAGTTTGGAAATCCCTATGAAGGAGAGGATGGAGCAAAAGTGACCAGACATAAACACAATGCAGCAGTACAGGTATCTTATGTCTCTGGTACACAATGCTTGTAGTCTCTTGGGTGTTGTAACATTCTCGCTCGGTAGCATAAACATTAAAATATTTTTCATCATGAGTCCCAAATGCAGCAAAACCAGTGCTAATGATGTCAAGAGCAAGAAGAATGAAAGTGAAGTGTCTATAGGGAAGCGAAACAGAAGGTCACACTACGCCTTTGTTAAGTACACTACCAGTCAAAATTTTGGGCACACCTTCTAACTCCATGGTCTTTCCCGATTTTTATTTCTTTCTTCATTGTAAAATAATGCTGAAAGCATCCAAATTATACAATAATCTCTTTTGAACAGTTGATATCGAGATGTGTCTGCTACTTATGCTCTGTAAAGCATTCATAACAGATTTGTGCTGTTAATTGGTGATTTTTGAGGCTGCTACAGTAACTTTAAATGAACTTCTCCTCTGCAGCAGAGGTACGGTTTGGTCTTGCTTTCCTGGGAAGGTCTTCATGAGAGCCAGTTTCATCATGGTGCTTGATGGGTTTTGCAAATGCACTTGATAATACTGTTCTTGCAAGAACTATTCCAGACCAGCTAACCTTCATGTTTTAAAATAATAATTGTTGTTTTTCCATATGTATTATTTTATAGATTTGAGAAACTTATTACAATATTATTCTAGAATGTAAAAAAATAACTGCAAACTTGTTCCCAAACTTTTGACTGGTAATGAATATTATTTGGTGTTTGCACAACATCCAAATTGCATAACGTCCTACAGTAGTTCACGGAACATGATGCGATTGTTAAGCGATGCATAACTGTACTCTATTACTGCTAGTGTAACTGTAACAGAATGTAACATTCTTTTCATTGATTTTAACATTCTCTAAAACTATGTTGAATGCATTTATTTCACTCAAAATGCCAGCTGTTGTCTGTCCAAGCTGGTAGTTTTGACAGAAAGAAGCAATGTGATTGGCTTTTCAGGATGCATCATGTGTTGCTATGTAATGTGGCCACAGTATATGTGGGTTGCCAAAAATGTGACGCTACTGTAAAAGCTTCTAAAAGAAAAATATGTAGAATTAAATATAATTTTTATCATCGAAAACGTGGTGCGGTGCCATAGTGGATAGAGTTTGTTTGCATGCTCTCCCTGTGCTTGGTGGGTTTATTCCGGGTACTCCGGTTTCCTTTCACAGTTCAAACACATGCAGATTAGGCTTATGGTAAGAAAAAGTCAAAAAATGACAAATTATGAATAACTGTTGAACTTCAGCAATTGTAAATGAGCATTATGAGGTGTTATCAAAAGGTTTCACGATTAGTTTTGTAACACAGCAATAAATGGGAACACAAAGCTGCACACTCAGTTACAGGGAGTACCGACCTTCATGGGTCAGTGTGCGAAAAGACATCGTCCTGTGTACATTGGGAGCTGTGCAACAAGTGCTATTCTGATCACGTCTCGGTTTCTAATGTATAGAAAGTTAGAACAAAGAGCTAACATGAAACATTCTGCATGATACAGCATCACCATAAACTTGGTGAAAGTCCTTCGAGGTGTTCTGAGTGGCACCCACGCTTCAAGAGCGGAAGAATGAAAGATGACAAGAGATCAGGAAGACCTTAAATGAGTGCAATCCCCACAAATGTTGTAATCATTGGTGCCATTGTTGGTGTTTCATACGAAACAGTCCAAGCAATCCTCATGATTGATTTGAACATGTGCCGTTTTGCTGCCAAGTCTGCTGCCCAGACTGCTGACCCAGGAGCATTGCACCAAAGTCGGCCAAGAACTCCGTCAGCGTGCCATGAATGGCCCGTCCTACATGCGTGTATGGGTACAACCCTGAGATGAAGCAAAAGTCTTCACAATGAAAGAGCCCATCATTTCTACAACTGAAAAAAGTGAAACAGGTGCATGCTCATCATCTTTTTCGACATTCATGACACTGTGCATCGAGAATTCGCCCCCATGGGGCAGACCATTAATAGCGAATTCTACTGCCAGTTTTTATGCCGTCTTAGGGAGGACATACAGCGAAAATGATTGGATCCGTTTTTGATACCACCTCGTATAATTCTCATGAAACCTAATCAAAATTTTAGGGGAAATGTTTAAGATTTATTAATAAGCCATGATGAGTGTGCATATATAGATATAAAGCACTTAAAGCTCTCAGCATATAATGTTTTCATATCTGCAAAACTAAAAATAAGTCTAAAAGGCAAACTAACCGTGACTTGAAAATAATTCTACCACTGACCTGACTATTTTAAATCATCATTTATTAATAATATTCATTTGTAATGATTAATAATAGGATATGATATGAGAAATAGGACTGTCCTTTGATTGATGAGTGACTATTTTTAACCAGGAACAAGACTTTTATGTTTTTGTGGGTTTGGCCAAAATGAGGCTTTAGACAATTCTTGCATAAAGTGATGCTCAGGCATGGGCCGTGGATAGGATTTTCTTTTATAAACCCTAATGTAATGAATTGTGTGATTAGCCCAGATTACAATTACAGCATAGATAAGAATTAGAGGAATATTACAGTGCTTTTTCTAGCCTCAAGTCTATCTTGTCCAATTATCAACCACAGAAAGTCAGACACTTTACTCGGTACTGGGAAAAGAACTAAAAATCACTTTATGTGAAACTTATAATAGAATTTGAAGAGCAATTCTGGGGCAGTCAATAACCTTTTTTTCTCTCTCTCTCTTTTTTTTGTCTCAGCAGAGAAATGTGTCAAAATGTCTTTTAGTGGTAATCACCCTTAGGCTACAGATGCTTGAGATAGAAATGAGAAATATGAATACACTAGAATATTCCACTTGTTCTCTTGAATCTGAGAGAAGATTTAACCTGATTGAACCTGCATAATTGTTTGTAAAAGGGTCTAATTCTTACATCTTATTTTATTCAAACAGTCTCACACACACAGGGCTGTAGTCAGAGCCCTGCCCTATAGTTATGTCAAAACACCTTTAAAAAAATGCCAGGTCTGCTGAAGATCCAGTACAAATTGAATTTAGTGACGATTTGAACCACCTTTGACTGGTTGCTATCTGTTTGTCTCCCCTCTGTGCTGTGCTGTACCTTTAGATGCACATGTGTGTGTATTAATGTGTGTATTGTCCTATGTGACGTCAGCTGATAGTCGGGCCATCGCCACAGGCGTCCTGGTCACTGTCTTCTGCCTGTTTGCGGCTGGCTTGCTCATCTGCTTGAAGAGGAAGACTCTGCTCCAGCTGCTCTTTACTAATAAGAAAAGCGCAATTCAGAAGCTCAGGTATGGCCACAAACATGGCAAAAAGTGTATTGTGTCATTCGGCAGAAAGACACAAAGAGTATTGGATACAGTGCTTTGCATAATTATCCACAGCTCATAATAATGTTAAACCTGGATCTGAAAAGAAGCTGAGATAATATGCCATGAAGCTATCACCTTAGTTGAACAGGCTGAGGGTAGCATCATGTTTAGTGGGGGTGAGGAACCAGTCAGGGTCGAGGGCGAAGATGGATGGAGCCAAATACAGGGAAATTTTAAAAGGCCAACAGACCAGTAACTCCAAGGTAATGTTCGGCTTCGCATCTTTTCTGCTAAATCCCAGAGTAAGTTATGATTGGTTACAAGAATTCAGTCTCATCCATGATTGGTTAGATACTTCACTATGTATAAAAATGCCAGCCAGTAAGTGCCCTTTCCTCTCTCAGAGACCAAGTAGATGAAAGTCCTAAGTAAAGATCAGTGGGAGACAGATATTCTCCTGGGAGGAATATCAAGAATGGAAGCAAAAGTTCTCTCCTAGAAACTCAAATCACCAAATGGTACTCCCACATGGGGCAAACGTGAGCAGAATGAATATATTTATTCCATCAAGAGCAAAACATTCAGAAGGCATCCATCCAATTTGACAGAGTATGAGCAATTTCTCAGCGAAAAATTTTAAATCCACATACGTACATAATGCTGATATAAATATTACCCAAAAGACTTGCAGCTCCAATTGGCATATTGATCTATTGTGTACATCAAATGGTAAAATACCGAATTCTAATTCCATTCCAGTTCATGGGTGTAACACTACAAAAAGGTGGGGAATAAGTTAAAGGTGGTTACTCTTAGTTTCTCTTCTATTTAACTGTTCTTCTGTAGATCGGTGGGGTGGAGGAGAACACCCAGCCCGTCACATCCACAGCCTGCCTACAGAGACTCTCCCCAACACAAATCCCCATCCAGAACTGCTAGCTGTAGGTTAGAGAAGGTAAGTAGGATTAAGTCTGTATTTAAATCCATACACACTCATACACTGATATGCAAAAAGACCAGTTTAATCTTTCTGTTTCTGTATATTTGGGCTTAATGAAATGTACCCATCAAACCTAATTCAGATGAAGCTTATTGTTATGAACAAGATGCTGTGAAGTTGAGTCACTGATTTAATCTCTAGACCTTAACCTATACAAAATGCTCATCTTAATAAAGTAACATGACATGACAAGTTCAGTTCACTGTAAATATGACAGTAAAAAAGACAGGTCATATTTGACCGTAACATGCTTAATGGTTTTCAATCTGTGTTTTGAAGAAGGCATTATTTGGTGCATATTGTTTAGAGCACAGTGAAATTATTTTCTTTCGTGTACCAGATTGTTGGGAAGTTACAATGCAACACAGGCTGGGCTATGAATCATACCACTAAAGAAAAGAAACTTAATGCTCGTGGTCGAACGGTGGTAGCTTGGCCGTGCTGGGGCTTGAACCACCAACCTTCTGATCAAAAACCCTTAACTGTTTGAACTATCACTGCCTTGATCTATGGCTCATCTGTGCCTGTGGCAAGCAAAGGCCAGCCCATCCGGTCCGATCCTACAGAAAAGCGCTCTAGTTGTTGATCTGGCCTCCAAATTTCACAGATCTCAATCTGAATGAGCACCCATGGGATGCGCTGGACAAACAAGACCAGAGACCAGCCAAAGTAAAGAGAATGTTTAGACAGAAACACAAATCAACAGAAAAGCTGCTGGTCAAAAGGGGTACCTCTATAAAACAAAATCATTTTCAAATTGTCTTATTTATACACACTGTAGGGCTTAAAGGCGCTGTTAGCACTGTTGCCTCACTCCTCCAAGGCTTGGGATTCAAACCTTACCTCTAATCTGTGTATCTGGGTTTGCATGATCCCTGTGATTTGTGGCTTTCGCTGGGTACTCTTATTTCCCACTTGGTAGTGGTGACTCTGGTGGCTATGGTGCTGGGTTGTTGGTTTAGGCATTTGAAGATCTGGGTTCAAGCATCGCCATCGAAGGTTGCCAAAAACCCAACTACCAAGCCACTGCATGAAGTGCTGGTCTCAAGCATGGTTAGAAAAATGGGAGGGTTGTGTCAAAAAGCGCATCTCGTGTAAAACCTGTTGCAAGTCGTGCGATGATCTTATGGTCCCCTTTGGCGACCCCTGGATGGGCGCAGCCGAAAGGAAGGTTTTTTTTACTCTTATTTCAAGTCCCAAAAATATGTGCTGTACTGTAGGCTAACTGGCGTTTCCAAATTGCCCGTAGTTTATGATTGGATGAGTGTGTGAGTGTGTGCACCTGTGACCAACAATCCCATCCACCTCATCCAGGGTGTCCCCATGAGTCACCTAAGATAAGCTTCAGACTCTATACAGGACAAATGGCATGGGAAATAAATAAATACAATAATTAATTAATTAGTATAAGATAAGGTGACAACTACCACCACTCAGGTTCGTCAGGTCCGTTGCGTATGCAAACCTTTGCTTGTGAGTAATTTATTATATAACCGGATCTTTACAAATTTGAGTCGAATGGCAGGGAGACTTTGAACATGTGCTCAGACTCATTCATAAAACAAGCAGCATGGAGCATTATTGACCATGACGTTAAACATCAAGAAATAAAGGTCAAATACGGAGAAATGACTGTACATGGCAGAACAGAAAAGCTCATGAATTCATCAAGCATTCATCAGATTCTTTCTCCCTCTCTCCCTCTCCCCTCCCTCCCTCATGCCCTCACTCTCTGTCTTTAGCCCTGTCAACTAAGTGCCGAACCTCTTCTGCCTCTTCCTACGTTCCACCCTCACAGTCTGCGACGGTTTCCTCACTGCCCTGCTCAGTGCCAACCGCTCCACATCAGTCACCCCATTCCCATCACACTAGGTCTAAGTGTAGCTGCTGGGTTACAGGCTCCACCCCCAGTTCCTCCACACAGGCCCCTGCCCAGACACCCTCAGTCTCCTGTGAGAGGACCTCCTTTCTTTACTCTGCCACAACAGCCAGTCTTCCTGGCCAAGCAGGTGAGTTCTTACATGCGCTGAAGCATGAACCTTTTATATTCAAATTCATGCAACAGTAAGTTCTGATGAAGTAATCTGATTGGACATGAGGCGTTCCCAAAATACTTTATCTAATTTAACTATATGTATCACTCTGCTTCACATGTGTTATAACAAACATTAATTATACTTACAGTTGGTCACCAACTTAATGCTACAGTATATTGCTAACATGCTCATTGTTTGTGTTGCTTAGCAACAGTCAAGTCCCGCTCCAGTTTCGGGAACAATTTGTTTTGGCCCAGCCAAGTAATTGGCTAAATAAACATAGAAATCACAATCTGTCAATTATAAATGGAATTTGTAGGACTGCTTTATAAAAGCAACATTATACTCCGGTTCACACTCTTGTACTGAATATCATCACCGTATATTCAGTACAATATTGCTTAAATGAAGCACGGTCAGAGGTGGGTAGAGTAGCCAAAAATTATACTCAAGTAAGAGTAGCTGTACTTCAACATAATATTACTCAAGAAGAAGTAAAAAGTAGTCATCCAAAATATTACACAAGTAAGATTAAAAACGTATTCGGTGAAAAGATACTCAAGTACTGAGTAACTGCTGTAAATGCATTCAATCATATATATATATTTTTTTATATATAGAAATTATGTAAGCAGCCAGACAAAATTATGAAATAATGTACAAATGTATTATTTCCAAATAATGAAATTAATAAAATAAAATAAATGACTAAAACTAAATATCTTTACAAAATAGCAAATTAAGAAATAAGAAACACAAATTTCCTAATCTGTATATTCACAACATAAAGCTTTTGAAACAAATACCGACTGTAGGTAACATATGTAGTTTGAACAGTGTAAACTATTTCCAGTGTAAGATATACTGTATATTCAGTTGTCCTCCAAATGGCTAAGCAGATAAAATTAGAACATGTGTACAAGAGGTCTCATGAAAAATATTATATAATATTTATAAAATTTATAATATCAAAATATATGTTAACATTGCAACATTAAATAAAACAAGTAAATTAACCGCAACGCTTGCTTCACTGTCTACCACGGCCGAAGATTTTTTTGTAGCTGGGCTGTGTGTGGTCATGTGACTACATGTGGTGATTGTTATTGCAGCTGATTGGTCAAACGGAGTCATGTGATTATTGTTGCTACGTCATGTGGTAGATCCACCAGCTGCATTTCCCTGGCAAAAATAAAGAACATCTAATGTATAGAATATATGGTTAGAAAAGTAACGAGTCGAGTGTAGCCGAATGTAGCGGAGTAAGAGTAGCGTTTCTTCTTCACGAATCTACTCAAGTAAAAGTAAAAAGTATTGTGCAGTAAAACTACTCATAGAAGTTTTTTTTTTTCTCAAAAAGTTACTTAAGTAAATGTAATGGCGTAAATGTAACTCATTACTACCCAACTCTGAGCACAGTAGACACTGGACACACCCCTGGCTCAAAATGGATGTATGCAGGACACAGCAAATAGGAGTTAGCGTTATGCAGGTAACAGTAAATCGTCCTATGCACCTGAAATGTTAGTGCCATGCACAAATGTTTTTAGAACAAGGAGAATAAAACATGTTAACTCTTTTTTTGTGTGTGCATTTTTCACCCTGCTGCTTTTACTTGACTTGAAAGTCACCTCTGTTGCATCATGTAATTCTCCTTAAATCAGACAGACAGGCCTACAGTACATCACAGCTCGTCCTAAGACATTTGAGACTGACTGTGCCATGGCTCTGCATGAGCGTAGGTCTCTAATTGGCATGCATGCTGTGCTATGAGGCATGTATTTCCCAGCCGTAAATGCATAGCCAACCTCCAAGTCGTCCCTGGGGGAAGGATGCAAATGTAATATGTGGGAGTTGTAGACAAGAGGGTGAAAAGTTCTGAGTGGCTTTATTATGGCTTTTGTAAAAAAAAAAAAATTTTTTAAAGTACAAAAAAGAAAGAAAGAAATGGATCAAAAGAAATAGAATTGCTAAAGGCATAGACAAGGATGATCCATCGCAACAGTCGGGCAAGAGAACAAACCTGGAAAACATTATGAACACGGAGAGACAAGAAATATGGCGCTGTGATCTATAAGAATTGATTCTTGAGTCAGAATACTTTTTTTTTCAATATTTGGCAAACACTGACAGCTGGGCAGATGTAGACAGCCAACCTCAAAACAAAACGTGAGCAGATGGCGAAATAAGAATGATATTTTGGAAATACTAGTGCATGATTATGAGGTACTTGGGAAGGTACATGGCATGTATCAGAAGATGGTGAACACATGAAAGAGCAAATAAAGAATTTGGTGTTTTTATTAGTATTTTTTATGATTTTTTAAAAATATCCTAAATTCCACACAGGTGGTTATTACTTTGATCTCGCATTTGAGAACAACCAATCTTCCAGTCTGAAGTGGTTTTACCCACTAGCTGTGCTGCTGCGGCACCCCAGTTCCTCCTACTGATCCTCTAAACACGCTCTTATTAAGACTTAAATCAGCACAGGCGGTTCAGAGAGTAACACTGTGACAGAAGAGCTAAACTGACTCTCTTAAGTGCTCAGTATGTGTGTGAAGCAGAGACCAGCACTGTCCAAAGGGCATTCATACCTACTCAAACAATCCTGCTGAGGCAGTAACCATCGCCCACCCCATGGGGCCTCAGCTTTTTTTTTATTATTTATTTTTTTAAGTAAAAATCAAACAAGCAGTAAGAGCTGTAGAGGTATATGCTGACAGCCAGGCTGAGGTTTAATATATTTCTGAATTTAATATTGCTTCAAAGACTTTAGAGACTGTGCAGAGATTGTTTTGTAGTTATATCAGCAAAGGCTGCTCAGTAGGTTCCCAGAAACAGTGATGAGTTTAGGATTCGTTGCAGAATTGATTTGTGAGTAATGGTCAGTGTGTGACTTTGTTAGTATTGAATATCCCACCTTGCCTTAAAGTACTTTGTGAAAAAAAAAAACATCTCAAGGGATCTAAAGAAAGCATCTTCCCGCTAGATTGTGTGTGTGTGTGTGTGTGTGTGTGTGTGTGTGTGTGTGTGTGTGTGTGTGTGTGTGTGTGTGTGTGTGTGTGTGTGTGTGTGTGTGTGTATGGGAACTTTGCTCTGTCTTTGACTTTGTATTTGCTTTTCTGCACAGAAACAACAGTCATAATAATATCAGGTTCATCCAACATAAATAGACAATGTACAATTCTGCTCTATCCCATATCCATATTTGTTCACAACTTATTTAAAAAGAATCGTATTATCCTCCTAAATAGTAATATTGCTTTACCATCCAGTCTTTTTAAAGATCATGCCCTGGAATGCATCAGTAAGGCTACAGGAACAGTGCAGATCTTGTTAGTATTGATGATCCCATGGTTAGCATGAGTATAAACCCACTTGCATAAGCACATTGAGTTAGCACCCTTGGGAGCCTGTGCTGGTTGACCGAGTCACAGTTTAACGTGAGAGTTGCAAATTAGTATCCTCTCTTCACACCCTGTTGCAAATTCTACTCGCAGCCCTAGACACAAGACTAATACCATGATGACCTAGCAACGGAGAAGAGACCTGCTCAGGCAGGGTTAACATTAATCTCTTTCACACACTGGAGAGGCTCAGTGGCTTAGCAAAAGACCTAGGGTGCACATTTCCATGATCGTATTGCAAGCACTGAATAAGGCAAAGGATCACAGAGTTGGTGTGTGAAAGATATGTATATTATTTGTATTTTTGTGGCAGGATGAGTTGTTGAGAGATTAACATGCATGGTGATGTAAAGTCCAATCAAATCAGCCTACTGGAGTGTTCAGAAAGATAGAGACACGTTATCATGTCGTCATGTTACTACTGTAAGAAACCAAAACATTGTTTTATTTCTTTATTGCAGAAAACATATTTACTGTAATAAAGTACACATGGTGGTCCGCCCTTTTTTTTAGTGGGGTCATTAAATCAGTCTGAGTAGTTTAGGAATCAGAATCAGCCCAGAACTATTGTTGCGATAAAGAAGAGAAACCTAGCTGTGCATGTAATTCAGTATCAGTTCTGATACATTCAAAATATTCAACATTCTTGTATTCTTTCTGTAATTTTTTTAAACATTTTGGTGAATGTACATTGCATCCACAACAGAAACGATATTGACGTGTAATATATTATAGTTAGATACAGTACATTTAGTTGTAGTTGAGTGGTGTGGCCTTTCTATTTACAGTAAGTACAGTAGGATTACGTAAATGGTAACAACATCCACAAAGCCAGAATGTATATAAAAAAAGGACAAGGCAGGAAAATACAGGTTTGAGATTTGAGGTTCATGTTATGGACTTTCAGCCAGCGGCAACAAAAGTTTGAAAATTCCAGTGTGAGAGCACTGAACATTGAAAATTGCACACGTAGCGCATTTCACTTTTATCTTCGACCGTGAAAATAGCAACTCAGCAGGAACAGGAAACAATGATTGGCGTGTGCCCAGCTACAGTAGCAATACATTAGTGAGTGCAAAAAACACAGAGCCCCTAGTTCCTAATGCATAATATTTTCATCTATTTGATCGAATTTCCTGTGATTGTTTGTAGAAATTGTAGAGCCAATGTTTTTATTTTTTTATTTTTTTAATCTCAGTCTTTCTGTCCTGTCATTCATACACAAAGCAGCATGAATGTCGGTCTTTCCACGTCATCCTGCAGTTACCACACCAGTCTTTACCTTACGCTTGGAATAAATCAACTGCATATGATAACTACTTTATTTAAAGTACAACCTTAAAACTGGTCAGGAAGCAAACGCTGCAGTTGGAACTTGATTACAATACACCATTCAGGGCTCCTGGAAAAAAAGTGACATACCACCATCTAGTG
Organism: Clarias macrocephalus; assembly: GCA_011419295.1. Lineage (NCBI taxonomy): Eukaryota > Metazoa > Chordata > Actinopteri > Siluriformes > Clariidae > Clarias > Clarias macrocephalus. The sequence continues at coordinate 66,489 of JAAGKR010000419.1, forward strand.
GTTATGTATGCTCATTTCTCTCTCTTTAAAAAAAAAAAAAAAAAAAGTGTTTAAGCCCAACCTCGAAACATCACAGGTCATTATTATTGTGTGTTATACACAGGACCATGAGAAGCCTAGTCCTCCCCAAAAGCCACTGCCTGCAGACCCCCCGGTTAGAGGTTACAGATTGGCACGGAGCACATCAGCAGTTGGAGTGCACACATCAGGTTCTCTTTCCATTCCAATCCCAACTGCACCACGGCCTCCACCCACTATACCACAGCCAGCAAGGTCAGTAAAAGTTGTTTGGGTTGTTGTTTTTTTCTAAATCTTATGTCAAAACCTACTAGTCAAAAGTTTGGACATTCCTCCTAATTCAATAGCCGTTTTGGTCTTTTTTTCCTGGGCTAGCTATCATGAGAGCCAGTTTCATCGTGGTGCTTAATGGGTTTTGGAAATGCACTTGAGAATGCCATTCTCGCAAGAACTATTCCAGAACAACTGACCCTTGTGTCTTAAAATAACACTTGTCCGTTGTTGTTGTTGTTTAATTACCTAGTGTCATTTGTATTATTTCATAGTTTAGAAATCTCTAGTGTTGTTCTAGAATGTAGAAAAACCCTGAATTAGAAGTTGTGTCCAAATCTTTGACTGGTACTGTATTTACCCAAATGTAACGAATGATGTTTGGCTTATACTTTAGGCCAGCACCAAGGCTACCACCCCCTCTATATGAGCGCTGACAAGAACTCCTGATAAAACCAAGGACCACCAGGGAACTGACACTTTTATTTGCACTACGAAAACTCTATTGGACCCACTGCACATCCCTGTGGAACTCCTTAGAGTATCTTTGAGAAAGAAGGGAGCTGTGCTATCTTCTTGGTGCTGCGCCTTACACAAGGTGCTCATCATTGTCACTCAGGTACTGTAGAAATGAGATGTATATTTATTGTCAGAGGAACACAATGCACTGTGGTGAAACACTTTTATAAGGTGGTTATTATTGTGAACTTTTTACTACCATGTTTGTGCTTGTCAATGATTCCGAACCAAGAGACTGTTTGCTTTTTAATCAAGTCTCTGGTAGGGTAAAAACCTGTGACGTTCCTGTAAATAATAAGTGTTGTATAAGTACCCGTGAACACTTTTTGTGGTAAACAAACTGGATTGTGAACACAACATACATACAGTTTAAAGGTGCTTCGTTTTGCAGAAATGTATTTGTCTTGAGACATACGGTATTTTAGTGAAAACAGTTAATACATCAACAAAGCTGCATTGTATTTAAATGCCTTGTTGTTATACTGTAGATCCACTTTAAAGAAGGAACATACAGAAACTGAAAGGCCTGCATTATCTTGCTCAGTTTTGGTTTCAGCAGTCGAGCCGGCTAATTCAGACTGGATGCTGTAGTACTTCTGTCCATTTAAATGTCACTAAAACGTTATTTAAAATGTAAGTGCGTCAACCAGTACAGTTTTTATATCCTATTTGATGAAACTATACTGAATCAAGATGAACCAGTACCTGTCACAGCTACTGTCTTTTGTTTTTATTACAAGGTGGTTTATGTTTCCCATTTACCATGATATTTCCTAATTCTTACTGGTATCTTTAGTACTGTTAATACTGTTTATATTGATGATAGACTCAGTGCTGTAACGAAAATGCATTTACTTTTTCGTCACATTTCCACAAAAAATACAAAAAAATAGTTGTGTGTGATTGTTTTCTGTATAAGAGTCCATGGTACCCTTTTGTCAGCCTGTAGATTGCATAAAAGAAGCCAAGTCTTTACCATTGAGGTAGTTCAGTTTCACTCGTCATTGTTTTAAACATCACAAGAAAATCTGTTTTGAAGATGTGAAATTACAAGTGAACTTGAATTGTAACTGTGTCTGGGGTATTCAAAGATTGAAAAATAAAAAAATAATAATAAACAAGACCTTGATTTCCATCACCAATTTATGTCTGTGTTGTAAAAATTTGTTTAAAAAACATTTGTGTCCAGTGTTTGTGTACAAATGAAAAAATCTGAGAAAATGATTTCCCTAAAGTGACCTTATATAAAGTCACTTAGTGAAGCATTTGCTTTGCATATTGTATAATACAATATACCATACAATATTGGATCTTAATTAATAAACCATGGAAATCTGATCTTAAAATGATAAGACAAAGTTTGTTGTTTGCCTTTTAACAGAGCAATCTTAATTACAGTGACATGAAAAGGTATGTAAACCTTTTGGAATTTCATGGTTTTGTGCATTAATTTGTCATAAAATGTGATCTGATCTTCATCTCAAGAAGAAGTTAAGAGTATCGACAAATAAAATGTGCCTTAAATAATTGTTCATGTCTTTATTGAGAACAACCATAAAAATCTCATAGTGCTAGTGGTATAATATAAAAGTACATCACTCCTTGAGTCATTAGACCTCAAGAACTGTTGATTTACCTAAAGCTGGAAAGGGTTACAAAGTGATCAAAGACTTACATAATTAAATTAATTTATGTGAAGATTTCGCCATGTAAATTTGAGTACAAGTTACTGTTGAAACCATAACAGATTACAAGTGTATTTATGTAAATCTAATTTACTACAGCATGCAAAAAAAATTATCAGCATATTTATACCACTGATCATCGCTCCTATAAGTAGTCATGATAGTGCCAAACAGGCAAGCATGTGACATGCCACAAATTTCTCATACTTGTGCCTCATTTTAGCATGATTACCAAAGTTGTAGTTTTTTAGTGCTGGTTGTCAAACTTTTTTGTTTTTTACATTTTTAACAGTTGTGTTGAGTTTAGTGTTGTCTTTAATAGTGTTTATTATTGGCAAAATGATTTATTGGATATCAGAGAGAAAATAAATCTGTAAATCCTGTAACAAAATCAAAAGTTTTGGGGAAAATTTTCAGTTTGAGAGAAAAATTCTATAACTGTAAATTAAAATACTTGAGTGATTTTTTTTGTTGTTGTTAAGATGAATTTTTATTACAGTATATTCATGCTTTTTTACTTTTGTCAGTGTAAATGTGTCACGGTTGCTGTGCGTTGCGTGGGCTTAAGGAGAGGCATATTCACAGAGGTGACGTGCTTGAAAGTCTTTTAATGAAAACAAAACAGGGAAACAATGGGAACAGAACATGAACTTAAACAGGACATCAACTAAAGACGGAGATACACAGAGCTAATGAACACAAGGAAACATAAATAACAAACCACTTAACTGAACAGCAAACAAAATAGAACAGATGCAAGACAAAGACTAACTGAACTCAGGAACCTTTATAACAAAACTAATGAGCAACCTCGGTTCAGATGAGCGCTCCCATCACCTGACCGAGGTGCATTCTGGGAAATGGAGTTTACAAACACAGAAAAACAACAGAAAACAAAAATAGTCTCTGGGCGCAACACCGGGGCACCAATGGAGGTCCCAGGCACCCTCCCCAAGGTCCTAGAACTGTCCTCCCCACAGCGAGGCTGCCAGGCATTTTCCCTGGGCAAGGTGGAAGGGAGAGTAATCCGAGGCTGGTGCCAAGGTCGGGCAGCGGAGCAAGCACTTGATTGCCGTCGAGGTCGGGCGGCGGAGCGAGCACTGGATTGCCGCCGAGGTCGGGTGGCGGAGGGAGCATGGCGTCCTCGAACACGTGCGGAGGTGGCAGCACGGTGTCCTCGAACGCATGCGGAGGCGGCAGCACGGCGTCCTCGAACTGGGGCTCTCTGGCAGGACTGGGCCCGCAGCGGGGCTCTCTGGAAGGATCGGGCCCGCAACGGGGCTCTCTGGAAGGACTGGGCCTCCACTGAGGCGGACTGGAGATTCTGGGCCTCCACTGAGGCGGACTGGAGATTCTGGGCCTCCACTGAGGGGGACTGGAGATTATGGGCCTCCACTGAGGCGGACTGGAGATTCTGCAGATTCTGGACCCCCTCTCTCTGTTGAGTTGGGCGAGCTGGTCCTGGAGCAGTGCACCCATCTCCAGCAGGGTTTGCATCCGATCTTGATCATTCGTGGACCTGCACACATTGATCTTCTGGATGAGCTCACCTGCCAGCTGTTGGAGCACTAGCCTCCGCTGTTGATGCTCCTCGCTCTCCTCATTCTGAGGACACACAGACCCTTTCCAGCTCTCCTGCATCTTTCGCTCACTCTCTCCATATCCTTCCGAGGCGCTCTGCCGGTAGTCGCTCCACTCACTCCGGCGCACCCCAAGTTGTTCTGCCGGATGGCAAGCCGACTTCCCATCAATGTTGCTTGCCCCGGCGTCACGGTCATAGCCCACTGATCCCCCCCCCCAAAAAAATTTCCAAGGGAGCCCCCTCTGCTATGCCATTGTTTTGGTCTTGCATTCTGTAACGGTTGCTGTGCGTGGGCTTAAGGAGAGGCATATTCGCAGAGGTGACGTGCTTGAAAGTCTTTTAATGAAAATATAACAGGGAAACAATGGGAACAGAACATGATCTTAAACAGGACATCAACCAAACATGACAGACTAGGAGCTACATAGACTAGACATTACACACAGACTAGGAGATACACAGGCTAGGAGATACACAGAGCTAATGAACACAAGGAAACATAAGCAACAAACCACTTAACTGAACAGCAAACAAAATAGAACAGATGCAAGACAAAGACTAATTGAACTCAGGAACCTTTATAACAAAACAGAAAACAAAAAGAGTCTCTGGGCGCTTTGGCACCCTCTAGGGGTTATCTCTGACAAAATGATTATTCACAAGTAGTTCCCTTTTAGTCAATTCACTTGGTACAGCACCTATTGTAAGGGATATCATTCCATACAATATGTGTCCAGGCTAGAGACACATTAATTCACGTCGTAAAGGCAAGCAAGGACAGTTGACCTGTTAATTCATACACTCTTCACCTCGCTAGAAACGCCTTACACTACAAAAATTTGCTAGCTGCTGCTATTTAGTGCTGCGTCTTCATGTGTCAAGACATGGTTCAAAATCAGTTTAGCTGTTCTTGTTGGTAATTGTGACAACAGCCTCATGTTGGTGAGTCATGTACTGTACCTATAGAGCGCCGATTTACAATTCAAAACAATACAGTTTAATTTACAATTCAAGCTCTTCTCTACTGGTAAAAGGCATTCACATATTGGCCTATCTAATGACTAGAGTTAATTTTGTCAGCTAATTTAAATTTTAGTCTTAGTCCCTGACACTCTGGATAAGAGTCTGCAAATGCCTAAATGTAAATGTAAATGCTGCCATAGAGTCTGTAATAGATGACTAGTCCCAATGAAGCATGTTTCCGTTACTTTTAAGTTGGCTAAGGGAAGAACAGCTTAAGCACCTTTGTAAGTTACTCTGGATAAGAGCAGCTGCCAAATGCCTAAATGTAAATTTGCCATAGACCCTGTAATGGCTGAGTAGTCCCAAAAAAAAAGCATTTACCTTTTACTTTAATGTTGGCTAAGGGTAGTTATGAAAGGCTTCGTCCTACTTTTCCTGTGGCTTTAATAATCCACGGCTAATCTGGTACCCAAGGTAATGTGCTTCGGGCAGCCCCAGATGGCATTTTTTTGGGTTGGTGATTAATCCTGCCTTTCTCTGCTGCTCAAGTATTTGCATAAATGATGGAGGTGATCTGCTCAGTCACACAAGTGGAATACTATGTTGTCCAGGTAGGCAGTGGTTTATGGATGGTGATGACAGAGCATGATATCTATAAACAGCTGAAATGTGTCTGGAGCTTCATGGAGGCCAAATGGCAGGACCTGGTACTACCAATGTCTCTGTTCTGTACTAAACACAGTTTTCTGTTTTGCCTCCAGTGTTAGCAACACCTGCCAATAGCCCTTGGTGAGGTCCAGCAAGGACCTGGAGATAGTGGAGATAGTCAGTCAATGAGATCATTCACTTGCAGTAAAGGGTATGCGTCAAACTCAGATTTTTCGTTGAGCCATCTGAAGTCATTATATAGTCAGATTGACCCATCGGGCTTAGGTACCATAATTATGGGGCTGGGCCAGGGACTAGTTTATGATGCCATTTTGTGTAGAGCATGTCTTGGAACTGGTCCATCATTTTGTTCAGTTCCTGGTGTTGTGCGCCCATAAGATCCTCTCCTCACTAACCAATTTGTGGGCCTGGCCAAAGGGAAAGTAGTGAGACATGAGAGACGCAGCAACTGCGTAATCCACCTTTTAACCGATTTATATGCAGATTTATCTTTTCTGGCTGCTGCAAATGGTAGTTCACCAGGCCCGCTCTCTCACTATGGTGTAAGGCCCTTGCCATCAGTTTGCCATCAGTTTTGCCCTTGTCTACTACTTACCGTAACATTCTCATAAGTAACTGGTTGAAACGCTTCACCAGGTTGTCTGTTTGTGGGTGGTAGATGGAAGTGCCTCGCCATAAAGAGAGTTGGTCAGAAGTTTCATTGGCCTTTTGCTGATTTTAGAATTAAGTTGACTGGACAGGGTCCAGCTTCTGGGTGCTGTTTTCTGCCATTTAGGGGGATTGTTGGCAAAAAAATTTTAACTCCATGTCATGCGATGGCCAATGAAAATGATCCCTGGAGGCGATTGACCCTGAGTGCTGGCTTCTTCTTGGCACTGTGTCTCTTGTCGGAGAGCCCCCAGAGCGACCCAAATCTACGGGAAAACAATGTAAGTGGCACTCTGGGGACATCCTACTCCCTGGACTGAGTCACAGCAACCCTTTCATAGGGCACAGATAACAATGAGACAGTATCAGACTGACAGACATCATACATAATCTGCTACCAGCCTCGGTGAGTTATAGTACAGTACAGTACAGTACAGTACAATCCTTTGGTTGTAGTGGAGCTGTCCATGGTGCTGGATGCATGCTGTGTGCTCTTTTTCTTGGATGGACAAAAAGTTAGTACCTTGAGGGTTGCACTGGCTGTACGCCTGCTGCCACAGGCGAGCAATAATGTATCCTCAGCAAGGACACAAGAGAGCATGATATCCCATACAATAGGTGTTGTACCTTGTTCTCTCTGATTCAGGGTACAGAGGTTATAGTCACAATCATTTTGTGTAAGTCATTTTTAACTGCATATTTTTCCTGTATTTTTTCAGGTAATAAATACAAAAAAATACTGCATGTATATGAATATTGGCTGATAGTCAATGTATTCAGTATCTTGGAAAACATGGCATCATGTCATTTCCAATTTTATATTCCTCAATTTGTATTGCCAAATCTAAACAGTCTTCCTTCCATCCAACAAGTTGAGGATATTGTATAAAATAAATGTTGGGAAATTTTTATTCTTAACAAAATGCAAAAGTGGGGGGAAAAATATAAAAGTTTTTATGAAATAATAAAAAGGTTTGACAATTTCTGCTACACCTGATCAATCTACAATGGGATAAAGATAATGTTACAAGGGAATAAAAGTAATGTTTGTTGATATAACAAAAGCTTATTAATTACTTGTCAATTTCTTCATAGATAATTTACTCTGATGCATATTGCAAAGACACTGTAGCTCATTTATGAAACTTATTTATCACATGCTGGTCAGCACTGCTATCCAGCTTATTGTTTATATTGTTTATTATAAACTACCTAATAAGGACTACAGAGCTTTAATAAACAGGATCATTCTTTTTTCTCTACAAACCGCATATTCTGAGAACCTTTGCTTTTCCATAGCCATTTTGCAGTGGTGTCTTTCCATCCTTGTCTCGGACACTGATGTCAGCTCCGGTCTGTGGGCAATACACAAATACCCCATTGATTAAGTGATTATCAGTAGATGTGCAGACCTCTATAAAAGCAATTTTTGTCAAAAAGTTTGTCAGTTTGCTGGTCTGGAGCATTCAGGTGTGTGTGGACAAAATGCCAAGAGGGAAAAACATGCAGTAAGTGGGTCTTAGAGACGTGTTGTTGCACATCAATCTAGAAAGGGGTATAAATGTATTTATTTCCAAATAATTTGGAGTTCTACGGTGAAAAAGATGGTTCACAAGTGGAAGGCATTTAGTATACTAAGGCACATTCACCCTGAGATCAGACCATGTAATGCTCAGATAAATACAAAAAAAACAAAAAAACAAGAGCTATATCTCAGACCCTACAGGCCTCACTGCCTATTAAATGTTAAAGTCAATACTCTGTATACTAGAGTATTCTAGAGTCAAACGTAAGGCCATCTGTCTGATTGCTAATGCTTGTTCAAAAACTGCAACAACATCTACATCAGAATTGCTGAAAAATAAAAGAATCAAGGTTTTGGAATGGCCTAGTCAAAGTGGATGTAAAGACTTGGGGTACTAAGTACTGCCCATATGGCATTGGTTTATTTTTGTTAAATAATTAATAACACTGAAAAAAAGCTTGTGTAAAAGTTGGCGTGTGTCTAGAGTCGTATTTGCATAATACTAAGATCCACTATCATCACATGATTTTCATGTTTTTACACAAAAACACAGAATTAAGAGAGGGGGCACTAACCTTTGAACAACCGTGCATGTACACAACAAGACACAACTAACACAGAAGGATTTCTGTAACATGAAACAGAACTGCTGTAAATTCAATGTTGAACAGAAGCAACAGAAGACTCTCAAATACTGAATAATGGTTGAGTGTCCAAATACTTTTGGTATGCCAAAAATGTTTGGTACTGCTTACTGGTGCTTTTTCTTTAAAAGTGACCTACATTGCATCTAATGGCACTGAGTTACTGATCGGAAGATCGGCGGTTCGATTCCCAGCTCAGCCAGGTTGCCATTGTTGGGCCCTTGAGCAAGGCCCTTAACCCTAACTGCTCCAGGGGCACTGTACCATGGCTGACCCTGCGCTCTGACCCCAGTTACACTGGGATATGCGAAGAAGGAATTTCACTGTGCTGTAATGTATATGTGACAAAATAAAGACTTTACTTTTAACTATAGCCTCTACTGCTTACTACACATGATATGGGACAAATTCAAACCTTTGTCCAGCTTTCCATAAAGCTGTTATTAATAGAAATTTATTGAACTGAAATGATTAATTGCTGTATGATTAATATAAATAATATGTTATAAATATTAATAATATAATTATTACCCAAATGCTCAATCTTGCTTTGGCACATTGTCCAACAATTTGATGACATCCTAGAATATAAATGTTGGGAAATTTCAGCTTAACAACATGCAAAAGTGTGGGGAAAAATATACACATTTTTCTGAAATTAAATCACCTGCTTTCCAAAAGCTTCAGCCATTTCTGCTATACTTGACCCATACTGCAATGAGATAATAACACAATCTTAAAACATTTACAAGGGAATAAAACACGTTTGTTGATCTAACAATATCTTGTTCATTACTACAACTTCTTCTTATGTAATTGTTCTGATGCATATTTCAAAAGCAACTTGAGCTCTATTTGTACCATATTTGTCACATGCTGGTCAGCGCCGCTATCCAGCAGGAGCTTCACCAGCTCCTCGTGATTGTTTAGCACGGCTATCTAATAAAGACAACAGAGCTTCAACAAACAGCCTCTTTTGTTTTTCTTTTCTTTAAACAGTATATTCTGAGAACCACTGCTTTTTGCACATAGCCATTTTGCAGTACCATGAGTGGTGTCTTTCCGTCCTTGTCTCGGGCGTTGATGTCAGCTCCGGCCTGAATGAGAAGTGAGGCCACCGCAGCGTTTCCACTTATTGCTGACACTCTCATGAGAGGAGTCCACTCAGACACAGTGTCCTGCGCATCCACCTGACACACACACACACACACACACACACACACACACACACACACACACACACACACACACACACACACACACACACATGTGAAAATGTGTGTATACACACAACTTGCACATGAACAATTGTGGAATTCAAAACACAGAAACATGGAAGTTTTTCATCCCCAATTCAATTTAAGTTACCAAATAAGTAGGGCAACCGAGAACATCTTCTGAAACTGTTGGTAAGCTGTTTAACTACCACAAATATGGACTAAATTGACTTCAAAATGGAAAGCAATCGATACTGACCTCACAGCCATCCTCAATCATGAAATCAATGACAGGAAGATGGCCACCATCTACAGCCCAGTGAAGAGGAGTGCACCCTCTCATATCTTGAGACTGCCAGGTAGCCCCAAAAATACGCAGGTGCTTCACAATATCCAAATGGCCACCAAAACAGGCCAGCATCAGACTGTCAATAACACACCATCAAAGTTTAGAATGATTTTCCTGTGGATTCAGAAACTAAGCAATAGCTGTTATATTAGACAATCTCCTATCAAAAACAAATGCAAACTCACCAGTCTTTACCACTGGCATTCTTCCTGCTAATATCAGCACCATGCTGTATCAGTTTATGGACTATTCTACAAATATAATTACACAAAAGTGTCTTTCAGTGCAGTCAATGTCTGTCAGTGCTTTCATTCCTAATGCAAAGTGATGGATCTGTGGTTAAAGTACTTGATACATCAGACATGTTTAAATCAATTTCCCAGATGGAAAACATGGTTACCTGCTAAAGCCTTTTTGTGCAGCGACCATGAGTGGTGTGTTTCCCAGTTTGTCATAAATATCCAAGTTCGCTATTCTGATAAAGATAAGGCATAAGTGAAGATTAGCATGTGTATGTTACGGCAATCTATTACTGACTTACAATTAAATTCAGTCTTGATGCATGGTGCAATAATGTGTGATTAGAAAAAGGCAAAAAACTATTGTTTGCATACAATTTTGTAACAACAGTTTGGGGAAGATGTAATATAAGGGTAATGGTCGGGTGTCCAAATACTTTTTTGGTCGTATTTGGTACGACTAATATTTTTCAATTGAAGAAATACATTGTTCTAATGTTTGGTCCATACACTGGTGCATTTTCTTTAAAAGTGAAATATTGCATCTAATGATAAATTTATTTCCAACTTAAAGATTGATAGACCAAAAAAAAATTAAGTATAGCAAATACAATGTGTTTTAAACCATAATTAATCACAGACAAGGCTGATCATGTGTACACGCCCATCTTTGGCAAACGCTAACGAATATTAATGAGTAGGCGAATAAAACGGTCACGTGACAAGGTGTCAAAAAAACAAGATGTTGGAAACCCAAACAAGTGAAGATTCTTCTTGGCAAATTCCGTAAAAAGCTTGTGTCTTTTTTGCGAGTTGGCTCTGTCTCCGCCATGATGGTTGTTTTGCAGAAAATTATAATGAGGTCTTGGGTCACATGATCTCAGTGCCTAATTAGCATACTAAAAGTACAGGCTGCACGAAACACTTTTCCAATAAAAAAAAAACATAAATAGATGTGCAAGGCCAAAACAATAACGGTATCATTTCATTTTTATTTATTGTGTACTTGTATAGTCTGAATCAATCTTTAATCTTTCATTCAGATCCCATTTTAATATTATTTTATGATATTATTTTAATGGCATAGGAAAAATGTAAATCTATACAGTATAGCTATATCCAGCTTTCTGTAAAGCTTTTAGAAATAATATTGAATTTAGCTGAATTTCCTAATTACTGTATCTTTCATAGATATAATTTGTTATGAATAATATAAATAACACCCAAATCCTCAGTCTTGCTTTGATACAGTCATTGTAACAGGCAATGAGATTAAGATGGTGTTACTCAATTACCCAGACTCCAACAGTCTGTTCAGCTCTTCTTCATCATTCCTGTTTACAGCTTGGTGTAGTTGTTTGCCACTCACCGGCTCACCTGAGTCAGAAAAACTGGGTTTAATTTGTGAAGTACATAATACTAATGGAGTTGTTTTATGATTTAAATCAACCACAAGCAGGTTGTAGCTTTAGCAGTTATTAAACTTAAAAGAGCGGACTCACTAGTCGTGGTGGCTGAGACAGCAGGGGTGATAGAGCTCTCCCCGTTTGGTTTGGTGATCCTCAGTCTGAATTGGTATGACATGCTCGGCACTAAATTCTCCACAATATGGTGATTGCTGTGTCCTCTAGAGCAACAGACCAAAAATATGAATTGCACATAATTATTGCACAAGCTAATCTATGTATGTATTTAGCAGTAGAGTAACAAAGAAAATGTTTTTTTTTGTTGTTGTTTTTTTTACTGTAGGTAGCTTTTTTAAGTATATGTACTTAAGTATACTTTTACTATTTACTTTTACTGCAGGTTTCAAAATACAATATTGTACTTCTACTTAAATACCTTATGCAACATCTGTCATTTCTTATTTTTCTCGAGTGATCAAAAAAGAAATGGTGATCCAAATTTAAGTACAGCAAAACAAAGCAGTCAAGGTACAACATACAGTACAGCCTTTTTTTTAAATATATATTTTTTATTTTGACCTGTTGGTTGATGTATGAACCTGAATCCCTGATGAACAGAGATTAATACTACGTAGGTCAAGAGCAGTGCAACACCCTACAATAAGTGGCACCTGGAAAAATTACTGAAGAAAGCTCTGATGACTGAAGAAAGAGTTGTTCATGTTTTCTCTGCACTGTAAACCCTAATGCTCAAAGTAATTAAACATATTAAGTACTGTTAACTTAAACAATTACAATTAGTTCAAACTAATAGACCTTGATGAGTATTTAAAACTTTTTGGTGTTTATGAGTTTGTAGAAATGACACTTTTCAATTTGGCTGAACAAATTTGATATTTTAAGCCACAGTAACTGTCTCCTTAAAATTTCACCAACTTAAGTAGGCCGTTTTTTGTGTCTGACGTCCTCACTGCACATGTGAACTGCCCATATTGAATTGTTTTGATCAAGATGGTGGATTGGTCGGTCTTCGCATGATGCTGTAAGTATAATCTTTACAAATCTGGGCATCCTAACAGAGCACAGGCGGCTCAGTGGTAGGCGAAAGACCAACCACAATTTATTTAATTTGCAACAACTAAAAAAAATTATAGTATAAGTTAGGCTACTCAGTAATGCAAGTAAATAATGATTAATATGAATGAGTACAACAAACTCAAAAACTGATAGTTCTGTTTACTTAAAATTGGAAACAACATTACTTGTAACTGATTACCTTAAATTTTTGAGTTTTGCCAACTTATTCGGGTTTACAGTGTGCTTGGCTTACTTGCATGTTTTTTCTTTTTCAAAGAAAAAAATCTGCTTCAAATCTGAGCAAACGTATAGCGGTAAACCCGTTTTGTGCCAGTGATCATCTTCCTTAATGCATGATCTAATGATAGCCTTCAGCAGTAAAATCGTTAATTTTGTTTATGTTTAATATAAATCCAATCACTTGACGCTTCATCGATTTAAATTAGCTGGCTAGAGGTTTCACTTTAGGTTGTAGTGTATAAAGCTTAACATCTAGAAGGGTAAACAAAAGAGTAAGCATTTAATGTTAACATATTGCCTTGGGGGGAGTAAAATCTATTTTGACTAGTTTTGCATGCATCAGATGATGCTAAATCTGCTGGCAGGTGGAGTGCAAGGTCTAATCATCTGATATTACCGTTTCAAATTCAGCTTGTAGTGGCTGTGATCATACTCTATGGTAATATATTAAACAATTTAGCATCTACATATTACACACCACACCCAAAACATTGAATGTTATTCATAAAAGAGGGAGATAATATCTGGGATACAGTATTTGGTAAAAAATTTCTTGGATTTTTCCTTTTTTATCGAGAAACCTCAAACCTCCCTAATGGAAATTGGTTCCCTGCATGTTGACCCCTCAAGACAATTTAACTGAGCGTATCAAATTAAAAATGTATACATATTGATTTCAATGTATACATTTAGAAAAAGAAACCTTTGGAAAGTAACTTTAATTGTTAACCTCACAAAAACACATCAGTGTAATGGATGTATAAAAATTGTCTTTTTAAAGATAAAATTTGGTGAATTTTACAGAAAACACTCACATATATATGGAGACAAATGTCTTAGTTTTGGGATCCATTTGTTCCACAGAAAAGCGAGTCCATTCGTCAGGAGGGCCACTGCGGTCCGACTCCTCTGTTTTCCAGCTCAGCTCAATACTGCAATGATCAACCTTCGCAATCGCAAGTTCTTCAGGAGACACGGGGTCTTCGTCTTCTAAAACAGCGTCTGTACACAGTCATATGAAAATTGGAAAACTTATAGTCTGCAGAAACACAAGTCTCCTTTTTCTTCTTGTTAGTCTCTCAGCTTCTCCCATCAAGGTGGCACCACAGCAGACCATCCGGTCTGCACAAAACAAAAAAAGCATAGGTTTTTACTCCAGATGCCCTTCCAAATTTTTAACAGGCTTGGGACCAGCACTGCATCCAGTGACTGGGGTTTGGGCATTGGGTGCATATTGAACCCAGGCCCTCCGTATGGCCGGCGAGAAACCTACTACTGAGTCACTGCCCGTATATATAAATGTCTCCTTCCAAGTTCATAACCTCTACCAGCCTACCCAGGAGATATTTTCTCACTGATATCATTTAGCGAATTAATGCAGCGATCACCTGTGGCTGGGTGTTAACGGGAAAAGCTCACCTGGCATACCACCACACCATATTCACCCAGAATATAAAGGCTCTTGCACTCAACCCGGGCAATCCTCAGAGGAGTAACAGGCAACCCATCTTCCAACTGACCACTTCACTCACCACCAAGCAAGATCAGAATAAAACCAGACTGGCAAAATGCAATACATACCGTACTATACTTAGACTATCCATACTATCCACCATCTTGGGATCAAGCACACTTGAAGCAGCCACAAACTTGAAGCAGCCCAGCACAAGAGACTAACCACCCCACCCTGGCATACCATGACTAGCGAAGTGACTCCACCACATGGACCCAACCAAGAGTCAGAGAGACAGAACTGTAAAGAAAACACTGAACAGCCCCAGTCTGTCATACCTGGGGAAATCAAACATATGCTCAACCTCATAGAGTATGCACCAGACTGATAAGCTATGTACTGCACATGTTCACTTTGAACAACCTGTGCACACAGACAAAATAGCTATATAGGCGGTTAACAGGGCTGGTGAAAAAGAACATTATTACATGTGGGTTAAAACAAATAATATTTGTGTGACCATTTATTCATTTCAAACAATTAATGTGATTTTAGCAAAAACATGGGGTTTTTGCTCTGGGGGACGGTAGCAGTTAGTTGGCTTAGATCTGATCTGAAGAACATAAGATTTGTGCGTTCAGATAGGTAAAAAAAAATCTGTGGCACTAACTAAGTGATTTAAGTCACTTCAGACTGGTAATGTGAACTAAGCTTTAATCAAATAAAAATAAAATCTCACAGCTGGCTCAAAAATTAGAAAGCTATTGTAAAAACTACAAGTGACATTTTCCTGTGTACAGTGTATATTGTTGCCCAGTGACTCTCCTTTTTCTGATTATAAGCTGCAGCTTCCAGGCCCAGGGAGACCTGATCACTCACATTGCTCATTTCCTTGACTTTAACACAGAGCATGAAAAAGAAATTACACAAAACTACCTGACTAACCTTCCTCACCACAACTTTCACCTGCAGGTCAACAAAAATTAAAGGACCTGTTGCAGTGGACCTGGTGCAATTAAAGCCTGGGTCTATACATTGTTAATGGGAGAACAGGAGAAGATTCTCTTGGCAACAGCACAATCTATATGAACAAGATTTAGACCCCTTTTTATACTCTTGTCAGAGTACTTGCTGTTAAACACTCTGTCTGATCATAGCCAAGTTACTGTGTTCATTAAAGGAAATAACTCCACCATACACACATAGCCCAGTGAGCTGTACAACATTTTGAAACCACACAGATGGGCCCAAAACAGTACTGAAGAATTCCAGGAAGCAATCAGCAGCCATAAGGTCCAAACATTATTACACAACAGTTAGTTCTGACCGAGCAATTTGATTGGACGCAAGACATCCCATGAGTGGTGATAATACTGTAGGTGGTAATGCACAGGGACATTTACGTAACTTTATATATATAAAACACTGCATCCCAGGTATTCTAATAAACATTAGTTTAACTAACTGTCAGTCTCAGCGTGGGGGAAAGTAAGGCTGTATGGGTCATCATACTGAGGGAAGAGCAACTGCCTGCCAAAAAACACATGCAATACCAGTCACCAAAGCACATTTAGCAAGAAAACATATCTGATAACATTATGTCATCTTAAGAAAACACTTTGACACAATAATTGATTCTAAGGCATTTTGAAATGCCTCTGACCCTTCTGCATTCTTTTAAAGTATATAAAGCCATAAAGTTCCTGACAGACTGAATTTCAAATCGCTCTCCAACTCCTGATCAAGGGCATTACTTGGTGTGTGTGACACTGAATTGTACACCCTACATTGCACACTAGCTTTCTATTTAATACAATTAAACTCTCAGAGCTGATTTTCTAAAGCAGAATAAATGGAAATATAAAGAGAATATAAGAAGAATATATAAAGAAAAATAAGATGTACAGAACTGTCCACCACCTCCAGGGTTTAGTACAGGCAAGAATTTAAAAGTACTTTCGCCACTGCTAATTAAACTCACTGACCGTCACTATTTCCACTAGTCGAAGGTTAATTCTGCCAATCACAGATTCTGCCAATGTGTTGGCAGAGAGAAAATAAGTTATTGAATGAAGAAAGGAATCACATTCTGTTGATACTAAATGGTTTTTGTTATATAAAATCAACATAACAAGAACATGCTGTTGTGATGAATATCAGCACGGCTGTGATGCTGGCTGTGCCTCCGTGCCTAAGACCGCAGACCCATGCTGATATTCATCACAAACTTACTCCCGCTCCTGTGACATTGCTTAATTAGACACCTTTGTGCACACTAGATGAACATACTATAACAAAGGCATCAGTCTTGCAGTTAAGAACATGCATCATATTTCAATTTAAAAAGCTCAAATTACTAGGATACTTTAAAATTTTGCAATTTATTACATGTAAACTCAGATTTAAAAAAAAAAAGAGGAAGAAGATATACACAAACACAAATGATAGAAATTTGCACACAAATTACACAGAAATTTGTGCCACTTTACACACCAAATACCAACAATGAACAAAACTGAAAAACTTAACAGATTAAAAACGCCTGTAAAGGACTCCCAGAATCCTGTGGACCCCCTGTTACTGAGCTGGAACTCTTCATCAAATTATGTTCTCTAAAGTCACATAAAAGCAAATGGCATCCTAAGCAAAATGATTAAATACACAGGTAAAATACTACTACTACTACTAATAATAATAATAATAATAATAACAGCTTGCTATTATTGAGCTATTCAACATGATTCTGATCTTAGGTCATTTTTGTGTGATCATGGCTCTAGTGTACTGAGAAAACTTTTTTTTTTTTACCTTGCTGGTATCCAAGCACTAGTGAAACACTGCGATAAGAGCATTCATGTGGTTCATTTTGCTCTCATAATGTGTTCTTTTATTCTGAGACAATCAAAAGTCCCGGTTTGACTTGTCAGTCAGGTTTGTTGAATTGAATGCTCTGTGTGTGTGTGTGTGTGTGTGTGTGAGAGAGAGAGAGAGAGAGAGAGATCGGATATTGTAACGCTTAAAAGATCTCCATGGTCCAAAAACGACCCCGGATAATCCGAGCAGTGATTCTTGTGAAATAGAGAAAAAAGAAAGAAGATTTACCCGAGCTCATTGCCGATTCTTTCGTGTCGCTGCGTTACAAACGTGAATGTTTTCTAGCTGGTAAACTCTACTGTACACATGTGTTACACACACACAAGCTACTGTTTGTTGATCTCGTTTCACAGTTGCTATGGAAACAGCGCGTGATTGTTTGCTCACTGCGCTTATTCCCCAGAACACTATTCTATACAAAATTCCTATTTGGGGGTTTAAATTACCTTAAATAATTTATTATTAGCAGCAATAGTATTAGTATTATTACTTGAGTTTAACAAGCATTTATTTATTGTATAAAGCGCTTCAAACTCTTCCCCCCAGCGCAACAGCGCTCTGTGTGGTAGAAACTGGAACTACATCATCCATTACTGATACGCGCTCGAGTGCTGTGTATAATAATAATTATGATAATTGCATACAATCAGTAAAAATATATATTGTTTACCATCTTTCAGTAGGTGTTATGGTTAGTTTTACGGCTGCTACCACATTTCAGTTGTACCAGGTATTTTTTGTGCATATTTATAAGAAAATTGTTTGGTCAGGTTTGTAAGCATCTTGGAGAAGCAGCTGCAGGTGTTCTGGAAACATTGCTCAAGCTTAATTATTTTCTTTAGCGTGGAAAACCAAGCAGCCATCACTAGGCTATTTTTTTTTTGTTTTAAAACATTGCATATTGTTTTCTTTACTGTTTTTACAGTACTGTCTTTACTCTTTACTAGACTGTAATTTTTATTTGTTAAATAAAATTTTGGAAAGTCTAATAATTAATGCGGCGGCACGGTGGTGTAGTGGTTAGCACAGTCGCCTTGCACCGCCAGCGTCCGGGTTCGATCCTGTGTGCATGGAGTTTGCATGTTCTCCCCGTGCTTGGTGGGTTTCCTCGGTGTACTCTGGTTTCCTCCCACAGTCCAAAGACATGTAGGTTAGGCTAATTGGCGTTCCCAAATTGCTCGTAGTGTGTAAATGAGGAAGTGTATGTGTGTGTCTGTGCCCTGCGATGGATTGGCATGTGCCCTAAGTCTCCTGGGATAGGCTCCAGGCCCCCCCGTGACCCTGAATACAGGATTAAGCAGTATAGATGATGAGTGAGTAATAATTAATGCATAACCTATAAACATTTGTGCAAGAGATTAGTTTTGTGTGACTCACACACGGGAGGCTGGGGACACCAAAGAACTTTATCTGCATGCCTTTGGACTGTGAGAAAACCCACCACACACAGGGAGAACATGCGAACTCCATACATACAGACCCGAGGCAGAAATCAAACCCTTGACCGTGGAGGTGGAATGTCATTGTGCGAACCACTACTGCGCTGTGCTGCTTAACAACAACCATCATCATCATCAACAACAGGACAAACTTTATTAAAAGTAATCCAGGAATGAAAAACTGGCGACAGAGTCAGCATATTAATGCTGGTTATGATAGAAAGGTGTCAGAACACTAAGTACATCACTAAAATTATGAGGGGGACGTACTCAATATTAGGCAGGTGGTTATCACGCTTTAGCTCATCGGTGTATATACATATACATATTCAATTCAATTTTATTTGTATAGCGCTTTTAACAATTGTCATTGTCGCAAAGCAGCTTTACACAATGAAAATAATTATATTTAAACGTACTTTAGTTTTTAATAGTTGTCATTTCGGTGGAAAAAATTGAAAAGAGCTTGGAACGAGGACGGTAAAGATTTAAACCTGCTCCGTCTATTACTGCTGTGTGCTGTGATAGGATGAAGAGGTCACGTGACCGAGACTGTCTCCACCCCTCGCTCGCTTGCTCGCGCTCTCTGGACGTCTGTTGAAGTAGAGAGATTGTCGCGGAGCGCGAGCTTTTGGCGGGCTTTAAAAATCGAATATATTTATTAGTTATCATTGTATACTATGGTTAGTTTATAAAAGTAAGCAATTGCTCAACATTAAGGCGACAGATATGGAGAAAAGTGCGGACATGGCTGTAAATCGTGTCTTGGGCTGTGATGATGATGATGATGATGATGTTCTCGAGTTCAATCAGTTCGACGGTCTTCCTCTTTCATCCCGGTATTATAAACTGTTACAGGAGAGAAAAGCGCTGCCGGTTTGGGGAGCCAAGTCTAAGTTCCTGGACTGCATCACCAACAACCAGATAGTTATCATCAGTGGCACAGCAAAGACAGGACAAAGCACTCAGGTAAGCGTTTAACTGTATTAATAATATTATCATAATAGTATCACATATACTAATATACAACGTGTAGAAATACATGTGATATTAAAATATTTATACAAGTTTCTTTTCCTGAAGTGGCGGTCTCTGTGTATGTATATGTGTAATGTATAAAACTTACATCTCAAATACAGCCTTAATCATTTAGCAGTTCATCATAATTTTACGGCAGTTAATTAACTGATATGTCACAGATCAGAGCCGCACATAACTCACAGAAATCTGTTAACACTAAAATGCACCATGTGACTCCTGGTCACTATAAATCAGACTGATCAGTTCATGTGAACTATAATTTTTTTCTTTCTTTTTTTTGTGCCAGCAAGCTGACTTTGTGATTGAGTGTGCCCATTGTTCCCCATGCAGATCCCACAATGGTGTGCGGAGTTCTGCCTGTCTGCGCAGTACCGGCACGGCATGGTGGTATGCACCCAAATCCACCGGCAGATCGCAGTGGATCTCGCCCTGCGCGTGGCAGATGAAATGGACGTGAACATTGGCCATGAAGTGGGATACGTCATCCCTTTCCAGAACTGCTGCTGTGCCGACACTGTGCTGAGGTAAAGTACGTCAAATTGTTTTACTATGTGCAATTTTTTATTTTTTTATTTTTGCTTTGAGCCTAAACATAATTTTTGCTCATTCAAGAGGTTTCTTTTTTCTTTTTGTATTCACTACACATCCCCCTGCATTTATTCAGCAGCACTCCCTTCCCCCCTACACACGTCCATTCATAGACGTCTGCCTTGCTAAGAAAGGATAACAAAAGGTCCACGGGTTTGATTTTGGGGTCCCCTTCAGCAGCTGCCATGCTCCCACACAATCCATATGCTCCTGAATGGGCATTCGTCAGACTCACAAACGTGGACTATGGTTAGAACAGCTGAGAGGAGCAGACTTGATAAACATTGACCTCAGTAATTACCTGAGTAAATTACCATCAGAGAACTCCCAGTCTGCCTTCATTAGGCTCATTTTAATGTCAAGTGCTTGGTGCTTTGTGTTTGTACATTTAGTTAGAGACTAGAGTTTGCAAACGTCTTCCTTTAATTAAAGGTTTTGTGTGTATACACTGAGAAAAAATTTAATAAGTGTTTAAATAATGAAAAGGAGACATACAGTATGAACTTGTACTATAGTCTGAATAGAAACAAAAATAAGATTTTCTTTCATAACATCAATGTCGGCAGCACGGTGGCGTAGTGGTTAGCACCTTCAGGGTCGAGGGTTTGATTCCTCTGGTCTGTGTGCATGGAGTTTGCATGCTCTTCCCATGCTTGGTGGGTTTCCTCTGGGTACTCCGGGTTCTTCCTACAGTTCAGAGACATGCAGCTTAGGTTCCCAAATTGCTCGTACTGTGTGTGTGCCCTGCGATGGATTGGAACTCTGTCACATTGTGCACACAGGCTCCTGGGGTAGGCTCCATGCCCACATGAACTTGTCCAGGATAAGCGCTATAGAAGAGGAATGAATGAACATCAACGTCAATAAAAATCAGTATATTTGTTATATGCTAATTATGTAATTAAACATTTTCAGATACTGTACTGATGACATGCTGCTTTGTGAGATGATGTCAGACCCTTTGTTGGAGCAGTACGCTGTGGTCTTGATCGATCAAGCTCAGGAGCGTACGGTTAGCACAGACCTTCTCCTTGGTCTGCTCAAAGATGTGCTGCTGGCGCGACCAGAGATGCGTCTAGTTATCCTCACTGCACCTAACTCCTCCGGAAAGCTGCTGCGCCACTACGGGAACGTGCCTCTGATCCAGCTTGAGGCAAAACTATCCTTTGAAACTGTGTATGGCACCGGGAGGGGAGGTATTAAAGACTATTTGTACGCCTCTATCCAACTGGTTATGGAGCTTCATCAGTCTCAAGAGCATGGAGATATCGTGGTGTTTCTGGCTACCGAGCAAGTAAGCCCCAGTATTGATAAAGCACTTGTGTTTAATTGACAAAAATTTGCAAAACATTTGCTCTTTAGGCCCCTTTGTGCTCCTATACAAATTACTCAAAAAAAAACTTGAGTGCCAAAGGTCATGTTTTCATTTCAGTGTTTTCTCACCTCATCATTTCTCCTTCTCTTTCTCAAAGGAGATTGAATGTGCTCATGCCATTTTGCGGAGGGAAGGATCCGGGGTAGCCTCATCGCTAGGTGAGCTCATGCTCGTGTTGGTCTGTCCAGAGCAGGAGGACAGTCTGTCTGTGCTCACAGGAGGAGAGAGCAAGTGTAGGAGAGTCTTCCTCACTTGTGGTCCAACTGAGCACTTATTCTGGGCCACACACAGCATTCGCTTCATCATTGACGCTGGAGTAAAGAAAAGATACGTATGTGGCAATTTCACAACTTTTGTAATAATGATTGTATGTTGATTCAGTGGATAATGATTCATTCTTAACGTGTTATAATAAATACTTTATATATTTTACAGGTGTTCAATCCTCGAATCAGAGCCAGCTCTATTGTTATTCATCCAATCAGTAAAAGCCAAGCCGAATGCCGCAAACAGCTGATTGCTTCAAAAGGTAAGTGAATACAAAAAAAAGGATTGTGAACATCAGATTAGCTCTTATTATTTTGTATAATACAAAGAGTGTTACTTTTAGGGAAGTGTTTCTGTTTGTACCTGGAGAACATGCCCCTTCCAGTCGAGAATGTGCCTCATATCCTGGAGTCTGACATCACTTCCACAGTGCTTTTCCTTAAGAGGATGGAAATCGCTGGGTTGGGTCACTGCGATTTCATTGATCGGCCAGGTGAGACACTCTTAGTCAACAGCACTCACAAACACACAAGACAGCTGCAAACAAGAAAGCCTGTGACACATCTATATATTGAGTATACTCTTTCTGCAGAGCTTCCAGCATCTACATTTTAGCTAAACGTAGCATTTACAATTTTGACCCTTGGCTGTAGTGATGCAAGAGACAGCTGAAACAGAAAAACATTTGCACTTTAAAATGTATTTTCTTGTCAATAACTCTTTAAGTGTCATGGTAGTATTCAAGAAGGGGTGACCTACAGTATGTGCAAAATCTTGAGCCACCCCTCATTTCTTAATATTTTGCTTCCAAAGCGAGACTTCCTTGTATTTTTATGTGGTCTTAAGCAATAGTACTCTAGGCTTCCTGAAGGACTTATTTGGCTCTCAATTTCAGTCCAGTTCCTGTACCTGACCAGGTTCAGAGGGATGTTGTTTGTTACTTAAGCCACATGGCGATCATTAAAAAAAAACTTGAGGTATGAATCAGTGAGAAACGGGTGCAGATGTTAGCAGATGATCAGGCCGGTGATTAGTATACTGCTGATGCTGAATGCTGAGTGGATAGAACAGACGAGAGGGCAAATGAGGTTGCTGCTGAGGTTGTTATACAGTATAAACAACCAATCTACCATATAAATTGTATCTTTGGGTACTTTGCAGACCATTTCTTTGACCCCATTTTTGTCGCCCTTTTTCTTTAATCTAATGTACTTTATTTTATTTAAATTAATATGAAGAAATGAGTGGGGTCTCATGACTTTTGCATTACTGTGCATTAATGATCAGCACATTGCGTGTCCTTAATCAGAACCACCTCTACTTTGTTACGCCTCCTTTAAGCAGCACTTTAAATCATGTTTTGTAGGGACGGAAATCACCAGTCACCTCCCGATGCTAATTACATTTTTCTATATTTTGTTGCAAATTTAAACCATTTAAACAAGTTTAATAAGTAATTAAATGAAGTCTGTCCTTAGAGCAGTTTTCTAAAAAACCAAGTACAACATTTAAACAATACAAAATAACCTAAAATAGAAGAGTTTAACATTTAACTTAAAATTTTATTAGACAAAAAACTAATTTTTACTGAGCAGCACATATCTCTGTCATCCGCCATAATTGTTATTTCTAAACAAAACTAGCAAATAATTCACTCCTACCACATGGGACGAAAATGTGTAAATAGTTCAGAGTGACTATCTGTATTATATTATATTATATTATATTATATTATATTATATTATATTATATTATATTATATTATACTGTATAATATAATATAAATGAAATTAAAACATTTTATCGATTCAAATGCATCCAAAGCAGTTTTCACTTGCACTCACTGTGTTTTGAGACGTGTATAAGCGTGTTTAATGAGTGGGTTTAAGATTAATTCTCTAATTCGAGTTTGGAGTAATTGGCAGTTCTGAGGCTTTAACGCACGCAAGAGGTAACACCATAAAAATGCGTTTTTTGTTGCACAACATGTAAGCTTCTGAGCTTGGTATAGAATCATTTGTATTTGAGGCTAATCGGCTGGTCACCTGTCACGGTTAATCAAACTGAAAACCAGCCACTGGCCGATCAACCCGTACATCTTTATTATAAATGTAAAAACTCAAATCTCTACTGTTTTATACAGCACTCCTGGAACATTTGTCTTTTCTTATATGTTGCTTAAGACCTGTATTTTCTATTTTTTTGCTTTGTAACCATAGCTCAGGTTTATGATTCTTGTATAATAAAGGTTTTTTGAATTCTTTTGTCCTCGTCTGCAGAGATATTTTATTGACACTTTTGTGTTTGTCAGAAACATGCTCTCAGCCTGACCTTTACTGCATTAGGACATATTCAGTTTACTTACTAAATAAACAAGCTACTGCTGTCCAACACGAATAAGCTGTTTCCTTTCCGCAGCATGTGCTAGCTAGGGTCAGCCAGGTTTCTCTTGGCGTGCAGATCATGCACAGCTGACACAAGCCACATTATTGGGATGACTAGCTGAACTAAGAGCGCTCTCACTGGCATATTTGTTCTCAAAATGACCTGCTTCTGGGTGTCTGGTTCTCAAGGAACGTCCACATGCACATCATTAGGAGAAAGAGAGACAGGCAAAGGACTGTGATGGACTGGAGTAGTTTGAATTTGTATAAAAACTGTAGTCATTATAAAGTACATAATTTTAGGTCTCATTCAGTCTAATGTTTATACACAGCGCAAAAGGTTTGCTCTTCTCCGTATAGAAGTAGCACCACAGTTTGAGGATTTGCCTGGATTATAGGATAACACTTCAGTTATAATTTCTTATAAGACATTTTTGACCCACTTGCAGATCCCGAGGGCCTCATGCAGGCTTTAGAGGAGCTAGACTACCTAGCAGCACTGGATAATGATGGTAATCTGTCGGAGATTGGAATAATAATGTCTGAATTTCCTCTGGAGCCCCAGATGGCTAAGACTCTTCTGGCTTCCTGTGAATTTGACTGTGTGAGTGAGGTGCTCACCATCGCTGCCATGCTAACAGGTAATTCTATCTCACTTACTCTATGTAGTGAGACACCATTCTCGTGTGATTGTTTTCCACACACTTTCTCTTGTGCCGCCCTGACCACACCCCTTCTTAGCGCTTCTAGCTGTTTTACATTATTAATGTCATGCTGTTTTATAAGACAATGTACAATAAATCTGTAATATTTTTGTGTAATGTTTATCATAGTTGGGCTGCTTAATGGATTGGATTCCAGCATAAATCACCAAGCGTCATTGGCAATAAAAATCTAATATGCAGTCTACAATGAACATCGAAACAGGGCACAGAAATTCAAGCACAGTCCAGATAAAGAGTCATAGTCATAGAAAAAGGGAAAGGTCAACAACATGGAAACGGCAGTTACTACAGACAAGGTCTGCAGAGATAAGCAAGACGTTATAATGGCTAAGAGGTACATCTCCTTTTATATACAGTCTGTAGGAAGCATGATGAAGGAGAAGTGGTTAGTACTCAGGGGAGGGGGATATCTGCTGGCTGCTGGGCAAAATGTTTACTTCCCCTTAAACCAAAGTAATTTGCCAATTTTAACAATTGTGAACTTATTACATTTGATTAGTACTTTTATGTATTTACGTTTACACTAAGCTAGTTCCTTTGATGACCTGTGTTTTGAGATTTACACTGAGTGAGTTTGGAGGAAAAGGCACTTTTAACATGCGCAATTTGACCTAAGAGGTAGCACCATAAAAATGCATTTTAGTTGCGCAACTTGAAAGCTTCTGCGCTCGCCATATAATCGTTTGTATAATCGTTTCAAACTGATCAGCTTCACGATCACCAGTCACGGCTAATCAAACTGAAAACCAGAAACTTTTGGTCACTGGCCGATCAATTCATTCTTGTTATGATCTTGTTTTTTTTTTACTAGACTGCATGATTGATAAAGGGAGTGTGGATTTGCATTTAATCTGTAGACAATGGGTTTGAAGTGCCAGGATTCAGACTATTATCTATAGTCTGACTATTATACTATATAAAAAAGACTATTATACTATATAAAAAGTCATGGGAGTCATAATTCATTGATGTGTCAATTCATGTATCACCACAGTGACTACAAAATATATATATTTTTTTTATTACTTTTGAATTTATACATGTATGTTTGCATTTAAAGTGGTGATGTGGCAATTCCCTTATAATCCTACAGGTGGCACACTAATCTTTTTACACATTGGCATCTTTGAATGCATTTTGAGAATGTATTTTGCTAATGTCCCTTTTCCACTTCATAGCATTATCTCTTCTGTAGTACTGCACATATTCACTGCATAGCTATGCCCTGATGTACTGTCCAGTATATACACTACTATTTGCACTTCTGGTAGATGCTTAACTGCATTTTGTTGCTGAGTAAGTGTCCAATAAAGTTGGATCTATATATGCATGCACTATAAGTGTGAAACATAGCAAAATGTGAAAAACAAGGAAGGGTCTGACAAATTTCTATTGCCACTGTATATCATGTTTCCAAATCAGATGGGTCACACGCCTAAACTGTTAATGCATTGACGTGTACATGACAGACAGTCATTGTGGCATCTTTCATGTATCTCTGTGTGTCTGCCTCAGCTCCAAGTTGTTTCCTGGTCCCTCCTGTGGAGTTCAAACAGCAGGCCTTAAAGTGCCTTCAGAGTTTCCATCACACTGACGGAGACCACTTCACCCTTGTCAATGTGTACAACGCCTACAAACACAGCCAGCGCAGCTCATGTAAGTCATAGAGGAAAAGTGTGGATGATTCATAATCTATTTAAGCCTTCAGACCTACTGTGACGCTGTACAGAAAAAGGGTAATATGGAGTGTTATTCCAATTATATTATATTATATTATAGTATAGTATAGTATATTATATTATAGTATAGTATAGTATAGTATATAATATATACTATATATAGTATATAGTAATATATAGTATAGTATAGAATAATATATACCAGCAGTATAACTTCCAGCAGTGTAACTCAAATCTCTAAGTATGAGTGTTTACGAATAAAACAATAACGTATTTGTTATGCATATGTTCTTCCTGTGCTTGTTCCAAGACGTGTTGGTGGGTGATTGCTGTTTCCAAATTGCCCATAGTGTACTGTATGACTGGGTGTGTGAATGTGTATGCATGTACTGTAGGTTGCAAGAAGGTTGTGTCCTCAGCAATGTAACTTTCCCTTACAGCAATGACCGATGGCATGAAGTTATAGGTCACTGCCCCCAACCATTCAGCGATGACGGCTTAAATAAATTAATGACTGAATTCTCATTGTCATTATTGAGTGGAGAATAATTTTGTCTAAAATATCTCTAACCTGTTGATTTGTCCAGCAAATTGCAGCATCGAGCGGTGGTGTGATGAACATTTCCTGAGTTTAAGTGCCCTTCAGATGGCTGATGCAGTACGAGCAGAGCTCACTGAGATCCTGGAAAGATTGGAGCTGCCAGTGTCGTGCCCAGCATTTGGCTCTAAGACAAACACGCTGAACATTAAGCTGGCTCTGCTCGCTGGCTTTTTCATGCAGGTACAAGCTTTAGGATCTGCTGTGCATAAAGATAATAACTTGACAGTAGCTAATATAAAGCTAGTAGGAATTTTCTAGATAATGAAACAAGTTGTATAGAATTTTAATTCCAAAAAAAAAAAAAATTTTAAAGGACTGAGAAACAGTACTTTATATAACTGCTCCAGTTTTTACAGATGAAAATGCTTACTCAAAAAATGAGTGAAATTTTTTTTTAAAGACGTGATGAGAGTGACCCCTCATATCTTAATATTAAATTAAATTATGTGGATTTAAATAAAGAAATCGGAGCAAATGTTTTACTGTGACAGGCTGCAAATTGTGAAGAGATTTAAAAATTGGATGTTAATGTGACAACCTCAGCAGCGTCCTCATTTCCCCTCTCGTCTGTTCCAACCACTCAGTATTCATCATCACCAGTATACTAGTCACCAGGCCTGATCATCTGTCATCATCTGCAGCTGTTTCTCACTGGTTCATGCCTTAAGTTAAATGTTTTTATGCTTGAATGATTCATATCGACTGGACTGAAAATGAGAGCCAAAAACTTGCCTAAAATGAGGGGCAATAAAGTCCTTGAAAAACCTGGAGAACTATTCCTCAAGACTACATTAGAAATACTGTCACGAACTGGATTAATGCTTGACCCAGTTTCCCAGAACATCCAGCTATTTATAACAATACTAATGAGCTACCTCGGTTCAGGTGAGCTCCAGCGTCACCTGACTGAGGTGCCTTCTGGGAAACTGAGTCGGCTAACAAAAAACTACAAAACAAACATGTGCGCACAGTGACCTCTGGTGGTAGTCCCTTACAAATACAAGAAAGTCTGGTCATTTGGAAGTAAAATATGAAGAAATGAGACATGGCTGTAGACTTTTGCACAATACTTTACATACTTAGAGTTAACCAAGCCATATGCTCCCCTTTGTTGCTGAGGTTTTCTTTCCAAATAATAAAATAAATAAAAGTTTAAGTTGAATTACTCAGAATGTGATATTTTTGTGCCAGTATGGTCCCCACTCGTAGCTCACTTTTTTTTTTTTTTTTTTTTTTTGCACTTATCCTCTGTATTATCTGCTGTCTCAGGTGGCCAGGGACACTGATGGGACAGGGAATTATTTCATACTTACCCACAAGCATATTGCTCAGCTCCATCCTTTCTCTGTTTACGGAACTGAGTCACCCAAGCAGAATCTTCCTGAATGGGTTTTATATCACGAACACACACTGTCTGAGAATAACTGCATCAGAACCGTCACTCAGATTTCATCACACGAGTAAGTGCGGCTTCCAAAGCTTTATTTCTGGTCACATAAAAAGGATCTTAAATGAAAAACTGATTTTGGTTTAGTGTATAGTTTCTAGTGTGGCAAGAAAATTGGAATTTCTTGACCTACAATAACATACAATACCACTGAAATAGTGCATTAAATAATTTTATACAGAGCAAATTTTTATTCAGTTATGACAAGGCAATAGTAGTATGTATGTAACCTCATTATAGTTGTGACCTTTGAAAGTTTTTTTGTGTGTGTGTTCTTGTATCCAGGTTTATCCAGATGACTCCTCAGTATTTCTTCTGCAACCTGCCGTCTAGCGAAAGTAAAGATATACTACAGCAATTTATAAACCATGGTTCAGGAGCCCCGGGTAAGGGTACGAGTAAAGCGCAGACTCCCAGCATCAGCTCCAGTGAGGAACAGTCCTATGAACGCTGCACCATCCAATGAACATGGTGTATCATACTATAGCCTTTAAAACAGGGTAAAAATAAACAGGGTTTGATCACCGATATAGTGTAGCAGAATGGTAAGTGCCTGTACTGAAGGTGGTTTAAAGATATAATATATAGATCTCTAGAAACATCATCTTAGTTCAGACTAATGCTGTAGGATTATGAAGTCAGTATACGTAAGAAACATTTGAATACTGCTGTGCAGTTCCTCAAAAACTGTAGCTACTAGTTAGCCTTTCTGTGTTCTTCTGGAGTATAAATTCCATAATATTCCTGTTCACAGTATTAGATGCATTGTTTACAGTTATACCTCGGCATACGAACGCCCTGCCTTGTAAATTTTTGCTTTAAGAACTACGGTTTTACAAGAAATTTGCCTCTGCATACAAAGCATTTTCGAGTACTTTAGGTTGCGCGTACATCCGGTTGTGCGTACTTCCGATAGCCCATCAAAACTTGTTTGCATCAGCCAAGCCAAGCGAGTTTACTTTTTTTTTTCCATTTTGTGCAAGATTTCAGTTTAATGTCTATTTATTTCATATTCTACCTAATTGGCTTTTCTAAATGTTTAGATTGTATTTATATTTAAAAAATATAATTATAGAGTTGAAATTTGGTAATATTTTCTGCATTCGCATTATTTTCTGTGGGTAAATGCACTTTGCAATACAAAGGTTTCGCCTTAAGAACTCGCCTCCTGAACAGATTAAATTCATATGCCGAGGTACCATTATACTATCAGTGACACTCTATAAAAAATGTAGATTCATCCAATATGTGTGCTGTATAGTTGCGGTCAGAAATGTGCATATACTCATGATGAAGATGAAAGTCTTGGCAATATACCCGGCTTGCAGTGATTTCTTTTTCTCGTGCTGAATGATGCCCAAACATCTTCAATAGAAGAAAACAACAAAAATTTTGAGCACCAGGTTTTAATTGTTAAAAAATATATACATACGCCTTCTTATATTATTAATTCAGTGGTGCTGAATGTCCCGCAACTTCCTGTTAGTGACTTCAATTGACCATAGCTGGTTGTGCCTTTGTGCCAATAAAAAAGGGTCAAACTGTCCAAGGAGGTCAGTGCAGCTCTGAGAAATAGGATCATAGATTTACACAAGTCAGGAAACAATAATTACTCTTGGAACCAACTGCAGATCTTTTTTTATTATTATTATTTTTTTTTAATTGCATGTAAATTTAAGTTATTGGGAAATTTTGGCAAGGACTGAAAAAAGACCCAAACTGTCTCCTAAGAGGAAATTGGTTCAGATGATTAAGAACAACCCAGGAACCACTAAGGCACATGCTGCTGAAGCACCAGTGTCATTGTTTACAGTCAAGTGAGTTTTATACAGTATAGACATGGGCTAAAAGGCTTCTATCCAAGAAAGCAGCCCAACTCCAAAATCAACACCTTTGAACTCAACAAAAGAATGTAGCTGAACTTCTAAGAAAAGTTAGGACCAGAGGTATGTAAACATAAAGGTAGTCATTCAACCCCTGCAAACATTGTGCTAGGTGCTAAGCCTTGTTGTGTTAATATTATACCTTGATGATTTTTAGCTGCCTTTGGAATTGATGTACCTCCTAAAGTGCAGGAGTAATGGTGAAGGTGAGTTACTGCAGAATTATCCAGTTTATCCTCAAATCATCAGATAGACAGTTCAAACTTTTGGACAAATTTGCAAAATGGGTAGACAGTGCTGTGTCACCTGCGAATGGTGACATTTACTAAGGGACATTCAGCCAAAGATTAAGTCTATTGGGTGTATAATTTTGCCCCATGTAGATTTCAGAAAAGCTAAAATAAATACAATGAAACTATTAAAGATGTATAAAGGAGAGTATAAAAATTTACTGCAAGCCCAATATTGCCATGACATTTATGTTCCTGATGGGTGTAAATAAGGTCTAGCAATGCATTTATGAATTTATGTGATATATACATATACACATACGCATACATATACATACTGTACATGTTTATTTAATTGCACTTTAAAAATAAAGCAGCTAATACCACAGTGCTGTTGTGTTTTTAATTCTGATCAGAGTGTTTTTTTAGTGCCAGTAGTGCCATTTGTAATTTAAGTAACAGAATTTTTTATATTAATATGCTCATTCTAAAAGGAGTACTAGTTATATACCAATCAGCATTAAAACCATTAACATTAAAATCACCTAGGTTTTGGTGCAGGACACCAGGGCGTCTCTAGCCTCGGGGCATTACACCACAAAGCCTCTGGAGTGTCTAGCAGCATATCCTTTTTTGTTGTCGGTTGCAGGATGGGATCTCTGTGGATTAGACTTGTATGTCCAGCGCAACCCATGAGTGCTTGTTCAGATTGCGATTTACAGTAGGAGAGTTTAGAGGTCAGGTCAGCAGTCTTTGGGTTCTTTGCCTGCTGAACCCGGTGTATGGAAGGCGGTGGTGCCTTTCTATCATGGCCAGCATAGACTTCTTTTGGCACTTTTCTGTAAAATCGGACTTGACAGTTTACCTGGTTATGGTGGTTATATGGCTGATCGGTGTATAGTTCTACATAAAATGATAAAAAGAATTATGATGTTTTGTGAGATGTTTATTTAGCATTTTTGTAAGAGGTGTTCAGTGAATTTAACAATCAGATAAAGTTGTCAATTTCTAATATCCATCAAGACAATTATTTTTGGATGTGACATTATAGGCATCAGAAAAGAAAATTTAGACAGGGTTGTGACCCGATGATTATAGTTGAATATAAACATTTAAGAAATGTCACATTTGTAAAAATGCAGTTATATTTAAACAAACATTTGATCATCCGAATGTCAGCATGGATGTGACAAGCATTTTGACACAATTGGCATTTTATCTCACTTTATCTGACCTTCACAAAGCAGCTCTTGTTCACATCGCACAGACATTGTCTCAGTTCTCTTCACCCATAAGAACCCAGACATTCTTTTGCATGCTCATTATGTATATTGTAATTTACACAATACTGTTTTACAGTGCAAACCCAAAGTCTGCCTCATACTGGAGGTCTTCCCAAAACTTACCCTAGCTCCATAAAACATAAAATATATCTGCACATTGTTGGAACCATTGTCATCAGATTTTAACATAACATATGACCACCACAACCCACTCCCCTAATACTGAGTTTAAATCCAGCCTTTACACCCCATGTGCATCAGTGAGCCTAAGCCATGTCACCGGTCCTGATCACTGCAGACTGGGAACAACCCAAAGAAAACCTGCAGTTTTGGATTTGCTCTGACAAAATGAAATTGGACAACCATAAGATAGTAAAGTCTTTTTTATTTTTTCAAAAAGGTGTCTCAGCCAAAGCTAGCTACTCATATATTAAAGCAAATTTTCCCATAAGAAATAATAAAATGATGGGAAATTAAAAATAAAAAGTAAGAAATAAAACCAGGAACCTATATAATAACACTTTATTTTGAATACATTTGAAGATTTTGCAGAAATGTGACATTGCATTGCCATTAAACAGATTCATCGCTCGTACTGCTACAGTGCCTAACCTTTGGCGATGAAATAAAGTTACAGACCATATTACAGAAGAGAAGAGACTAGCCAGGAATGAAGTGGTTCTTGGTATGGAGGTGCCGGGATGGATGGGGCAGTACCCTCCCTAGGGACACCACCGGTCATCCTGGCAGGTGAATCGGGGTGGAACCTTTAAAAATCCTTGCTCAGGTTGGATGGTACCCAACTTCCTTCTTCGGGCATATCACCCTTGGTGATATGAATTGAGTAGTCTGCAGACTGAGAAGGCTTCACCTCCCTCGATGAGTTAAGAAGGAAGGGACTGGACATTAGCAACAGTGGACTCCATTGGATTTAAGAAACATGAAATATTAGGTTGATCCAGTGCATGGATAAGGGTAGAGATAATTTTATTAAACAAGGATTGATGACTCTGGTGTCCAGTGTATCTAGGGGACAGTTTTCATGAATTGGTCTTGATGTGAAAAACATGGAGCCAGAGGACACTGTGAACAAGAATGGTTAAAGGGAGCTTGGGTAGCAGGATGAAGAGGGCGGAAAAGCAGTCAACCACTATCAAAATACAGGTATTTCTCTCGGAAACTGTTGATAAAGTTAAGGGTAATGTCATCAATGAGGCAAGATGAATTTTTGGCCTTATTCCTGAAGTCGCTTGATGTCGCAAATCCCATCATGTCCTCCTTCACTGTTGGCTACTGTAAATGGCAGATGAGAGCAACAAAAAGGTTGTTTCAGTTGGGTGAAACATTACTGGTGCCTGGTTCCTGTTTGAGGGCACCTGATTCTCTACTTCCAGGTAATAAGGTATGATACTATAGGTTTGTGTGGTTTGTCCATACTAGGAAGGGGTGGTCAGTTCCCTCCAGCCAAAGTCTCCATACCTCCAGGACAAGTCAGGTCAGACAGGTCCAGAGGGCAAAGGAAGTAAGGATTGTTGGCAATTTAGGAGCACCATATGTAGTTTGACAGAGAGAAAGAGAGAACAGTTAGGTATGCCTACAGCTACAGAACAGGTATGCTCCAACTTATAATGCATAAGGTAAACGTATATTTTGTGCAGAGTGAAAGCAGGGACTCTGGCAGGACTATGGCAGTATAACTAAAAGAGAGAGCCTTAAGAAAACAAACATAAGGGCTCCCAGACAAGTAAAGCAACCAGTCCCATCACCTTCAACAAATCCAAATCATCATTGAGAATGGGGTAAGACGGCATCCAAACATACCAGTTCTATATTCCAAACTATACATCCATGAGTGCCCCAGATCTGCACCTTTACCTAAGACAAATCTTAATCTCTTAAACAAAAGGCTTGGCTAAATAAATATAGCCTCGACTTTAACACTGAGACTGTGTCTGAGTCTTTGGAAGACATAGCTCTGCCCCCCTGTTGTAGTTTACGCAATACAAGGTACCAACAAGCAGCCTAGGTGTGGAACTAACAGTTCACTCAGTTACTGTGGCACAAGCCCACTTAATGTTTTATATGTGAATAGTACTATTTTAAAATGTGAAACAGAAAGGCCATCCGGCGTTACCTTGGGATCAACTTACTTCTGTTTCTGCATGTGGTCTTATTACCAGTACTTCTGTCTTGTCAGGATTTAGCGAAAGGAAGTAAATACTTTACACATTATTAACATTACAACATTATTAAGCTGCTGTCTCACATCTTTGCTAAGACATATGACTGTGTGTCATCAACATAACAGGGGAAACTGATACAATGCTTATAAGTTATGTATGTTACCCAAAGGAAGAATATAGGGATTAAAATAGCAATGGGCCTAAAACACCAAACTTGTCATGCACACTCGTAACACGACCGGCACTAGGACCCGGAAGTAATACGGTCGTGTTTCAGGAAGCATAAAAGGAAACAAGATGGCGCTTCACATCGCTCAGTCATTGAGTTTTGCCCATACTATCACCAACGCTTCGCTCGTCTAAACGTGAGTACTCACTTTCTTGGGTTTCGCTTTCGATTGGGTGTGTGTATTTAGAACGCGGGTTTATTTGAACTCTTGCTCTCGCTTAGGGAGAGTTCTAAGAATAACCATTGTGGTTATCCTGCCTGCTCACGCTACTTCCGCGTGATGGTTTACCATCCATGCTAACTGCTAGTCTTCTGGTTCATCTCCGGTTAGTTCGTAACAGAATGACTGAGCCATCAGCAGTGAACCCAGCAGAGTTTGCTCGCCACTGCGATGTCGTTGACCAGCACACCAAATTGATCGATCAGCTCCGTGGTGAAGTCGCGTCTCTCCGCAAGGAGCTCCAAGACGTTGCGGTCTTGCGCCGCGAGGTGGTGGAGCTGTGACAGGAGAATGCGTCCCTCCGCGGGGCGGCCGCTCAGCCATCTGTTGCCACGCCTATCGCAGCGGCTGCTGCACCGCCCACTCCCTCCCCATCTTCTGATGTTTTTCTGGCTTTACCGGATAAATGGGATGGCACAGATGGGAAGTGCAGTGTTTTTCTAACTGCATTGGATCTCGTGTTTGAGTTAAATTCCACCAGGTACTCCACAGACCGACTGCGCATTGCACTTCTCGTCTCGTTGCTATCCGCGCAGGCAGCTGAGTGGGCCATGGCAGTTCTTCGCTCAGATTCAGACATCGCCTACTCATACACGGAATTCACCCGACAACTCAAACTCACCTTCGAACATCCTGCTGCTGAGGTGGAGACTGACTCCAAAGTATATCACCTACGGCAGGGCGGCTACACCGCGGAGTTTCGTACCCTTGCTGTGCAGACCGACTGGGGAGACTCTGCCCTCTGGACGACCTACTAGAAGGGACTGGCTTCGCGTATAAAGGACAAGCTCGCCGGACGAGAGCTCCCAGCGACCTTGGAGGGCTTAATCCAACTCGCCCTCCGGATTGACCAACGTCTGTATGCTCCCCGTACCCTGCCGCCCATCACGATGCCATTACATCAGTCTGCTCCACTTTCTTCCCCCAAGCTCCAGTCTCCGAAGCCCGATCCTCATTCACTGCTCCACCTACCGGACCTGTCAGTTCTCCACCTCCCGCCGTGGTTAACACAGGAGCCGGGGAACCCATGCAATTAGGGCGCGCCTCCTTAACCGATGCAAAATGGGAACGCCGATTCAGAGAGGGGCTCTGCGCGTATTGTGGATCTGCTACACACCACCGAGCCATCTGTCCTCTGCGACCGGGAAACGCAAGTTGGAAGTACCGCGTTCATCGATTCCGGTGCCGCGGGCAACTTCATTGACTCTTCTTATGTCTCAAGACTGGGGGTAAAGACAGAGGCGTTATCCCAGCCCGTAACTATTACATCAGTTGGTGGTCGGCCCCTCTCCTCCAGTCCCATCACCCTCCGAACCCAGCCTATCACCCTCATCATTAACCAGCATCAGGAACAGATCCAGCTCTACAGCACCTCCATTCCGTCACCACCTATCATTCTGGGACACCCATGGCTACTGTGTCACGACCCACTCATCTCCTGGACCCAAAATCGGATCCTACAATGGGGACCGACCTGCAACGAACTATGCCTAGGGAGACCAAGGTCCCCGATGTCGACGCAGATAACATCCCACGAGACTACGGGGACCTGGCTGAAGTCTTCTGCAAGAAACGTGCCATCTACCTCCACCTCGCCCCTACGACCTGGCGATCGACCTTCAGCCAGGCTCCATCCCGCCCTGCGGCCACCTCTGTTCCCTATCCAAGAACGAGATGCAGGCTATGGAGGAGTATGTCTCCAGCGGACTTCGCCCTGGTACCATCCGGCCCTCCTCCTCACCTGCCACCGCGGGGTTCTAATTTGTGAAGAAACGCGATGGTAGTCTTCGTCCCTGTGTCGATTACCGGGGACTCAACAACATCACCATCAAGAACCGACACCCGTTGCCTCTTACCAACTCTGCCCTGGACGCCCTCTCTGGCGCCACCATTTTCACTAAGTTGGACCTTCGGAGCGCCTACAACTTGGTGCGCATCAAAGCGGATGATGAGTGGAAGACAGCCTTCATCACCACCTACCGGACACTATGAAAGCCTGGTCATACCCTTTGGTCTCTGCAATGCACTCGCGGAATTCCAACAATTTATCAACGACGTTCTCAGAGACATGTTAGGCCGCTGGGTGTTCGTCTACCTGGACGACATCCTCATTTACTCCTGAACCATCAACGAACATGTCCAGCACGTCAGGGCGGTCCTAAAGAGAATCCTCGCCCACCAACTGTACTGTAAGTTGGAAAAGTGCGCTTTTCACGAGCGCTCCACCACGTTTCTGGGTTTAGTCATCGCGTCCCAGGTTGTGGCCATGGACCCGCAGAAACTGGAAGTTGTGAGTCATTGGCCCCTACCCAAGACTCTCAAACAACTCCAGCGATTTCTCGGGTTTGCTAACTTCTACCGTCGCTTTATCTGGGACTACAGTACAGTTGCAGCCCCATTAACCGCTCTGACTCGCCCCTCATCTCACCCCTTCCATCTCACCTCCACCGCCATCTCCGCCTTCCACGAACTCTGTCGCCGCTTCACCACTGCCCCCATCCTTCTTCACCCGGATGCTGACAAACCATTTGTTGTGGAGGAGGACGCTTCGGATGAGGGGGGCCGAAGCCGTTTTCTCCCAGCGAGGTCCAGACCC
The DNA here is from genome assembly GCA_011419295.1 of Clarias macrocephalus. Taxonomy (NCBI): domain Eukaryota; kingdom Metazoa; phylum Chordata; class Actinopteri; order Siluriformes; family Clariidae; genus Clarias; species Clarias macrocephalus. The sequence goes on from JAAGKR010000419.1 coordinate 104,037, forward strand.
CGCGCCTGTCCTACCACCCACCAAGATCCTTGCACCAATTAACTGGGAATTGGAAACGAGGGTTCGCCAGGCACAGACTGCGGAGACCGAACCAGCAGGTGTGCCGCCTGGTCGTCTCTATGTCCCCGACTCTGTCAAGACCGACGTCCTCCAATGGGGACACTCCTCCCCAATTTCTGGACACCCCGGAAGGCGACGCATGCTACTCTTCATTCAACGCGCCTTCTGGTGGCCAAATATGAGGAGGGACGTGGATGAGTTCGTCCAGGCGTGCCCAGTGTGTGCCAGGTCCAAGGACAGCAACCAGCCATCACCAGAGGAACTTCAGCCACTCCCAGTTCCCCGCCAGCCCTGGACACACATTGCCGTTGATTTCATCATGGGCCTGCCAGTTTCCGAAGGAAAGGACACCATCCTCACCATCGTCGACAGGTTCTCCAAAGCTGTACACCTGGTGCCCCCCCCCCCCCGGGGGGGCGGCAGC